>OAMR01000668.1:438376-453387 GCA_900205405.1 Echinochloa crus-galli | reverse complement strand
GAGCCGAACATGCTACTAGGCCAAGACCAGAGCCCTTATAGTTCCGGCGGTGGCGACAGGTTCCTGGGTTGCCGCTTTCAGAACCAGTCCTTACGGAGAGACACTAGGGCCATGCATGAGGCATACACCCTAGCTCCCTGTTCCATGTTGCTAAAAAGCAAGTTTTACCATTAACATTGAAGTGAACCATTAAGTCAAGATTAACAGTTTAACATTGGTGACAGTAGCTGCGCTTAGCAAAGGTCTACCCAAATGCAATAACCCAGGGTAATCAAGGTATAGGATAAACAAAGCTAGGAATAACCTTAATAGGAACAATTTAGACACATGCATATGCAGTAATTAATGTAAAGGTGTGTTTAGGTAGCAAGGATTGTCCGTGCTGTACTTGCCTTCGTCCAACTGCTGCTGTTGCTCTTGCTGCTGCGGTTGGTCCTGCTCCTCGTAGCCCTCGAACTCAAACGTGTACGGCTCACCGACTGGACTCATACATCAACACACAAGCATCCATACAAGCCAGTACATGCAAACAATATTAATCTATTAGAACAGTACACCAAACAATAGAAACAGAACAAAAGAAGGCTGAAAAGCTAATCTACGCTTCGCTACGAACACGTGAGCGCGAAAATCACTCAAGTCGGAGCTAAAACGAGAAAGATATGGCTTTTCTAAGGTTCAGGGGCTTGCTGGCAAAGTTTTAAAAGTTCCAGGGGCCTATTTGCAAAAACTCAGGGGCTAAAACATAATTTTATATAAAAACAGGAGGGTTTATTTGCATTTTAACTAAAACAGGACCTCGGGTACTATTGTTAAATAAGACAGGGGGTTTTCTGTAAAAATCAGGACTTATTTGCGATTATTTTTGAATAGACTTGGACCGCGGGTTAATTTTGAAAAAGGTCGGGGGCTCTTTTGCAAAACGCCCAGAGCTGACTCGGGTTTGACCGGTATGGGTTTGTTTGACCCGAGGTTGACTCGATCTGAACCATCGGATTAGAATCGTCCGGCTGAAAATAGATCCAGAGGGGGGGTTCTCCGGCGGCGAGCGGAGCTGCGGCGGCGAGCGGTGGCGCTTCGCCGGCGATGGGCGAACGCGGGCTACGGGGCACGGGTCGGGGCGCGGGCTGGCTCTATAGGACCGGGGCGATGCGGCGAGTCGGTTGGAGGGGCTCTCGTCGGCGGGGACGCGACAGCGGCGGCGCGCGACGACCCATGGCGGCGGCGGCGCTCGGGTGACGACGGTTGCGGCGGCGAGGCCTCGGCAGAGCGGGAAGGAAGGCAAGGAGGGGCTCGGGGACGAGTACCTGCTGGGGAAGCTTCTCCGGCGGTCGTTGGCGACGGGGCGGCGCTAGACCGCGGATCGACGGCGGGGATTTGGAAACCGCGGCGGCGGCTATGGCGGCGCTGCGAGCTCGGGTGGAGGCGGTGCTTAGTTTTCGATTGGGGAATTGGAACGGCGGCGGGGCTTAAGTAGAGTGGACGAGGGAGTCCTGGTGGTGCTCGACGACGTGCCGTGGCCGAGCGGGATTCCGGCGTCGGGTCCGAGCCGGACTCGGCTGGAGCTCAGGGACGACCCTGACGGGTGGGTCCCCTCGGGCAGCGACAGGGGAGGGGAGCGGGGCTGGCTGCGGTGGGCTGGCTTGCTGGGCCGCTCGGTGGGCCGCGAGCGATTGGACTCGTTCCTTTGCCCCGAGCATTTGAGGGTCTTGGCCTGGTTCCTTTGGAACGCGCCGGGTACATTCATGGCGACCAGCCCCCAAGCATGGGAGGGTCTTGACCTTTCAAATTCGAATTTAAACAGAATTTAAATTCCAACTGAATCACACACAAACAAAACTCAATGCAGAGAGCATGAATGCAACAAAAATGTTTCTAACCTTATATTTAATTTTATTTCTCATAAATAATTTATTTTCCTTAGATAAATATGAGCATAAAATTAATTAAAAACAATTTAATTACTAAATTTTTAAAATAGGCATTTTTAGGGTGTTACAATAGCAATCTCCTTATCTTGGGCGGTTGTAAGGATGAACAGTTTAAGAACCGAAAACGAACCCCCCTAGTTTCAGAAACCAAAGTCGAGAGGAATTCAAGGGTGAGCAGGTACGAACCTTCTTCGTTGATGTGCCAGAAATTCTCCATCACTTGAGTGTATTTGAATCCTCACCAAAGGCTTGTGCCTTCTTTTTCATCCTATCATCTAATATGGCTTTTTGTGTGGCTCAGGGACAAAGGATGAAGGCATGCATGCATCTTATATTTTGCTAAGTCAAAGACCGGATCTATGAGGAAACCAAACACATCTTAAGATCGAGAAGTGCAAGTGTGTGGATATGGATGGAGTGGAATATGGTGGAATGGACTTTGGTGGAATGGAATATGGTGGAACTCCTTGGATGAACTTTCCTCTCCTTGATTTTTTTCGAGAACATGGGCTATCTTTTATTCTCATATTTTTTCCATGCCACTTGGCATGCTTTTCTTTTTCTCTTTCTTTTTGCCATGCTCTTTGGCATGCTTTTTTTTGCCATGCTTCTTTGGCATGCCTTTTTTTTGCATAGCCCATGTCTCTATCAAGAATATTTGGAGAGGAAAATCATAGAACATGGAGCACTTATTTTTGTGGATGACTGATGGCAAATGGTTGCTAACTCTCAATGTAGGAATTGCAAGTGAGAGGTGGTGTGTGTACGTGGATCTCGATCTCTAAGAATATGAAAGCTTCACTCAAAGGTCACAACAATTTGACAAAGCTCACTAAGATGACAAGCAGCATATGAGTAGAAATATTCAACTAAGCTTATCATATGGCTCTGGTAGGTATTTTGACCAATGAGGAACTTGTTTCATTTTGAAAGCATAATTCTCCGAGATTTTCCCCGTACTAGAGCAGAAATAGAACTTAACCAAATTCTCACAATATCAATCCCCACAACAACTTAGACTTGGAATAAAGTATGTGCTCCCACAAGGTTTTCAGGTTCATTATTACTCATGCCAAATAACTCAAGCATTATCAAGCAACTAGTTGCAACAAAGTACTTGCAGAATTAATTTCAGAGCAACTATTCATCATTTCCAAGGTGAGAGGCATATGATTCATTCCATGCATAGTTGGGAGTTATTTTATTCAAGGGAAATATTTTTGGTATTTTCATTTCATTTTTTTAAAATGCAGGCTAATCATGAAGGAAAAGAAATGCGATTGGGTGATCAAAATGCTGGGTAAATCGAAACATACCTGAACGGGGGTCCTCCCCCAAGCCTGGACTTCTCACTGGTAGGGATGAAATCTTGACAGATACTGGCTCAGCTGATCCGCTTGCTCGTGGACGTCATGCTGGATGGACGCCATCATCCCGCTATTCTCTTGATGGTACTGAGAATGGTAGGCTAGCGTGTCTTGAATCTCTCGGGCACGGTCGTTGATGAGCTCGACTCGGTTGGAGATGTAAGACAGCTCCCGGCCGTAGTCGAAGCGCGCGGACTGTGAGTATCCAGGGTAGTATGGTTGGGAGGTATGGTCGTACCCCTCAGCATACCGACTCCCGGACCACTCAAAGCCCGTGTCCTGGCCGTAGTCCCAGCGTCCTGAGGCGAAATAGTTCGGCTCCTGGTGTGGCCTCAAAAGCAGAAGTGTGTCAGTGCGGCATGTGTGGTGCATCTTCCGGTTCCTGTGAGGTGGCGAGCACGGCATCACGCCTGGCTCATCCCCTCGTTACTGGTCCGTCACCTGCAACGCTATGCCGAGCGAGCTCTCTCCAGTCCGACTCGGTCCTCAACTGGAGAGTTAGTTTCGGCGTGGTATACAACCTTAGTGTTGCACAGGGCAAAGGCACTTCAGTTGTATATCCACGATAAATCATAACTAGCGTTGCGTCAGGCGTCCGCCGTATCATGTGGGCTTGCACAAAGTGCTCGGCATCCATGACGGAACGCGCTGTCTCGATGTATGTGAGCCGGGCGCCTTGGAGGACGCCTAGATGGTTGGCAAGGCGAGTGACTAGAGAAGTCATCGCCATGCTACCCACACGAGAAATGTGAAACAGCCAGTGACTAACCATGTCTTTCATAGGCGAATAGGGAATTTGCTTAACCATGGCAAAAAGAACCCGCAACTCGATGGTGTTGACAGGGCGCAAATCTGCCCGGGGGAATACCGTCATAGACACCCAACGATGCATGAAACGCAAAGTCGGGTTATGGATACTGTTCGTGCGGGGCGCATGACAGTTGGTACTCCCTGAAATCTTTTTCCAAAATGCCACCCGATCAAATCTTTTCAGCGCTTTGTTCGGGTCTACAGAACAGCGACTTGAAAATCCAAGTCCCGAACTAAAATCCCTCCAAGAGCAAAAGAACTCTTGGTTGAAAAACCGAAAACGAATTCCCCCAGATTCTGAAACCAAAGTGGAAAGGAACTCAAGAGTGAGCAGGTACGAACCTTCTTCGTCGATGTGCCAGAAATTCTCCCAGGCAATGGCTTGGAAAACTTCCGTGAACTCTTCATCCATACCCGTGTCCTTGAGCAAGTCCTGCTCAAAAACACGGGTGTGCTCGAACTCCTTCAACCAAAGCTCGTTGAAGGTGTTCTGCTCCCGCTCGTTCCTGAGGTTGATGTCGTTGATGCTCAGGAGCTGCCTGGCCGGGGGCGTGGCATGGCCCCATCCCGAGCCGGCTGCTTCATGCTCGTCCGTGTCCATCCGGCTCGAGCCTCAGGACGGAGCTGGGGAACTTCCAGCATCGTCCTTGCGGCGGCTAAGCCGGGTAGAACGACGGAGTGCAGCGATGAACTTCGACATGGTCCCTGCAAAATGTTAGTGCAACAACAACTACCCGAAGGACTGAATATATATGGTTAGCATTGAAAAATCGAGTCAGTCGTCCGAGATAGTCACTCGTTCTTGCGGGGATGAAAACCACCATAAAAGGTTAGTCATTCTTGTCGGTGTCGGTGACCACCACAAAATCGTCCAGAATTTCAGCACAGTGATCACAACAAACAAATATTTTTTTTTGGGATTTTCTAGTTATGCAAGTGAACCAAAACTTGAGCAAGAACATGGGAAGAACTTGAGCAAGCACTTGAGCAAACAAATGAGAGAGAGAGAGAGAGCTCCTAGCAGAAAATCTCTCAAGCAAGCACCAGCATTTATAGGCCGAGGGGAGGCAGGTCCCTGGTTCGGCCGAACTGGGTGGTTCGGGCGAACCAGGCCCTTGTGGCCAGGCCACTCCTCCCTGAGTGGAGCACCTCCCCTTATTTTGATTCCACGAAATTTTGTGTGGCCAACAATTCCCAAGGTCATGTGAGTGGTTTTTAGTGGTAGGTAAGATGCAAACTTGACATGACCAAAGTTGGTTTTAGTGGAATCACCTTCATGCTGCCATGTTTTGTGATTATTGGTGTGAGGTAGCCATTTTTAGTGGGGTAGACATGTTTGGTGCTGGTTGGTGGTGATGGTAAATAAATGGAGATGTTCTAGAACGGCTGTGATGCGTCCCCTGGAGGCGGTTGTGCATTGGGGGCGGTTCGGCCGAACCGCCCTGTTCGGTCGAACGGGCCCGGAGGCCCAGGCCTGCCCCCGTGCACCGCCTCTGCCTCTGGATCTCTTGGGCTGCCTCCTGGTGGGTGTCTTCGTGTTGATTTGGCCCAGGGATGACGTGGCAATGGCCCGAGTTGAGTTGGCGGTCGTCCACGTGGCGTACGTTGTGTCCGCTTGGTCATCAGTGACGTGGACGGCTTCCGCTGGCTCGTACAGCTAAGGGGGGTAACCGGCCGAACATGTCGTTCGGCCGTTTCTGTCAGCCGATTTGGTCATTTCCGGCCCCGATAGCACATATTTGTCGTAGTTGTACCTGCACAAGTGACACTCACCAAAACTCGTGGAACTTTATTAGAAATAAAACCTAAGTACATGGAATGTTGCATATAACCTCATTTATTCCCGAGTATTGGTGGTCGGATTTGGGTTGTAACGACCGCCAACAGCCGGCGAGCTCGGATGCGGCGTTGAGCAGTGAAAACTCGGCGGCGGCGCGGCTAGGGTTTCGAGTGGTTGGTGAAGGGGTGAGGGAGGCGGCGGCGCTGGTGGTTAAGTAGGGGCGGGGGTGCCGGGCCTCGGCGTGCGGGCCCTGTCGCAGCAGAGGCGCGGCCAGCCGCGCCATTAGCGGGAGGGGGAAGAAGGAAGGTGATGTCAGGTGACGTCGGTGGCCTGACCAGCGGGCCCGGCGTGGCAGTGAGGGAAAGGGAGAGACAGGGTGGTGAGCTGGGCTGGTGCGAGATGGGCCGGGGAGCGCGGGCTAGGCCGAGCGCAGGAATTATGGGCCGACTGGAGGGGAAAGAAAGGAAGGGGAAAAAAAGGCCGGGGAAAAAAGTTCGGGGAGCAAAAGTGGACTCAGGCTTAAACAACTTTCTAGAGCTCAAATGAAGGTGGTTCAAATTTGAATTTAAATTAGATTTAAATCAACATTTGAATCACAAGCAAAACAAAACGCAATGCAGCCAGCATGAATGCAACAAAAATGTTTCTAATTCTTATATTTGATTTTAATTTACATAAATAAATTCCTTTTTCCCTATAATTCGCATGAGTACAATAAATAAATTTAAATAAATTACTAGTTTTACGCCCCTCACTGGTGACACCTTGAGATACACAAAGTCGCCGACTTTGAAGCTGAGGTTCCTCCGTCTGACATCTGCATAACTCTTCTGTCGGGATTGTGCCACCTTCAGATTCTGCCTGATCATCTGCACTTGCCGCTCTGCCTCTCTGATTATCTCAGGCCCAAAGACTTGACTCTCTCCGGTCTGATTCTTGAACAGTGGTGTCCTGCATTTTTTGCCATACAGAGCTTCGAAGGGTGCCATCTGCAAACTTTTCTGGTAGCTATTGTTGTATGAGAACTCGGCACTGGGCCGGCCTCTGCTGATGTGGAACGTGTTCTGTGGGCCCAGAGTTGATGTGGCGTGGGTCCGGTTGAGTTGGCGGGCGTCCACTTGTCACTCGATGTGTCCGTTCGGTTGGCGGTGCGTGGACGACTCTCCCGGTGGTCTGCTTGGCTAAGGGGGGTAACCGGCCGAACGGAGTCGTTCGGCCGATTCGGTCATTTTCGGCCCCAATAGCGCGTATTTGTCGTAGTTGTACCTGCACAAGTGACACTCACCAAAACTCGTGGAACTTTATTAGAAATAAAACCTAAGTACATGGAATGTTGCATATAACGTCGTTTATTCCCGAGTATTGGTGGTCGGATTTGGGCTGTAACGACCGCCAACAAGCTCCCCCAAGCTTAGCTCTTTGCTCGTCCTCGAGCAAAGATATAAACTTAGGCTCGGTGGATCAGGAGTTGCTACGATGTCATTTCTCGTGCAGGTAACTTTATAAACAACTAGTACTAAAAAATACTTGAATCATAGGCAAAGTTTTTAAATCACCTTTTTCCTATGGGGCTTATAGCAATCTCCTTATCTTGGGCGGTTGAAAGGATGAACAGCTTAAACCTAGTTTTATCCCACTCTACTCTTTTCAGGATCCCATCTCGGAATTTTTCGTAAGTTTTGAAAACTACAAATTGTTCCTCATTGGCACACTCAATCACTCAAGTGTATTTGAATCCTCACCAAAGGCTTGTGTCTTCTTTTTCATCCTATCATCTAATTTGGCTTTTTGTGTGGCTCAGGGCCAAAGGATGAAGGCATGCATGCATCTTATATTTTGCTAAGTCAAAGACCGGATCTATGAGGAAACCAAACACATCTTGAGATCTAGAAGTGCAAGTGTGTGGGATGGATGGAGTGGAATATGGTGGAATGGACTTTGGTGGAATGGAATATGGTGGAATATGGTGGAATATGGTGGAACTCCTTGGATGAACTTCCCTCTCCTTGATTTATTTTCGAGAACATGGGCTATCTTTTATTCTCATATTTTTGCCATGCCACTTGGCATGCTTTTCTTTTTCTCTTTTCTTTTTGCCATGCTCTTTGGCATGCTTTTATTTTTCTTTATTTTTGCCATGCTTCTTTGGCATGCTTTTCTTTTTGCATAGCCCATGTCTCTATCAAGAATATTTGGAGAGGGAACTCATAGAACATGGAGCATTTATTTTTGTGGATGGATGATGGAAAATGTTTGCTAACTCCCAGTGTAGGAATTGCAAGTGAGAGGTGGTGTGTGTACGTGGATCTCGATCTCTAAGAATATGAAGGCTTCACTCAAAGGTCACAACAATTTGACAAAGCTCACTAAGACGACAAGCTGCATATGAGTAGAAATTTTCAACTAAGCTTATCATATGGCTCTGCTAGGTATTTTGACCAATGAGGAACTTGTTTCATTTTGAAAGCATAAATCTCCAAGATTTTTCCCGTAGTAAAAGCAGAATAGAACTTAACCAAATTCTCACTATATCAATCCCCACAACAACTTAGACTTGGAATAAAGCATGTGCTCCCACAAGGTTTTCAGGATCATGAGACAGACCCAACGGATGAGTACTCAAGCATTATCAAGCAACTAGCTGCAATAAAGTACTTGCAAAATTAATGACAGAGCAACTATTCATCATTTCCAAGGTGAGAGGCATATGATTCATTCCATGCATAGTTGGGAGTTACTTTATTCAAGGGAAATATTTTTGGTATTTTCATGTATTTTTTTTTTGAATGCAAACTAAACATGAAGGGAAAAGGGAAATTCAATTGAGTGATCAAAGTGCTGGGTAAATCGGAACATACCTGGATGGGGGTCCTCCCCCAAGCTTGGACTTCTCACTGGTAGGGATGAAATCTTGACAAGTACTGGCTCAGCTGATCTGCTTGCTCGTGGACGTCATGCTGGATGGACGCTAACATCCCGCTATTATCTTGATGGTACTGAGAATGGCGGGCTAGCGTATCTTGAATCTCTCGGGTACGGTCGTCGATGACATCGACTCGGTCGGAGATGTAAGACAGCTCCCGGCCGTAGTCGAAGCGCGCGGACTGTGAGTATCCAGGGTAGTATGGTTGGGAGGTATGGTCGTACCCCCCAGCATACCGACTCCCGGACCACTCAGAGTCCGTATCCTGGCCGTAGTCCCATCGTCGTGAGGCGAAGTAGTTCGGCTCCTGGTGTTGCCCGGAGCCTCCTGCTCCGGACGTCCCAGCGCCGGTGTACATATCGTAAGTAGCATCGAAAGCGGAGGTATGTCGGTGCGGCATGTCTGGTGCATCTTCCGGCTCCTGTGAGGTGGCGAGCCCAGCATCACGCCTAGCTCGCCCCCTCGTGACTGGTCCGTCACCTGCAACGCTGTGCCGAGCGGGCTCTCTCCAAGGTGGAGGATCGTCCGACTCGGTCCTCAACTGGAGAGTTAGTTTCTGCGTGGTATACAACTTCAGTGCTGCACAAGGCAGGGGCACTTCAGTTGTATAGCCACGATAAATCATAACTAGCGTTGCATCCGGCATCCGCCGTATCATGTGGGCTTGCACAAAGTGCTCGGCATCCACGACGGAACGCTCTGTCTCGATGTACATGAGCCGGGTGCCTTGGAGGACGCCCAGATGGTTGGCAAGGCGAGTGACTAGAGAAGTCATCGCCATGCTACCCACACGAGAAATGTGAGACAGCCAGTGAGAAACCATATCTTTAACAGGAGAATAAGGAATTTGCTTAACTATGGCAAAGAGAACCCGCAACTCAATGGTGTTGATAGGGCGCAAATCTGCTCGGGGGAACACTGTCATGGATACCCAACAGTGCATGAAACGCGACGTGGGATTATGTATGCTGTTCGTGCGTGGCGCATGACAGTTGGTGTTCCCCGAAATCTTTTTCCAAAATGCCCCCGATCAAATCTTTTCAGCGCTTTGTTCGGGTCTAAGGAACAACGGCTTGAAAATCCGAGACCCGAACTAAAATCCCACCAAGAGCAAAACAACTCTTGGATGAAAAACCGAAAATGAATCCCCCCAGTTTCTGAAACCAAAGTAGAAAGAAATTCGAGGGTGAGAAGGTACGAACCTTGTTCGTTGATGTGCCAGAAGTTCACCCAGCCAATGGCCTGGAAGACTTCCGTGAACTCTTCATCCATACCCGTGTCCCTGAGCAAGTCCTGCTCAAAAACACGGGTGTGCTCGAACTCCTTCAGCCGAAGCTTGTCGAAGGTATTCTGCTCCCGCTCGTTCCTGAGGTTGATGTCGTTGATGCTCAGGAGCTGCCTGGCCGGGGCGTGGCATGGCCCCATCCCGAGCCGGCTGCTTCGTGCTCGTCCGTGTCCATACGGCTCGAGCCTTGGGACGGAGTTGGGGAACTCCCAGCATCGTCCGTGCGGCGGCTAAGCCCGGTGGAACGACGGAGTGCGGCGATGAGCTTCGAAATGCTAAAGGTTAGTGCAAAAACAACTACCCGAAGGACTGAATATATATGGTTAGCACAAGAAAATCAAGTCAGTCGTTCGAGATAGTTAGTCGTTCTTGCGGGGATGAAAACCTCCACAAAAGGTTAGTCGTTCTTGTGGGTGTCGGTGACCACCACAAAATCGTCCAAAAGAAATTCAGCACAAGGATCACACAAAGCAATTATTTTTGGGATTTTTTTAGAGATGCAAGTGAACCAAAACTTGAGCAAGAACTTGGGAAGAACTTGAGCAAGCACTTGAGCGAAGAAATGAGAGAGAGGGAGAGCTTCCTAGCGAAAACTTTCTGAGTGAATGAGTGTGTGAGGAAGCAAGGAGCTTGGCCACCAATTTATAGGCCGAGGGGGCATCCTTGGCCGTTCGGTCGAAGGGCCTGATTCGCCCGAACCACGTCTGGTGGCCAGCGCACCCCCAAGTGGGTGCAGCACCCATTTTGCTTTGCTTTTACTCCAAAATTATGTGGACAACATTTCCCTAGGTCATGTGAGTGGATTTTAGTGGTAGGTAAGATGGAAATGTGACATGACCAAAATGGTTTTTAGTGGAGTCACCCCTATGCTGCCATGTTTTGTGATTTTTTTTTGCCATGCTTCTTTGGCATTATTTTCTTTTCGCATAGCCCATGTTTGTTGCTGGTTGGTGGTGATGGTAAATAAATGGAGATGTTCTAGAAGGGATGAAAATGATAGAATTTACCAATTACATCCACCCTAGGTAAAATTTCAGCATGTGACCATTTATTTAAACCAAGCTTGCAAAATTTTCTACTCTCTCTCAAATTATTTACTCAGGTGGTTCAATTCTTTTGAAAGGGAAACATGCAAATGCAATTGAAAATTTAAAAATTTGGAAGGGAAATATGAGATACATACCGGTTATCCTCGCGGTGCGCGCTCAGTTTTTAAGTCCGCGAGCGGGACTTCTCCTTTCTTCAGGTGCTCTTGTCATCGTCCGGTCCTGGAGTGGATGACTCTGACGATGCAACCTTCTTCCGCCACATCTTCTTGCTTTTCTTCTTCGGTGTCGGTGGCGGTGGGATCGGTGCCTCTGGAGAATTCCAGAGGGCTTGCTCTTCCTCGTATTTCTTCACGAGGAGGTCCATTTCTTCTGCGCTCACTTGTTCTGTCGGTCCGTCCCACTCGAACTGCTCTCCACCGAGTATTTCCAGCTCTCCATTGATGAGAGCCTTAAGTAACACTCGGCGCTCCTTTGCTCCGGTGTGAGTGGCTCTACCTTCTTCAGTTCCCGTGGTTGGAACTTGAAGTACGTCAACCTTCCGTCGATACGGAACGAGACTTCTCTCGCATCCATATCGATCCTAGCCCGGGCGGTGTTCAAGAATGGTCGGCCCAGGACAAGGGAAAATGAGTGGTCGTTTCCCATGTCGAGGACAACGAAGTCCACAGGAACGTAACGTCCCCAGATGCGGACCGGTACATTCTCAATCACCCCCTCGGGGTAGCGGATGGTTGAATCCGCAAGCTGAACCTGGGAAGTAGTAGGCGATAGAGTAGGGTAACGTAACTTTTTAAAGAATACCTTAGACATTATGTTGACGCTGGCCCCCAGATCGCAGAGCGCATCATCAATGCGACGATTCCAGATCGTGCATTGAATGACGGGTACTCCGGGATCTTCCTTCCGGTCCGGAGAGGTTTTGATGATCGCCTTCTTTGCAGCTCTTGGCAGGTAGGTCCATCTTTGTGTTAGCACTTGGATATTAGAGACCTTCCCTGCATGGTTAGTACGGAGAATACTACGAGACATCTTACCCTGTCTCTGCCTTGTAGTGACGGCTTTCACTGTCTCGATGGAAGGTTCGGGTTGCCCCGGAATCTTCCCTGATTCAGTGACAGGAATAGCAGCAGCTAACTGAGCGACTTGAGTTTCTATCATTTTATTAAAGCTCAGTTGACTTTTCATAGCAGAAGAAAATGATTCCATCCTAGAGTCTATGCTTTCCAGTGTTTTATCATTAGCAGCAAGCTTTTTGTTAATATTTTCAGTTATTTTCATCTGGCCAAACACAAGATCTCTAAGAGACGGCTGATTATTGAAAGAGCTGGGATTGTATGAGTTACCTTGTTGTGGCCTCTCGAACGGGAGGTTTGGGCGCGAATTCCAGCCTTGAGTGCCGTAGTTGTTCGGTCGGTACCCGTTGTTGTTGGAGTTGTTGACGTAGTGGGCATCTTCTCGCGTTTCGGGGCAGTCATTCCCCGAATGGCCAGTGTTACCACAGACTTCGCAGGTCATGCGAGCGTCCATGGCTTGCACCATTTCTTGAGCAGGGGCCTCCAGCTTCTTCATCAGGAGGTCCACCTTGGCAGCGAGCATGTCCATAGCTTCAACTTGGTGAACTCCTCAGGTCTTTGGTTGAGTCCGGGCATCGGACCAGCCTTGGTTCTCAACCATCTTCTCTATGAGCGCCTTCGCACGACTCTCCTCAAGAGAGAAGAACGAGCCTCCAGCAGTAGCTATATAAGGCACAAGTAGAATAAAGTAGATACTATATTGATAACTTGAATGTCATACAAAAGAAAGGTAAAAGATACAAGAGCTAATACCAGATATAGTCCTGGAGGCGATCCCATGCCTCTGGGACTGTTTCATCTTTTAGCTGCTGGAAACTAGCTATTTTATTCCGGAGGGCGTTGGTCTTTCCAACCGGAAAGAATTTTAGCAAGAAAGCGCTAGTGCATTTATCCAGGTATCTATTGCTTCGCGGTTAGCATAAAACCATTGCTTCGCCTTGCCTAATAATGAGAATGGGAATAAACGAAGGCGAATAGCATCGGTACTTAATCAGCGGATGGTGAAGGTGTTGCAGATCTCCAGGACATGCTGGAGATGGGCATTGGTATCTTCGTATGGCTTGCCGCAGAACGGGCTAGCCTGAACCATGTTGATGAGGGCTGGCTTGAGCTCGAAGTTGCCATCTCCGACTGGCGGAGCTGGTCCGACACGCACGTTCTCGCTCGATGGAGCGGATAACTCACGGATCGTCTTGGCTGCCATCCTCGATGTAGCCTAGTCAACAACGGGAAGGACTGGGACCGTCGGAAGGAGTTGCTTCTGAGGAGGCACAACACGAGGTCGTACTTTCCTCACAAATGACTGGTACACGACTAAGCAAGACAGGGGATAAATGGTATTGGATAGGAGTGGATATACCGGACACACAGCTCAAGGGATACTCGGGTAGATGAGAGAAGGTATAGATAGTTGGGAGGACAACGAGAAGAGATAAAGGATTCCTGGGTACTCTATCTATCTAGGCCAAGTGGTTAGAGATACAGCGGCTAAAGAGCCAGCACTAAAAGGTCCGGAATAAGTCTACTGTCTTTCTTGGGGACTATAGAGCCTCCGACACACAGAAAGGGATGAGAAGGGGTGTCGGTTACCCTAAACATTGGGTCCTAGGACATCGGAACTAACGTGATGGGCTACAAAGACTGGAAGGGCTGTCACCACCTCCCGGCTACCACCTCCGTTGCGACGGGCAGAAACTAAGGTTACTGACAAGTCTAGGAACCACTCCTACACAGATCAATAACTACTTACTTCGCTAGCAGAAGCAAGCAACTCGAACTCACACCCCAATGACAAGTCACCGCTAGTGTGAGCAGAATCGAAGAACCAATTAAGGCAGAGACTTAAGCAAGAACTAAGAGAACTAGGAACTAGAGCCAACTATAGTCTAAACACAATATAGAAGCAACTAGACTAAAGTAGAAGCAACTATATAAGGCACAAGTAAAATAAAGTAGATACTATATTGATAACTCAAATGTCATACAAAAGGAAAGGTAAAAGATACAAGATCTAATACCAGAGCTTCTGAAGACGACTCCGGAACCTCCGAGGCACAGCTCAACTCGACTCTAACTCCCAACTAAACTATCCTAACTCTACTAGAAATGAAGTGGAAGAGCTCCTTAGCTTGAGTGTGTGTGTTACAAGGGCAATGCAGGGTCCTATTTATAGCTCGGAGTAAGGCGGTTTTAGGCGGTTCTGCAGTATGGTGTCAGCTGGGACAAGAGCTTGCCCTATGCCGAGTTCTCATACAACAATAGCTACCAGAAAAGTTTGCAGATGGCGCCCTTCGAAGCTCTGTATGGCAGAAAATGCAGGACACCACTGTTCTGGAATCAGACTGGAGAGAGTCAAGTCTTTGGGCATGAGATACTCAGAGAGGTGTTGGCGGTCGTTACAACCCAAATTCGACCACCAATACTCGGGAATAAATGAGGCTATATGCAACATTACATGTCTTTAGGTTTATTTCTAATAAAGTTCCACGAGTTTTGGTGAGTGTCATGTTTGCAGGTACAATATCACGAAACACGTGCTATAGGGGTTGGAAATGACAGAAACGGCCGAACGACATGTTCGGCCGGTTATCCCCCTTAGCCATACAGGCCGCCGGGAGTCGTCCACGTCACCGCCAACCGAACGGACACATCGAATGACAAGTGGACGCCCGCCAACTCAACCGGACCCACGCCACATCCGCTTGGGCCCACATACCACGAAGACAATCAACAGAAGGTGGCCCAAGGGAGGTCCAGCAGCAGAGGCGGTGCAGGGGGGCCAGCCCGGGCCTC
>OAMR01000668.1:413045-432134 GCA_900205405.1 Echinochloa crus-galli | reverse complement strand
AAATGAAGAATGAGTGTAGTTGGTATAACACTGATTCTTGAAGCTTTTGTTGAAAAAAAGCCACAGAGTCAAAAGAAAAGAGATAGGTAGATAAAGAATCCAGGAGTCCTCTATCTCTTCTCGTTGTCCTCCCAGCTATCTATCTCTTCTCTCCCTTACCTGAGTATCCCTTGAGCTGTGTGTCCGGTATATCCACTCCTATCCAATACCGTTTATCCCCTGTCTTGTTTAGTCGTGTACCCTTCTCTGATAGTCTCGAATATCTGTTCACTAGTAGTCTTGCCAAAGCTTCCCTGCGGAAATATAAATTACGATACCTCGGGATACTCCCAGGTGAAGTGCTACAGCGGTGATTCTGTGCGCTTGCAGAATATTTATTTGATTTTCCTAAGATCCAGTCTTTGACTTAGCAAAATATAAGATGCTTGTATGCCTTCATCCTTTGTCCCTGAACCACAAAAAAGCCATATTAGATGTTAGGATGAAAAGAAGGCAAAGTCTTTGGTGAGGATTCAAATACACTTGAGCGATTGAGTGAACCAATGAGGAACTACTTATTTTTCACAAAAGGGTGAAAACTCCGAGTTAGGATCCTGAAAAGAGTAGGGTGGAATAAAACTAAGTTAATCTGTTCATTTCTTCAACCGCCCAAGATAAGGAGATTTCTATAAGCCCCATAGGTAAAATGGTAAATTAATACCTTGCTAGTAATTCAAGTATTTGTTTGAGTACTTGTTGTCATAAAGTTACATGCAAGAAAAATGACATTGTAGCAACTCCTGATCCACCAAGCCTAAGTTTGTAACTTTGCTCGAGGACGAGCAAAGAGGCTAGCTTGGGGGAGCTTGTTGGCAGTCGTTACAACCCAAATTCGACCACCAATACTTGGGAATAAATGAGAGACTATGCAACATTCCATGCACTTAGGTTTATTTCTAATAAAGTTCCACGAGTTTTGGTGAGTGTCATGTTTGCAGGTACAATATCACGAAACACGTGCTATAGGGGTCGAAAATGACAGAAACGGCCGAACGACATGTTCGGCCGGTTATCCCCCTTAGCCGTACAGGCCACCGGGAGCCGTCCACGCCACCGCCAACCGAACGAACGCATCAAATGACAGGTGGACGACTGCGTTATCCCCCTGTCTTGTTTAGTCGTGTACCCTTCTCTGATAGTCTCGAATATCTGTTCACTAGTAGTCTTGCCAAAGCTTCCCTACGGAAGTATAAATTATGATACCTCGGGATACTCCCAGGTGAAGTGCTACAGCGGTGATGAGGAGTCTTTCATGCTTCTAAGATCGAGATTCACCTACACACCACCTCTCACTTGCAATTCCGATAATGGGAGTTAGCAAACATTGCCATCATCCATCCACAAAACAAAATCCTCCATGTTCTGTGATCTCCTCTCCAAATACCCTTGAATAGAGACATGGGCTATGCAAAAAGAAAAGCATGCCAAAGAAGCATGGCAAAAATAAAACGGTATATCCACTCCTATCCAATACCGTTATCCCCTGTCTTGTCTGGTTGTGTACCCTTCTCTGATAGTCTTGAATATCTGTTCACTAGTAGTCTTGCCAAAGCTTCCCTGCGGAAATATAAATTACGATACCTCGGGATACTCCCATGTGAAGTGCTACAGCGGTGATTCTGTGCGCTTGTAGAATATTTATATATTTTACTAAGCCATAAGGAAAACCACTGGACACTTCTTGCATCTAGTACCGGGATTCCCCAATTCTGATATTGGATCGTAAGAAGTGCCAACAGTGATGCAACGCAGTAGATAGAGAAGCTCTTGGTTATGTCAGGCAACACCAGCACAGGAGCCGTTGTCAGCCTCTTCTTCAACTCCTCGAAGCTGGCCTGGCACTCCTCCGTCCAGACAAACTTAGCATTCTTCTCTAGTAGGGCTGTCATGGGTTTGGCGATCTTGGAAACCCCCTCGATGAATCGCCGGTAATATCCTGCCATTCCCAGGAAACTTCTGATCTCACTCACATGTTTTTGTGGGTTCCAACTCAGCACATCACTAACCTTCTTCGGATCAACGGCCACTCCACCATTGGACAACACATGTCCAGGAATGCTACTTCCTTTAACCAGAACTCGCACTTGCTCAGGTTAGCATACAACTGATGTTCTCTGAGCCTCTGCATCACCAGCCTCAAGTGCTCCTCATGTTCTTCCTCATTGTTGGAGAAGACTAGGATGTTGTCAATAAACACCACCACGAACTTGTCTAGGTAATCCATGAACACACTGTTCATCAGGTACATGAAGTACGCCGGAGCATTGGTTAATCCAAAAGACATGACAGTAAACTGATATAATCCATAACGGGTAGTGAAGGCTGTCTTGGGGATGTCTGTCACTCGGATCCTCATCTGATGGTAGCCTGATCAGAGATCTATCTTGAAGAACACACGGGCTCCCTTCAACTGGTCAAAGAGATCATCAATCCTTGACAGTGGATACTTATTCTTAATTGTCACATCGTTGAGGGCTCGGTAATCCACACAAATCCTCTTGGACCCATCTTTCTTATCCACAAACAATACTGGTGCTCCCCAGGGTGAAGAACTAGGGCGAATATACCCTTTAGCTAGCAAATCCCTTAGTTCATCCTTAAGTTTTTCTAGCTCCTTTACTCCCATTCTATATGGCCTCTTAGCTATAGGTGATGTGCTAGGTTTAAGCTCAATAATAAATTCAACTTCGTGTTCTGGGGGCATACCTGGTAACTCCTCTGGGAACACATCCGGAAACTCGCTCACCAGCCTGATGTCGTCAAGAGCGGTACCCTCAGCTTGGTTGACCTAATTGTGCTCCAAAGAACTGGCTACCTGATATTCCACCTTATCACCAGACTTTGCTGTCAGTTGTACTGTCCTTCTAGCACATTGGATCACTCCATCATATCTGGCTAACCAGTTCATACCCAGAATTAAGTCAAACCCAAGGGTTTCTAGGACTATCGGATTCACCACAAAGTCTACCCCCCTAATAGTGATGGGGACATCGGGGCAACGTAAAGTGGCTCACTGCTCCCCCCTGGTGAGCTAACTAACATGGTGTTCCCCAAAGGGCGCATGTTCATCATATTCTTTTTCACAAAGGCAGCAGATATGAAAGCATGCGAAGCTCCGGTAACGAACAAAACAGTGGCAGGGGTTGAGTTGACAGGGAACGTACCCACAACCACGTCCGTAGCTCCCTCCGCGGTCTCTGCACCTGTTTGGTTGAGTTTGCCCCTAACAAGGGTCTGCTGCTCACGGTTTGCCTGGCCCTGCTGCTGGTTCACATTCCGGTTCTGCTGCTGACCAACCCTCTGGATGTTGTTTGGGCCTGCGGCATTCTGGGCCTTGCGGGGGCAGTAGTGTGCATAGTGCCCAAGCCCTCCACAATGGAAACACGCCCTTGGGTCCATTGGTGCCGTGTTGGCGTTTGGGCGCTGGACCGGACCATTCTGCACCTGATTGCGCTGGACTGGCCCATTCTGCAACTGGTTCTGGAAGCGCTGTTGCTACGGCCGGGGTGCCTGGGGGTATTGGGGACGCTGCTGGTACTGGTTGCGGTTCAGCAAGCTGGATTGTCCCTGGGGTCGCTGCGAGTTCATCACCTACTGATTTCCGGACTGAGGGTTGAAGCGGGGGCGACTGCTGCTCCCTGACTGCTGGCCCATAAGCTTCCTCTTCCTGTCATCCATCTCCCGATGCTTGTGCTCTAGCATTAGTGCGTTGTTCACCAGGTCTTGGAAGGTGGGGAAGGTGATGCACATCAGCTAATATTACAGGGCATCATGCAACCCATCACAGAACCTAGACTGCTGTTGACACTTCTTACGATCCACTATCAGGATTGTGAATCCTAGTAATGGTGCAAGGAGTGTTCATTGGTATTCTTACGATACAGATGTAAATCCGCAAGCGCACGGATACCGATGTAGCTGAGGAGACAAATCACATCTATTTATATTTCCACTGGGAAGCATTGGATAAAGAGTATCGACTATTGACAAGGATGTAACTACTAATTAAAGTACCGGCTAACAAGGCGGCGGTAAGGATAGGATAGGAGTGATATGTAGTTGACACACACAAGGAGAAGTTCAGGATAGAGATAGAAGAGTGGTCTAGCTAGTGGGAGGACAATGAGACAGGAAAGGATTCCTATATACTTCCACTGGCCTTGAGATATCTCGAGCAAAGGTTATGGCTAGCATGGAGAATGGCGTCTATGGTTCTCTTCCTAGTTCTATTATCTCGGCGTCGGGAAGCGGAGCACCCGACACTCAGAAAGGGATGAGAAGGGGTGTCAGTGAACAACCGCAGGAGGTTCCTACGGGTCGAGTCGGACGTGGTGGACTACGTAGGCCGTATAGGGCTGTCACCACCTAACGGCTACCACACAACCGTGGACTCGAGTGCAAACCAAGGTTACCATCTAGTCTGGGCACCACGCCTATACTAGACAGTAACTACTTACTCTCCTAGAAAGAGCAAGCAATCCTGTCAACACCCCAATGACAATTCACCGGAAGCATTGAGCAGAAATGAGGAACCAGCTAAGATAAGGAATTAAGAGAGAACTTCTAAAGCCAGACTACAGCAACTATAACCAGGACTATAAATTCTACACTTACTCCGAAATAAATGCAGAACAAATAACTTAAGTAAATGCAGAAGGAAATATATTGAGAATACTCAGAGTCGTACATAAAGAAAAGGAAAAGATACAAGAGCTTTACCAGAACTCCAGAAGACGACTACGGAACCCCGAGCGAAGCTCGACTCTGACTCTAACTCCCAACTAGACTAGCCTAACTCGACATCTTGGAAGAGCGGAATGGAGACTTGCTCCCAAGTGGTGTGTGTGAAACCGGGCGGACTATTCACCCCCCTCTAGTCCGCCATCTCGACCGGTGGAGGAAGAGCAGGGGCCAAGGCATCGCAAGGCGGTGCACACCGGCCAGTTCGGCCGAACCGGGGGGTTCTGGCGAACGGATCAGTTCGGCCGAATCCCCCAGTTCGGCCGAACCATTGATCTTGCACTGACTCGACCCCTACAGCTCTGATTTACTCTGGATGGCAGTTGTGAGGCGGTTAGGGTACTGGGGGCGGTTCGGCCGAACTGTGGAGTTCGGCCGAACTGGGCTTTCAGCCCAGAATGCCCCCCGTGCACCGCCTCAAGTCCTGGGCTGTCCTGGGTGACTTGTTCGTGGAGGACTTCGTGTCTTTCTGGCCCAGAGGTGATGCGGCACAGGTCCAAGTGTCATGCATCGTCATCGCTTTGTCACCACTGACACGGATGGCCTCCCGATTGTGCTTTGCGTCATGTACGGCTAAGGGGGGTAACCGGCCGAACGGAGTCGTTCGGCCGAATCGGTCAATTCCGACCCCTATAGCGCATATTTCTCGTTGTTGTACCTGCACAAGTGAAACACACCAAAACTCGTGGAACTTTATTAGATATAAACCTAGATGCAAGAAATGTGAGATATAACCTCTTTTATTCCCGAGTATTGGTGGTCGAAAACGTGCTGTAACGACCGCCAACAACTGCCTCTTCCCATCAGTCGACACGTCCTTCGGGGCATAGCAAGCAAGTTCGATGAAATTGTCACGGTAGGCGGTGACACTCATCCCTTCTTGCTTGAGGGCCAAAAACTTCTTCTTCAGTGTCATCAAGGCCTCAGGCACATGATGAGAGCGGAAGCTGTCGCGGAACTCTTGCCAGGTGATCTGCGTGCGGTCAGGGTGGGCATACTGGTATGCGTCCCACCAGTCCAGAGCTGGCCCATGTAGGTGTCCTCCTCCATACAGCACCTTCTCCCTATCATTGCACTGAGCGATGTCGAGTTCTCGTTCCACTGCCTTGAGCCAGTCATCAGCCTGCAGGGGATCACTAGCCTGAGTGAAGGTGGGAGGGCGTCCCTTCAGGAACTCCGCTCTCTTGTCCATGAGTGGCATGTGGGGCTGGTGAGGTGGGTTTTGTTGGTTCTACTGCAACAGTGTGATGGTCTGGGCCATCTGCTGAGTCAATTGGAGCTGCATTTGCATCATCTGCTCCACGGTGAGTGGTGGCGGTGGTGGTGGTGTGTTCTGGTTGGCTCCACTGCCACCGGCGTTGCTCCTTGTGTTAACCATCTGATATCAACAATAATTCTCCATAAGTACTCCATCAGTCAGAATAAACAACTCACTCTTTGTGCAGCAGAGAATTGAGAGGGTAATGGAACTGACATGAAAAGAACCAGAAATATTAAGGAACCGATATATAGGAGGCAATAAGGCAAATAAACCCAGCTATTTATTCATCAATCTCCTTAAACCTTAATCCAACTCTAGATGGTGGTAGACTTGCATCTACGCCCATCACACTCATTACAAAAATCCAACTCAAACATAAGCATAATGATAACTCAAGCAAACACCTAAAGACAAAGATCACACAAGACTCGACACACTGGGTTTAGACTCGACTCCAAAACGCAACTAAACAATCCCTATTACAGACTCAAGGTAGACTCCTAAGGATCGACGATGGTGGTGCTGGCGGCAGTGGACCCGAAGCGAGGCCTCTTGTGCTGCGGAGACTCGACACGGAAGTTTGGACTGCGCGGTGCGGGAGCTCCCAGCTGCTCCTCAAGCAGCAGCACCCTGGTCTGCAACTCTGACAACTGCTGCCTCAGCCTGTGGTTCTCATCAGATGAAGCGTACAGGTCGGTGTTAAGGGTGGCCACCATACCAACAGCAGAAACAAACTGGGGATCAGCAATGCCAGCAGTGGAGGCTATGGTTTAAGCTGTCTGTCCACTCCTCCTATGAGGATGATACCTGTCCGGACCATTCTGCACCTGATACCAGAGTCTGTCCCTGTAGCTGAAGTAAGCCTGACGGGCTGCGTCCACCATCCCTGCCTACTGGGAGTCTCTATCACTGAGGGCGAAGTGCATCGTCTCCCTCCTAGCAGCTCTCACCTGGTGGTCCGGTCTACGGACGTGCAACACGGTCCTCCAGAAGGTCGGGAAGCGGGGGTGCATCCACCACTCACTGTGGTACTCCGCGGCTACGTTGTTAGAGCCATAGCGAGCATGAAGCATCTGCATGAGGCGCCGGTGGTAGTAGTTGTCGCCTTCATCCCGGATGTAGTCGTCCACAGTCCACCTAGGTGCCTCCTCAGCAGTGGGAACCTCTGGAACTGGCTGCACTGCAAACACTGGAGGCTCCTCCTCCTCATCTGGGTCCCCGTCTGACTTATCTCCCTCGTCTAAGGGATCCTCAGAGTCGTCGTCGTCCCCATCATCATCATCGTCGTCTCCATCATCATCACCGCCATCAGGGTCTCCTGTTGCCTCTCCACCTGCTGTTGGTGGCTGCTCCTCGGGGTCGGAGAGCTCCATCTCCTCGGGCTCCTCCTCCTCAGCGGGCTCCTCCTCCTAAGGCTCCTCCTGCTGAGGCTCCTCCAGCTGCTGCCTCTCGAGCTCCTGCTGCTGCAGCAGGAACGCCTCCTCACGCCTGTCCCTCCACACGTGGTAGGCGTCCTGGTACTCAGCGCCCAGTACCTCCTCGGGGACGCGCGGCGGAAGGTAGCCGCACGTCGTCTTGCGGGGGGTCAGCTTCGAGCGAGCCATCGAACTGCCAAAAGAAACAAAAATGGAACAAAATTTTAGAAATTTTTGTATCAAATGGATGTAAAGAGGGCACAGAACACAAATTTTATAAATGGAACTCTACCCAGTTTTAGGAGAGAAAAAATAATAGGGGGAAGGACAGAGCTAAATCTAAACATTCGTTCTATCTAGGCTGCGGTCCTACAGTCAGCACGGCTCTGATACCAATCTGTCACACCCGAGTTTACACAGAATCCCGGGTGCTACCGTATGTGTGCCCAGGAAGTCCATAGACACATACCGCATACAAATATGGTATTACATAGTTCACAATGCTCGAATAAAAATGTTTACATCAGAGTTTAGCATAAATAAGAAAATAAAACAGCGGAAGTCTATTTATTGACTCTCTCTACTAAGCGGAGCAGCAGTCCACAGGGACTCTGACTGCTTGACCACAGCTTAGTAAAATGGCAGATCTTCTGGGTATTCAGCAGCAGCCACATCATTCTCAAAACCATCTATTACCCATCCGGGATTTTGTTGAATAGCAACAAGTGTAAGTACAAATATTTACTTAGCAAGTACAACACGGATTATGTAGGCTCAAAAGTAAGGCTAGACACGGCTGAACTGCATTAGCACTTTTAGTTGGTTCATTTTATCATTAAACATATCACTACCTGCATATGATTCCCGGTTGCAACCCAATTAACCAAGTAGAAGTTCATTAAGCAGAAATAAACATCAACTTAATTAGAGAACCACTAATCGAAAAGGATCCAGGCCGCTCGTGACCCTGAGCAAGGCTATCATGATAGATTGTACACTCTGCAGAGGTTTCGCTCTTTACCCACCAGTCGCGTAAAAGTTCATGGAACTTTAAACCCAACCATGCTATGCTGCGCAGGCACGTATCACACTTCTGACGTGTGACTGCATAGGAACGCTACGAGGCTTTTCACAAGACACCCTAACAAGACAGTGGTCGCTAAGGTCAACAAGGCGGCATGATCCAAGGCACCGAGGTTGACTGACTCTCTGTGCGCAACAAAAGAGGGTCAATGGCATCCAGAGCGTGGGCACGTGTTGGCGGTCGTTACAACCCAAATCCGACCACCAATACTCGGGAATAAAAGAGGTTTTATGCAACATTCCATGTACTTAGGTTTTATTTCTAATAAAGTTCCATGAGTTTTGGTGAGTGTCACTTGTGCAGGTACAACTACAACAAATACGCGCTATTGGGGCCGAAAATGACCGAATCGGCCGAACGACTCCGTTGGGCCGGTTCCCCCCCCCCCCCCTTAGCCGTCGCAACCGGGAGCCGTCCACAACAACTATGACCAAACAACACCAACAAACGCCATGCAGACGACCGCCAACTCATCCCAGAGCACCGACACCTCATCCTGGGTACACACAACACGAACCGAAGCACCAGAGACTGGCCCAGGAGGTCCACAGAGTAGAGGCGGTGCAGGAGAGTGGGCCTGTGCCCTGTGGCCCGTTTGGCCGAATAGAGGCGGTTCGGGCGAACCGCCCCCAACTGCCAACCACCTCCCCTGAGCAAATCTGGTGCATCCAAGTGAAGAGACGGTGGATCCTACGTTCGGCCGAACCAGAGGGTGACTTCGGCCGAATCCTATGGTTCGACCGAACTCCACCCTCGTGTCCGTTGCGTGCAACACCTAGAAAACTTCCGAACCACCAACACCCCCAGCATGGGTGGACCACCACGATCGTCCTCAACACAAAGGCAGTGGATCCAAGGGCAAACAATGACACGGGCCAGTTCAGGTGAACTACATGGTTCGGCCGAATCAAACTGACATACAAACCGACTCAGGGACGCAATCTAGACTGAAGGAAGCGAAGACGGCGGATCGGGCGGTTCGGCCGAATTGGGCAGTTCGGCCGAACCAGCCCACGTGCATGAACCGCCTCAGCACCAAGGCGCTGCCACATGGCATTTCGGCCGAATTGCTCGGTTCGGTCGAATCAGCCGGGCACCGCCTCTCGGTGCCTTGGCTGCTGCTCCACTCTCAACCGCTATGGTCCACTATAAATTGGAGCCCCTACCACCTATTTCAACACACAACACAAGAGAGATTAGGCTTATCAAAGCACTACCACTTGTATCATTAGAAGATATGGAGAGAGGAGAGGTGAGCGTCCCAGAGAGGAGCCGGATTGTCGGCCCCTCTTCCCGTTGTACCTCTATGGATGCGGCTCTGCTTCAAGTAACATTCGGGGTCTTGTTTGATAACTCTTGTATCTCTCTCTGATTAATTGAGCATTCAGTTCTTACTTTGATATACTTGCTGGTTCTTTATTCAATGCTTAGCTGATTGGTATAATTGTATACTGGTTGCTTAGCTTGGGTGCTTATCTTTCTATAGGAGATAAGTATTAGTCAACTAGTGTAGGCGCGGTGCCTAGACTTGAGGCTAACTTAGTTTGCCCCTGAGTCTATGGAGGTGGTAGCCGTTAGGTGGTGACAGCCCTGTACGGCGTTTGTAGCTCATCATGTTCGTCTCGGCCTGTAGGATCCCCCAGTGCGGAGTTGGTGGCACCCCTTCTCATCCCTTTCTATGTGTCGTAGGTTCCATTGTCCCAAAGCAACTATCTATCCGTGTCTTCTGATCAGCTCAGTTAATTAGTAGAGTGCTTCTATCATACTCGTGCTCTTTCTACCCTCTAATCGCTCCTCTTCCCTCTTTGTTGTCGTCATCCACCTCATCCATTCCATTCACTTCATTTCATCTTCCTTGGACTGTCTTCCTTGCATGACTTAGTTTAGAATCGGTTTACTTCTCATTCTCCATGGAAATCGATACCTTGGAACACTCCCGGGTGAAAGCTACATCGGTATCCGTCCGCTTGCGGATTTATCTGTAGGTCGTAAGGAGTGCCAACACTGGCCGCAGCCATGGGCAAGGTGCACGCCTCCATCAACGAGTTCAGGGTGAAGCTCAAGGCGAGCAAGGAAGCTGAAGCGCAGGCGCGCCGCCATGCACGAGGAGTGCAAGCAGGAGCTGGAGATGAGCCACGCCACGATAGACTTGCTGCTCACCGACGGCTCCAAGCTCGTGGACTCATTCAGTCTCATGTGTGAGGGATGCACTACTAGAAAAACCCCCTGTAGGTACGCTATATTTAGAGATAAGCACGCTTTATTTCGTCTCTAATGCATAGTAGACACGGTTTAAGAAAGCGTGTCTGGAGCGTTTTCGTATGGACCGTGTCAAACATTGTAGACACGAATTATTTATGGTGAGGCGGATAAGGGGATGGGCAGCACTGTCTTTTCACATATGTTTGCCACGTCGGTCACACGGTGGAGTGCTGACATGTCGTGCCATATAGGCAAAAGTGGCAAAAATTTAGAGTTTTGAAAGATCCCGTGGTGCTAATGTAGGTGCCATTATAAGAGTGGTTTTTGGAGGATGGCCATCCATGGTGGCAAATAGTTAAATATCCCGGGGGAAGGACCAGGAGTCTAGGAGGGGGAAGGAGGAAGGGCTCACTATTGTGTGGTCGCCAACAAAGATACTAGCGCGTTGGGGGAGCATCGGTGAGGTCGTAGTCCACGCCCCAGGGGAGCGGCGGCGATGGGAAAGGGAAGGCGTCGACGGGATATTTAACTATTTGTCACCCCTACCAAAACCACTTTTTAGAATGGCATCTATGTTATTACCACTGCTTCTTTTAAAACTCTACATTTTTGCCACTTTTGTCTACATGGCACGACATATCAGCTCCACCATGTGATGGGCGTGGCAAACACATGCGAAAAGACCCTAATACCCCTGCCCTTATCCACCAAAAACAGCCCCATCTCGTGCAAGAGCGGGCCCGCAACCCAGTCTCCACCTAACTAATAATAATGGACCTATTTCTTTGTGGTGGAAAAATATTTCCATCATGTTTGACTACTAATTAAGGGTATTAAATAAAGTCAGTTTACAAAACTACCTTCACAACCCCGGGTTAATTCGCGAGACCTATCTAATGAGGCCTTTGATCGCACGATTAGAGAATGGTTATTGTAGCATTACTGTCGGACCTTAGGACCGGCAATCCACCTGGGGGGTACCCGAATGGTTGATTTGTAGGCGGGCGTCGTCGAGCTAGTAGCTTGATGGTACACAGGAGGCACTAATTTAGACAGGTTCCGGCTACCCGGAGGTATAATACCCTACGTCCTGTGTCGGTGGTGGTGTTTGTATTGTTGTATTCGGATGATCTCTGATGGTTTGATGTGATGCCTGATGCCCCTTTCTAGGGACCCCTGCCCTCCTTTATATATCTAGGAGGTAAGGTTACAATCTGATTATTTTCTATATGGGACTATTTACAATAGGGGGTCATAGTAGGAGTCTACTAGGACTCAGTCTTCTTTGGGCCGGCCGCCGCGGCCCTCGATGATGGGCCCTAGGGTACCCATAACCCACAATCCATTGAGCAACGTTCAGGCGCGTGTCGAGCTGTTGATGAAGGAACGAGGCTAATGTAGTCGGCTGAAGGTGCTCCAAAAAAGAAGAAGCATCCCCACACGACACCGAGTTCTTTCGAGGTAATCGATCAGTCGTCATGAGGACTGAATACTGGGCGATAATTAGGAGCACTGTATGTACAGTAGCCCCCGAGCATTGGGTTGGTTAGTAAAAGCAGGCCAAGGCTCCAAAAAGAAGTCAGACAACATGTTGTTGCAAAAAGAAAGTGAAAACATGTTATCACCAAAAATCCGCATCCAGCCCCCAAGCATGCGAGGTGTCTAGCCTGGTCGTTTTGGATGCGCCGAGCAGGAGCAACAGGTTAGAGCAGCATGCTGCTCGGTTAAGTTGTTCATGTTCGGCGCCCGCGCCAGCCCCTGACCATGCGAAGTCGGCCACACGACGAAAGTAACGCCGAGTCGCCACACGCACCAGCCCCCGAGCATGCAAGGTCGGCCGCGCGTCGAAGGTAACTCCGAGTCGCTAGATGTGTATAAGAGACAGCCGCACGCCCCCGCCCCCGAGCATGCGAGGTCGGCCGCGCGATGAAGATAACTCTGAGTCGCCGCACGCATCAGCCCCCGAGCATGCGAGGTCGGCCGCGCGACGTCGGTTCTAATCCGTTGTACCTATGAGGGAGAGGAAGAAAAAACAGTAGTCTTTTGGAGAAACGATAGCAAACTTATTTATAATAAGTACTTGACTTTGCTTATACTTTTAGCATGCGTTATTTTAGATCGATTTTATCAACCCCTATCACTTCACCGCGATCATGACAGGCGCTGAGGACTCGGGCGAGAACTAGCTGGAGCTCTCATGGAGGTAGCTCTGCTACATGCTATGGTGCTCTGCATGGAGGCTTAGTCATAGGCATGGTCCCGGGCGAGTACTGTCACGCGTGTTTAGACTTTGGATATAATGAGTCAGACTTGCCGTTTAATTTTGGTGCTTGTATGCGCAGTTTTGTTAGGGCGAACGCATGGTTGTTGCGGATTAAATAATGCAGGTCAGTAATTGTCTCATGAACATGGAGAAAAAGCTATGCACATGGCGATCTGTTTTTGCCATAAAATTAAAATAAAATAAAGTACTTAGCTTGATTCGTGGCCGAGTTGAAGTAGTCGCCGTACGCGATAAGGTGATAGTCGATGAAGCCGACTAGTTGGGATGACTATTTGTCAACTGAATGCATGCATTCAGAGCCCTCCTAGTGGCATCTCCTGTGCACATGGCAAAACAAAGGAAAGAAATTTTTCCAGTTGGACTTGCATGCAAGATGCCGAGTGTAGTTCTTGTGTACGCATGGCAAGATTTAATTGCTTTCCACCAAATTCATGCAGGTCTTCGCCGAGTTGTCTCTATGCGGCAATTAAGGTAGTTCTCTTGGCCTTTTGTATTCTGCGCGTGGACTCATGTCCATAGCACAATAGCACCTGGACTCGAATGCCAACATGCAGGCAACAATTACTGCCTTTCTTGATAGATGTGAACATCGCAGCCGCCAAAACCATGATCATAGGGATCGTCGAGTTCATGGTAGAATATTTCCATAGGTTAGCGATTTCCACACGATCGAATTAGTACAGCTTGCTGCACGCGATGCCTTCAAAACACCGAACCTGTTCCGGCTTGAACTCCTCAAAACATTGGGTGGGTCCGGGGTTCTCCGATCGGATCTGAGATTTGCTTCGGGCGCGCCTCCACGCATGCGGGGAAGATGACGCGAGATTAATCTGCCGTCAAGCTAGTAGGGTTTTCGAATCGAAAAAACTCAACAATCACCCCTACCTGGCGCGCCAACTGTCGGACCTTAGGACCGGCAATCCAACTGGGGGTACCCGAGTGGTTGATTTGTAGGCAGGCGATCGTCGAGCTAGTAGTTTGATGGTACACAGGAGGCACTGATTTAGACAGGTTCGGGCTACCCAGAGGTATAATACCCTACGTCCTTTGTCGGTGGTGGTGTTTGTATTGCTGTATTCGAATGATCTCCGATGGTTTGATGTGATGCCTGATGCCCCTTACTAGGGACCCCTGCCCTCCTTTATATATCCAGGAGGTAAGGTTACAATTTGATTATTTTCCATATGGGACTATTTACAATAGGGGGTCATAGTAGGAGTCTACTAGGACTTAGTCTTCTTCGGGCCGGCCGCCGCCGCCCTCGATGATGGGCCATAGGGTACCCATATCCCACAAGCCCCCGAGCAACGTTCAGGCGCGTGTCGAGCTGTTGATGAAGGAACGAGGCCAATGTAGTCGGCTGAAGGTGCTTCAACACTTGGTCGGCATAAGGGTGGGTGGTGCTCCAAAATGAAGAAGCATCCCCACACGACCCTAGGGTACCCATATCCCACAATTACTCTAGCAAATCATGGGTTAATTAGGCTCATTGTATTCATCACGTAAAGTTACATTCATCCTAAAAAAGGTTTTGTAAATAGACTTCATTCAATACATCATGCATGCAAGATTCCCTTTCAAAAAAATTCCAAAAACAATGAAACACAACCAATTATAAGCAGGGAGGCCACCATTGCTCTACCTTTCTGCCTCCATTGCTGCTCTTGCTCTACTCTGCTTGTTTATTGGCTTCCTCCTCTCCGATCGGTCCCTTCTATTGGCCATGCTGCTGATGGTGAGCATGCTCAGCAGCATTGGGCCGTTGCGGTTCCTGGTCGACGAGGGCAAGACGGTCGCTGAGCTCGTCCGCGCTGCGCTTCGCTCCTACGCCCGTGAGGGCTGCATGCTGCTGCTCGGCACCGACCCCAACGACTTCCTCCTCTGCACTGAGGACCATGTGTGTCCGAGGAACCGAGGGATGGTCGCTTCCTTTGTGATGAGTGATTGACAACATGGTGTTGGACTAACGTTTACTTTGTCTCAAGAATTGCAGATGTAGAATGCGGCTTGGTTTGTATTGGTGCAGATGAAGAACAAGTCCGAAAGGTCTTAGCCGGAGTGGGCTCCTAGGAGCGGAGAGACTAGTAGGCTTGGTTCAAGGGACCCGGTGGTCGATGGGATTATGTGCGGTTCACATGGTGCAAGAACAAGCAAGGCAACGTGGATGAAAGTGATCGAGACGTTACATAGGGTGCAGTCGAGTCGAGGAACAAGGCAAGACCGAGTAGACCATCCGGGAGTCGGAAGTGAAAGGCTTGGCATGCTCGAGGCTTGGTATGGAGGCCGGAGCAAGTGCGCGGGGTTTATTGGTTCACCACAAAACTAGAGGAGGAGGGTTTCTTGGTTTGGGCGACAAAACCAAGGCTCAAAGGACCTGGCGAGCCAGGACTAGTCTAACCGATTTGCAGAAATTGGTCTGGCTGGTTTGTAAAACCGGTCTATCCGGTTTTAGTCTGGGCGTTGTTGGCGGTCGTTACAGACCAATTTCCGACCTCCAACCAAGTATAAAATAAACACAACGGAGACACACACCATAGTTATAGGGCTTACTACTGACTATTTCCACAAGTTTTGGTGATTGTCCCGTATGTAGGTACAAAGTGGAGAAACACAGGCTATAGGGGTCAGAAATGACTGATTCGGCCGATCGACACGATTCAGCCGGTTACCCCCCTTAGACGTGCAAGCCACCGGGAGCCATCCACGTCAGCGCCAACTCATCCCGGGCTCCCGCCACATCACCCGGCGACCCGTATCCAACCCGACGAAGCCCCCAAGTCCACCGGTGGTCCTCCAACTCATTCCGGGCTAGTACATCACGGAAGCCACGTAGGAGGAGTCAGCCAGGAGGGCCCACAGGGCAGAGGCCGCACGGGGGAGCGTCGCCAGGCCCTAGGGCCAGTTCGGCCGAACGGCCCACTTCGGCCGAACCGCCCCCAGTGCTCCCAAGGCGGTGCATCCCTCGGTTCGGCCGAACCGGGGAGTTCGGCCGAACCAGGATCTTCGGCCGAATCAGGGGAACCGACCCCCTGGTTGCCTTGGCCGCTGCTCCACTCCACCGTCCTTCTCCGGCTATAAATTGAAGGCCCCTGCACCTACATCAAACACACAACACAAGAGAAAAGTGAGTGTTGCCAAGTTCCGCCACTTGTATCAGTAGAATAGGGAGAGAGGAGAGGTGAGCGTCCCGGAGAGGAGCCGGAGTGTCGGCCCCTCTTCTAGCTGTACCTCTACGGATGCGACTTCACTTCAAGTAACATCCGGGTCATGTCTGGTACTCCTTTGTATCTCTCTCTGATTAATTGAGCATTCAGTTCTTACTTCATTACTTGCATCGTTCTCCGTTCAGTGCTTAGTAGTATAGTATTAATTGTATGCTAGCTGCTTAGCCTGAGTGCTTATCTGTCTGCAATAGATAAGTACTAGTCAACTAGTTTAGGCGTGGTGCCTGTACTTGAGACTAGCTTAGAATCCACCCATCGCAACGGAGGTGGTAGCCGTAAGGTGGTGACAGCCCTTACAGTCTTCGTAGCCCATCACGTTAGTTCCGGTGACTTAGGACCCAAGGTTATGGTTCGTGAGCAAACGTTCTCAGGAACGAATGCTGAGAGTCCATACGCGCATTTGCGCGAGTTTGAGCAACTCTGTTCGTGTCTCGTCATTGCGGGCATGACACAAGAGACACTCAAATGGAAGCTATTCCCGTTCTCATGCCGTCAGTACTATGGACGGGAGCTGGGAAGTTCTCAAACGGGAGGAGCGAAGAAGCCCTTTCTGTGTGTCGGATGCCCTGTAGTCCCGAAGCAAGTATCTGTTCGTATCCTCTGAACTGCTCAGTAGTCGGCAGAATACCTTTACCAGACCTGTACCCTCTCTACCCTCCTATCCCTTCTCTCTTCCTTGTTGTCGTCAACCCCTTCATCCATTCCATTTCATCAATGAAATGGTACTCTCTGGCTGTCAGTACTATGGATGGGAGCTGGGAAGTTCTCAAGGAAAAATTCTGCCTAAACTTCTTCCCAGTCTCCAAGGTAGCCAGTCTCCGAGTGAAAATCATCAACTTTAAGCAATTAAAGGGAGAATCGTTAGGAGTCGCTTGGGCTCGTTTCAAGCAAATCTTGGCATCTGGACCACACCTAGGCCTATCGGAACCCATAGTGCTCCAGCATTTCAGCCTTGGCCTGTGTCCCGTAGCCGCCACTTTCTTGGACTCTGTTTCAGGAGGGTCGTTCTTTCATCTGGTTCCCAGTGAGGCGAGGATAGTCTTATAGCGCATCTTGGACAACACTCCCTACACTGGAATCTATGACGAACTCCCCGATGAAGAAGAGAACCAGCCTGAACCTGAACCCGAAGAGCCAATACAAATCCAATCCAAAGCCATCAGCTCTTCTGTTCTGTCCATACCCGAAGCTCACTATGAACCACAACCGTCCCCTAGCCCAGCCTGCTATGATTCACTCTACAACACGCCCTATGACTTCGATGATGACCTCTTCGATGACATCGGGAGTGTAACGAGTTTCCCACGGGAACGTCGTGTAGAGCCCATAGAACAAGCCCCCGACAAAGAAGAATTGGAATACCAGAGAGAATATCTTAGACGTCTCTCAGCTATCATGAGTCGGGAGTGGACACTCTGAAAAATTTCTGTTAGGAGCTCTCTCTCTCTCTCATTTCTTGCTCTAGCTTGTGCTCAAGTTCCTGGGTGATGACACAGAAATCGGGTACGACCCGAGCCTCGGGATCAACATAATCTCTAGCTCGTTGGTGCATAAGAAACTCCCTGATGTACCTTAGTTGTTTTCTCAGAAAAGACTAAAGGTCACTTCAGGGAAGGTACCTTGTTCGTTTTCTCAGAAAAGACTGAAGGTCACTTCAGGGAAAATCCTGGATTGTTTGGGCATTCTGCGGGTCACACCCGTTAAGATTAATGACCCTGAACTCTTCATGGATTTCCATATCTTCGATCTACCCAATAACACCACCCATTCCATCTTCATAGGTAGACCGATCCAGAAGATTTTAGAGAAGGCACCAACAAATCAGCTAGTAGAGCTCAGGATCGGTAAAGAACTCGTCCCTGTCTCTTATTCTCAATCTTTGAACACTCCATCAGAGGCAAACCCCGATCCTGACCCGTTAGAGGAAGTTAGGTCAGCTCACCTGTTAGACCTAGAGCAGCCTATCCTGGAAGAAGACATCCCGTTCTTCTCGGAAGAAGAGGAAACACACCCTCCGATTGAGCTCGATACAAACGAAACTCCAAAACCTTCCCCAATCGAGCTCAAACCGCTTCCACCTGGACTTAAGTATGCTTTCCTCTTCAGGGATAAGCAAACTCCAGTGATCATCAGTGATAAGCTCTCTGAACTAGAAACTCAACAACTCATCACTGTCCTGGAAAAGAATCGATCGGTCTTAGGATATTCTCTCCAAGACCTGAAAGGGATTAGCCCGAATCTCTGTACCCATCGCATCCCGATCGAATCTGAAGCCATGCCGTCTCGGGAACCTCAAAGACGGCTAAACAATGCCATGAGAGAGGTGGTGAAAAAGGAAGGTCTCAAGCTCCTTCATGCTGGGATCATCTACCCAGTTCCCAATAGAGAGTGGGTTAGTCCCATCCAAGTCGTTCCAAAGAAGGGAGGAATGACGGTAGTGCGCAATGACAAAAACGAGCTCATTCCTCAGCGCACTGTCACCGGGTGGCGTATGTGCATAGATTATCGTAAACTCAACAAAGCCACCAAGAAAGACCACTTCCCTCTCCCATTCATAGACGAGATGCTTGAACGGGGTGCCTGTACTCTTTTCAACGTTGCATGATGTCCATCTTCTCCGACATGATTGAGGAGATTATGGAAGTGTTCATGGACGATTTCTCAGTTATGGAAGGACCTTCACCGATTGTCTGAAAAATCTGGACAAGGTCCTCCAGAGGTGTGGAGAGAAGCACCTCGTTTTGAACTGGGAAAAGTGCCATTTCATGGTGCGAGAGGGTATTGTCTTAGGACATCGGGTGTCTGAACATGGAATCGAGGTAGACAGGGCAAAAATCGAG
>OAMR01000668.1:390626-407749 GCA_900205405.1 Echinochloa crus-galli | reverse complement strand
GAGCAGGCCGACTAGCTGACTCAGTACCTTTCAAGGTTGAATCCCTACCAGTGAAGAGTCCAAGCTTGGGGGAGCACCCCCATCAGGTACGTTCCGAATTACTCAGCACTTTGGTCATTCAATTGACAGGACGTACGCCTACCGGCGAATGTCTTTCGGGCTATGTAACGCACCTGCCTCTTTTCAACGTTGCATGATGTCTATCTTCTCCGATATGATTGAGGAGATTATGGAAGTGTTCATGGACGATTTCTCAGTTTACGGAAAGACCTTTACCGAATGTCTGAAAAATCTGGACAAGGTCCTCCAGAGGTGTGAAGAGAAACACCTTGTTTTGAACTGGGAAAAGTGCCATTTTATGGTACGGGAAGGAATCGTTCTAGGACATCGGGTGTCAGAACGAGGGATTGAGGTAGATAGAGCAACGATAGAAGTGATTGAGTAACTTCCACCTCCCACAAACGTTAAGGGGATCCGTAGCTTCCTTGGCCATGCCGGATTCTATAGGCGTTTCATCAAAAACTTTTCCCAGATATCTCGGCCCTTGACCAATCTTTTAGCTAAAGACGCCCCTTTCGTTTTCAATGAGGAGTGTTATGCTGCCTTTCACACCCTCAAAAAGGCGCTCATTTCCGCTCCCATCATCCAGCCTTCCGACTGGAGCATCCCATTTGAAATCATGTGTGATGCGAGCGACTATGCTGTAGGAGCTGTGTTGGGCCAAACTAAGGACAAGAAGCATTATGCTATCTCATACGCTAGCAAAACGCTCACCGGCCCTCAGCTCAACTACGCTACCACGGACCTTCACCGAGTGTCTGAAAAATCTGGACAAGGTCCTCCAGAGGTGTGGAGAAAAGCACCTCGTTTTGAACTGGGAAAAGTGCCATTTTATGGTGCGAGAGGGTATTGTCTTAGGACATCGGGTGTCTGAAAGAGTAATCGAGGTAGACAGGGCAAAAATCGAAGTAATTGAGCAACTTCCACCTCCGACAAACGTTAAGGGAATCCGTAGCTTCCTTGGTCATGCCGGATTCTATAGGCGCTTCATTAAAAACTTCTCCCAAATATCTCGGCCTTTGACCAATCTCTTAGCCAAAGATGCCCCCTTCGTTTTAGATGAGGAGTGTTACGCCGCTTTTCACACCCTCAAGAAGGCACTCATTTCCGCTCCCAGCATCCAGCCTCCCGACTGGAGCATCCCATTTGAAATCATAAACTAAACCAGACGGGGGATAAACGGTATTGGATAGGAGTGGATATACCGTGACACACACCTCGTATGCTAGCAAAACGCTCACTGGCCCCCAGCTCAACTACGCAACCACGGAAAAGGAACTCTTAGCAGTCGTATTTGCTATGGACAAATTCCGGTCCTACCTTGTTGGGGCCAAGGTCATAGTCTATTCAGATCACGCTGCTCTGAAGTACCTTCTGACCAAAAAGGATGCAAAACCAAGGCTTATCCGCTGGGTTCTGCTACTCCAAAAGTTTGACATCGAGATAAGAGATAAGAAAGCAGAAAGGAGTAGAGAATTCAGTGGCTGACCACCTGTCCCGCATGGAAGTACCGTCTGATCTTCCGATCGACGACTACCTATGGGATGACACCCTCCTTAAGGTCACCACTGGCGATCCGTGGTACGCCAACATAGTAAATTTCATGGTGACGGGGTATGTCCCTCCTGGAGAAAATAGGAAGAGGCTAGCTTATGAGAGCCGACTCCATCTCTGGGATGACCCGTACCTTTTCCGGATATGTAGTGATGGACTCCTCAGAAGGTGCATCCCTGCACATGAGGCATACAAAATCCTGGAGAGGTGCCATGCAGCCCCGTACGGAGGGCACTATGGTGCATTTCGCACCTATGCCAAAGTCTGGCAGAGTGGGTTTTATTGGCCCAGCATGTACGAAGACGCACGAGCATTCGTCATGCGGTGTCCCAGCTGCCAGAAACACAGAAACATCAACACTAGAGATGCGATGCCGCTTACTAGCAACCTCCAAGTAGAAATTTTCGATGTTTGGGGAGTGGACTTCATGGGTCCCTTCCCAATTTCCGAGGGTTGCCAGTACATCTTAGTGGCAGTAGATTACGTCTCTAAGTGGGTGGTGGGTGGAAGCCCTGCCTTGTGCAGCCGCCGATTCTAGGAACGCGAGACGAATGTTTCATGAGTACATCTTCCCACGTTTCGGCGTTCCTAGGATAGTCATTAGTGATGGGGATCTCATTTCATCGATACAGCCTTCCGTAAGTATCTTTCAAGTCTGGGGGTGCAGCATAATGTCGCTACACCCTATCACCCTCAGACTAGCGGTCAAGCAGAAACATCAAACAAACAAATCAAAAATATTCTGCAGAAGACCGTAAATGAGATGGGTAGGCAGTGGAAGGATAAACTCCCAGATGCACTCTGGGCATATCGTACGGCCTATAAGACGCCCATAGGCATGACCCCATACCAGCTAGTCTATGGCAAGACCTACCACTTACTAGTAGAGATGGAGTTCAAGGCTCACTGGGCCATTAGGAAGTGGGGTATGAACCTTCCAGCTGCCGGCCTCAAGCGGAAAATCCAGTTGGCCGAATTGGATGAAATGAGGGAGAGAGCTTACCACAGCTCCCGGCTATATAAAGAACGGACCAAGAGATGGCATGATAAAAGGATCAAGATCAAAACGTTCAAGCCGGGAGACAAAGTCCTCTTTTTTAACTCTCGTGTCAAACGTTTTGGGCACGGGAAGCTAAGAAGCAAGTGGGACGGCCCATTCGCAGTAATCCATGCTGCATCTCACGGGGCCGTCACGTTGCAAAGCGAGGACGGAAATACTTTTAAGGTCAACGGACAGCGGTTGAAGATTTTCTTAGAACCCGAGCCACCGCCACTTGATGACTTAGACGTCGTCGAGTTCATGGAGCTCTAGACCCTGACCGTAGAATCCCGGCCCGAGTCCATCATTCCAAATCATTCCGGGCCAAAACCTCCCAAATCCACCCTGATCCAAGCCATCCCACGAGTAAATCTTCGAACCAAAGATCGGGCCGCGCACCTGGGGACCCTGGGACCTGTTCGGGCGAACAGGCCCAGTTCGGCCGAACCCTTTGGTTCGGGCGAACTGGCCCCCTGGCCCCCGGGGCAGATATGCACGCCCAGGTTCATCTAAAGTTGGAGATATCCCGATCCACGCGAGGAAAACGTCGAGAATCCTATTTTTCATTCGTGGAAAACCCCGATAAAAAGTCAAAACTCTCTGTCGACTTTCCCATCTCATCTAAAGCCATCTCCTTCCCATAGAACACAGCCACCATGGCCTCTTCTTCATCCAAGGGCATCTCCTCAGCCCAAGGCTCAAGCTACGTCAGCCGGAACGACGATTCCGCTCACGAGCAAGCCTTCCGGATCTCGGACGTCAGCATGACGGAAGAGAAGCCGCGGGGCAGGACACCGTCGCACACCTCGTCGCAGTGCCGCGACTCTCCGCTGCGTGCCATGGTTAGCGATTTCCTCGCTCCGACCAAAGGGATCAATAAGCCTCCGCGTTCGCCTTCGCCGAGGCCCACCATGCGCGAACTGCGCCCGAGGTCGGCATCCTCCTCCAGGGTGCCGGACTTGGGGCTGTGTTTGCTCAAGGGAAAGGCCGAAGCAATCCCGGAGGACGAACCGGAGAAGCCGCTGCATTTCGTCATCAAAGGGGAGCGCAAGCTGGGAGGCGGATACGGCAAGGTCCTTATCCCGCCGCTTAAGCGGGACGAGATAGAGCTGGGGGACTCATCCCAGTCCTCTCCTCCACGGCGCCACCCAAGGGTGCGACGCCACCGACAGCCCCCGGCCATCAAAGGGCTGCCCGGGGACATGGAGTTCTCCGATGAGGAGGACAATGAGGAGGAGGAGAAGCCGCCCACCGTGGAGAGCCTGAAGGAGGAGCTGGCGCTGGCGAAGAAAAGGATCAACCACCTGGACGAGAAGGTGGTGGAGGGCGAGCTCGCACGCATGGAGTGGGAGGACAAGATGGAACTCCTCCGCAAGGCCCTGTGTGCGAAGCTCAAGAGGCTGTTCAAAGCCACGGGACACGAGGATCTCTATGGACCGCCCTCAGAGTAGTGTCCCACGGTCGTTCATTTTTAGATAGAGCACCACTAGGTTAGTTAGTTTGGTTTGCTATTTGTTTGATTTATTTCTCTTAGATTCATGTTTAGGGTGCTCTGAATTTCATTTCCCTTCCCAATATTTGTTTCAATGCATAGGTTTGATGAATAAATAAAGTTAGAATTGGTTGCGAGAAATAAAAGTATCCACACTCCGGCTGGTGCATTTGAGCCACCCGGAGTATGCCTCGATTAACAGAAGATTGCACGAGTATAGAACAACACAGGAGCACATGGCATGAAGGACAGAACCCCGGAGGCCAGTTCGGCCGAGCCTGGCCAGTTCGGGCGAACTGGTTGGTTCGGCCGAACCAGCCCGGCCGCCTCCTCTCGCGCACCTGCACGCTGGTTTGCATCATTCCCCCCTGTTTATTCTTCCTGTGTTGTCATGTTTCGGAATTCTGAAAATATATGCATCACATAAATGAAACAAACTTGGTCCTTCTTTTATAATATGTTGCTGCCTATTGCTTATTTCAACCCTAGTATCTAGTACCTGTGGAAAAATTATCATTTTAGGACCCCCCTGGTCTCAGTCGTTGACAATTGTGATATGAATCGATAAAACGAACCACTTGTTCATTCTTACATTCGGGAGAATTTAATTTTGAAAATATAAAAAAATCAAACTCTATCCCTTCATCCTGTCCACAAATACCGCATTACATATATGCTTGAGAGTTTACTCCTGAAACCTGTCATGCCTAGTATAATGTCTTGTCGAATTTTGAGTCCCCAGAGTAACCACATTGCCTCAGTCCGGTTGCAAGCAAATCTATCATCGGAGTATAGTGGAAGTCTTCATGCCACATTGCCTCAGACCGGTTGCAAGCAAATCTATCATCGGAGTATAGTGGAAGTCTTCATGCCTCGGTGATACCCGAAAAAAAAAAGAAGAATAGTGAGAAAAAGCAAATAAAGGACTCATGAAAGTCCCAATGAAAAAAAAAATCCCAAAGGGGAGAAGAGAAAAAAAAGAAAGGGGTCACGAGGTTGAAGACCGATATGATCTCCTCATCTTCAACTTGCAATCCGACCGAGGGCAATGGTGAGGCGCTCCGGGAACCAATCTTCGGCTCGACAGAAATACCTGGTTTGATACGGCCACCACCTGAGAGACACAGAAGAATACATACAAAAGAGAGTGAGTGAAAGGGAGGAGCTCCAGAGAGCTGAGTGTTAAGGATGAAGGGACAAGAGTCATTTGTTTGCGAAAAACAAGAAAACCCCGAATACAGGATAAGCAAGGGGAGTCTGTTGTAAGAGCCGTTCCAGTTATCAACCGCCCAAGATCCAGGGGATAGCCACTACAAATTCACAGGTATGAGAGAGAAGTTTGGAATATTCAATATGCAAGTATTCATGTTATGAAAGAACCCTTACTTTGATCTTGCTCCTGTTTTAATTTCTTTACTCGGGACGGGCAAAGATCTAAGTCTGGGGGAGCTTGTTGGCGGTCATTACAGACCAATTTCCGACCTCCAACTAAGTATAACATAAACACAACGGAGACACATACCATAGTTATAGGGCTTACTACTGACTATTTCCACGAGTTTTGGTGATTGTCCCGTGTGCAGGTATAAAATAGAGAAACACGGCATATAGGGGTCGGAAATGACCGATTCAGCCGAACGACGCGTTTCGGCCGGTTACCCCCCTTAGCCGTGCAAGCCACCGGGAGCCATCCACGTCAGCGCCAACTCATCCCGGGCTCCCGCCACATCACCCAGCGACCCGTATCCAACCCGACGAAGCCCCCAAGTCCACCGGTGGTCCTCCAACTCATTCCGGGCCAGTACATCACGGAAGCCACGTAGGAGGAGTCAGCCAGGAGGGCCCACAAGGCAGAGGCCGCACGGGGAGCATTGCCAGGCCGCCGAACTGGCCCACTTTGGCCGAACCGCCCCCAGTGCTCCACCGCCTCAGCAACCGACGCAGCACCAAGGCGGTGCCACGTGCCTGTTCGGCCGAACATCTCGGTTCGGCCGAACCGGCCTCTTCGGCCGAATGGCCCGGCACCGCCCCTAGCTGCCTTGGCCGCTGCTCAACCTCCACCGCCTTGCTGCCACTATAAATAGAAGGCCCCAACACCTGCATCAAACACACAACACAAGAGGAGAAGAAGTAGGCGTCGCTAGGTTCCGCCACTCATATCAGTAGAAATAGGGAGAGAGGAGAGGTGAGCATCCCGGAGAGGAGCCGGAGTGGCGGCCCCTCTTCTAGCTGTACCTCTACGGATGCGACTTCACTTCGAGTAACATCCGGGTCATGTCTGGTACTCCTTGTATCTCTCTCTGATTAATTGAGCATCCAGTTCTTACTTCACTACTTGCATCGTTCTCTGTTCAGTGCTTAGTAGTATAGTATAATTGTATGCTAGCTGCTTAGCCTGAGCACTTATCTGTCTGCAGTAGATAAGTACTAGTCAACTAGTTTAGGCGTGGTGCCTGTACTTGAGACTAGCTTAGAATCCGCCCATCGCAACGGAGGTGGGAGCCGTAAGGTGGTGACAGCCCTTACGATCTTCGTAGCCCATCACGTTAGTTCCGGTGACTTAGGACCCAAGGTTTAGGGTAGTCGGCACCCCTTCTCATCCCTTTCTGTGTGTCGGATGCCCTGTAGTCCCGAAGCAAGTATCTGTTCGTATCCTCTGAACTGCTCAGTAGTCGGTAGAATACCTTTACCAGACCTGTACCCTCTCTACCCTCCTATCTCTTCTCTCTTCCTTGTTGTCGTCAACCCCTTCATCCATTCCATTTCATCCACTCCACCTACCTAGGACAACTCAGTTTAGGATTAGTGTACTTCTCGTTCTCCGTGGAAATCGGTACCTGGAATACTCCCGGGTGAAAGCTACATCGGTATCCGTCCGCTTGCGGATTTATCTGTAGGCCATAAGGAGTGCCAACAGGCGTCAGGAAGCTTCGAAGTGGAGGACATGTGGCATGATCTCGGAGGATACGTCAGAGGGAAGCAACTCTGGATGGATACGTGCCTAGCAGGGAAAATATCTGTAGCTTTACCGTTTTTCCCTTAAGGGCGTGTATCTTAGGTTTAAGTTGTAGGTGTAGTTTAGTCTTTCGGCGGCGGCTATACATACTCACCTTGGTGGGAGTTGGCTGCTAACTCTTGTAACTCTAGTTCATTTGCTCCTTTCTTTCTTAGGCTAACCAAGTGCTTCATGTTGTGAGGAAGAGAGAGGAGGGGATCTCTCCACTCTAATTTTCCTCCACTTTCAAGTGGGTTAGATGAAGGAAGGAGGCTAGCCCTTTTGTAAAGATTTTGACCTCATGATGTTTAGTAAATTCCTCATGTTATGTCTTGAGATCTTGTCTCCCTCACGTTTTTCTTTTTCGGTGTTTTTCGGGTGATTTTTGGGCGAATTTGTGTTCTTCAGATTTGAGGCCGTTTTCTTGGAGGATTTTGTTGTGGATTCACTCATGGGTCCTTAGTTATCCATTTCTAGTGATTTGCCCTCCTTAATCCTTGGGAAACGCCTTCAATTTGATGAATTTTGTTTGAACCTGAGCAAAAGGGAGTCATGTCTTAGATCTTCGATTACTCTTGATTCAGTGCAAATTTTGGGAAGATTTCATAGCCACGACTAGTTCATGATGTATCCCACCTTTCCTCAAAGTTTTGCTTGAATCCGTGGAGCCAATCGGGAGATCGATTGAGGATTAGATCGAGTTCTTCCCGCGGGCAGATTTTCTTGGTGGTTTGGGAAACCGGTCTGACCGGTTTGGATGCTGGAGGTGCTAAGTGTTACTCTTCATGTCTCTAGCCGTGTTTTAGACTTGCGTTGGCCTGGAGATTTTTCTTGGAGTGTTTGGAGCTTGTTTGTGTGGTTGCAGCCCCTTTTTGAGCAAAACTAGTCTGACCGGTTTTTAAAAATTGGTCTGACTGTTTTTGGTCTGGGTGCTGCAAGTTTTGGTTTCCTTTGTGTTTTGCAAGTTCAATTACTTTGAGACTTGCTCCTAGGTCTAAAAGCACTCCAGCGGCTTTGTGGGCTTGGAAAGGAAGTGAGTTGGACGCTTTGGAAGTGATTTTGGGACATAGGCTAGATTTGCTCCGTTTAACAGAAATTTTTATCGGCTCTCATGCACTCTATGCTCTCTAGTCGCCATTCCGATCCTTCATACACCGCCAATGGCAGATCCGACGGTATGACCTTCCATCGTTGGTGATTGATTTATTTATTAGAATTTTCTGAATCTCCTCAGTTACTCGGCTTGACTAACGAAATTCTTGATCTGATTTATGCATTGCAGCACTGAAGGCCGACGAGAGGATCAGCTTCAACGGTTGCGGGAGCTTCTTGCTCTGGCCAGGGCCGGCTCTGGGCCCATGCAACGGAGGCGACCACCGGGGCCTAGAGAGGAGGGGGCCCAACAAAGAATAGTGCTTAGGAGGCCCATGAAGTCCATCCGCACTACTAGTACCAGCGGCGCTCTATCGCAAGGGGCCCGGCGGCAGCTAGTGCCTTCGCTACGAGTATATTTTTTGCAATTTAGCCCTTTTTTCGTAAGAATTTGACATATGGACCCCTGGAGGAAAGATTTCCAGAAATGGACCCATAGCACGGCGCCAAAGGTCACGGCTCCGTTTTCCTGAACCAGCCGTGACCTTTGGCGCCGTTCTATGACACGTCGGATCCACCATCACCCGGAATCACCTAGTAAAATAGAACGGCACCAAAGGTCACGGCTCCGTTGTATAACAGCATGGCGCCATGGACCATGGCGCCATGCTGTTATACAACGGAGCCGTGACCTTTAGCGCCGTGCTATGGGTCCATTTCTGGGAATCTTTCCTCCAAGGGTCCATATGTCAAATTCTTACGAAAAAAGGGCTAAATTGTAAGAAATATACTCGCTACGAGCCTGACGCGAAGCGAAGTCGCTGGGGAAGCGCCGTCCCCCGTGCTCGTCGGGGTTGCGTGGCCGGCATTGGATATTTGGATCACCAGATTAACAAACGATCCGCCTTTCGTTCCAGCCGATTGCCTGAATTGTTGCCGGTACTGATCGATACTTCACTAATTCTCTCTCTTCTATAATTTTTATTTGTTTACTAGGTTAGATTAGTTAGGTACTAATTCCAGACTCGTACTTCACTGATTCTACTAAGGGCAAGTACATTGGTGCCGTCTAATAGGCGGTCTCATGCAGTGACACGTAATCTTGAGATAACTTATCAGACAACCTATACAATAGATTGTTGTTTTAGTTGTCTCATAGTAATATAAAATCCCTTAATTTATTGGGGAAATAAAGAAATACTATTGGTTGCATGGCAACAAAACTCGTACAATGGTGAGGGAGTTGTCTCATAGTCCTAAATTTTAGCTCATGAGGCGGTTGTTTCGCGAAGCAACGACCTCATTCTCTCACCTCGCTCTCTCTCCTCCACATCAGCAAAAATCCTACGTAGGCGCTCCATGAGACGACCTATGAGACTGCTGACATGTAGCAATGTACCTGCCCTAACCATTACGTTTCTATATAATATTGGTTGGTGATTAGGTATTAATGTTGCCCAAGAAATAATACTGCCAGGTGCTTAGAAAAGTAAAAATAGATAACATGATGATCAATTGTTTGATTCGTAAATGGATGCTTTACTAGTTCTCCGATTCAAGTAAAGCGCATGTCAATAAAGTTAGAGAACAAGAATCCCGATCAGGGCAGCAGGTACATGACCATAGTTTAAATACAGAAGATGAGAGATGAATGAAGATGCTCTGATGGAAGAAAATTTCAATGCAGAAATTGTTTTCATTACCATTGAGGTAATCACCCACGTTTTATTATTTTACTTTTTTAGTTTGTACTATATACATTATTTTTAAAAATTATACATGTTATTAGTATTATTATTTTTTTATCATGCTATAAGTCAAATATGCCCGTGCATTGCTACGGATATAGACTATATGAATATATATTGATTTAACCAGTCCTGATCCATGTAATTTTTTTTTCTTTTCTCTCATGCGTATATTGATTGAACCAGTCTTGATCCATGTAAATTTATTTCTTCTGTTCTCTCATGCGTATATTGATTTAACCACTCCTAGTCCATGTAGATTTATTTCTTTTTCCTCTTATGTTTTAATTTAATTTTAACGTATTATACTTATACTACGTCACATGATTATGAAAACAGGCATGTGAGGCCCACCTGTCGATATTGTGAGAGAGAAGGACCAAACTTTACTCACTTTATTATTAGGTAGATATATAGATATAGATAGATACAGATTATTCGCCTCTGTGATTTTAATAAGTTGTCGGTATTACACGGGCATATTTTGATATAGATAGACAGGCATGCAAAATCAATATGCATCATCGGCTGCCTCTCACAGCCCCTGAATTATTTTCTTGGAGGAGATTATTAGAGTTCCAGGCTTCCAACAGTAAGCTTCAATGGCACGGTCGATGTCCGCCGCCCACGATGGCCTCGATTCCTGCCTATCGGACCACCCCTACCACCACACCAGTCCATCATGCAGTTTCGGGTATGTAACCATGTGCATAAAAAACAAACATGCTGATTAAACTGGCCCAACATACCACGGTATGTAGCACACCTGCCGCGGCTGCGAGAAAGAAGATGGAGCCTGGAGGAAAGCTTCTTCAACTGTGTGGTGCTGGGCAGCGTCGAGTTCTCAAGATGGAGAAGCGATTATGGGGGTGTTTGATAGGGGTGACTAAAACAAGTCTGACTAATTTTAGTCATTTTGAGAGACTAAATTCCCAAACAGGTGAGACTAAAAGGTGACTAAAATTAGTTTAGTCTCTGGTAGGGAAGACCGAACTAAAAAGTGACTAAAAGGAGAGAAGAGAGAGGAAAGAGAGGAAATCTGAAATTTAATGCTCTTTAAATCTCACTTTAGTCTGGTTATTCAAACAGGGAAGTGACTAATAGCTGACTAATTTTAGTCATGGGACTAAAAGTTATCCAAATACCCCCTATGACGATCGATGGTGGCGGCTACCATCCGGCGGCGGCGACGGCGACGATTCTATGACGGCGTTGATTCGATGACGCTAGAAGAAAAGATGTGCACGGGCCACGAATGTAATCAGCATTAGATATATTTGGAGGCAGCCGGTGACAGAGTTATAGTCGGATTTAGTCTAGTTATTTTCTTTGTGAAAGAGACAGAAGTTCAGCGTATACACAGATTTAAACAGAACGACGGCAATCCTGATCTGTTTAATATTAGGATTAGGAAATAGATAAAGGTTTTTTTACAAATTTACGATCCTGTTCAATACTTGTAGTAAATTGTCACTAGGGTATTGACATGGTTGCTTTCTCTTGCTAGTGGAGTAAGTAGTTATTAACTGGTGTAGATGACAGGCCTATACGACCTACGTAGTCCACCACATTCGTCTCGGCATGTAAGAGCCCTGAGAGGTCGTTAGCAGCTCCCCTTCTCATCCCTTTCTGTGAGTTGTATGCGCCTTGTCCCGATGTTACGGCAATATATCTAAGCTTGACCTTTAAGTATTGTTCTCCAGCCGTTGTATCTCTTTACTCAAGTGACCTGAATAGATAAAGTACCTACGAATCATTTTCTCGTCTCGTTGTCCTCCCAGCTAGCTAGTCCTTCTCTTTCCTATCTGAATTTTCCTTGAGCTGTGTGTCGTGGTCAATCACTCTTATCATTACCGTTATACCCTGTCTCGAGCGTAGTATATCCCGCTATGATATCCTCGAATACTCATTTACTTGTACTCTTACCATAAGCTTCTATGTGGAAAATATAAATTATGGTGCCTTGGATTACTCCATGATGAAATGTTACATCGGTAATTTTGTGTGCTTACAAAATATTTATCTATTTTGCTAAGCCATAAGAAAAAATCATCAAAACACTTCTTGCATCATTGCTAGAAATATCAATCTTGATAGTGCCAATAAAGGTGGGGCCTTTTTCTGTCTCCATGCCTCCCCCTCATTATCAGATCACACCCATCGTATCATACAAACGCAAGCGGAACCTGTCAAGAGCCGACATGGACACACGGCCTGCCGGTGACACGCACCTAGCGTTCCTCCCACTACCATAGTACCATCGACTTTTGTGGCTAGTATTGCGTGGGCCTCATGCCAACTGCTGCACGGGATCCATCCACCCAGCCAATGGCTTCGTTGCATAGAGGGAGGAGTGGAGCGGCCTCAGGCGAGGGCTCTGGAGCACGAGGGGAAGCATTGGGGAGGTAAGAGGGCATCAGGGACTCGCAAGGGGAAGGACGTAGTCCGGGACAATGGCTGGAGCCGGACTGCATGTCACCGATGAAGGTTATTTGGCAGGTTGAGGAAAGACCAGATTTTGGAGTTGCGATGGTGGCGCCATGGATGGGGTTGGACTCACTGGTTGGTATGAAGGGGTGGACGCACGGGTTGGTATGAATTTGTAGGAGTAAATAAAAAAATAATAAACGCCGTAGGGTCATAAACATCCTAAAAACCATCATTCTTTCTTATTGCTGAAAATTTTTCATATTTTTCCCCTATAAAATCTGCCATGTGAGTTCTCTATGAGAGGCGGGTAGAAATTTTTAAGTGAACATTAAAGTATTTTCAAAATCTACTTGATTAGAATGGGTATGTATTATATAGCTTCCCTTTGAAAGTGTCAGAGGGTGAAAGGATTGACAGAATGAATTGTTATGATTGTATTGAACAGTGAATGTGTACATATATATATACAAGCCCTAGGGGTGCCAATGAAAGGCCATGTCCCTTAGCGGTATAAGCTTAAGGGGTGCCAATGAAAGGGCATGTCCCTTAGGTTATACTAATCCTAATTATCCTAATTGATCACTAACTAAATAATCTTAACACTCCCCCTTGATCAATTGGTTCTGTAATAGTCTTCGTTGTTCAATAATTCTAATCTTGAATCTTTGAAAAACCCTGTAGGAAAAAACCAAAGTATATATATACCAGGTAGAACTTCTTCAAAACCCACTGGGAAAAATAAGAAGTAACGCCCTTTAAATATTCTTAAAGACATAGTCTAAAAACAATTTGATTGAAATCAATATGTCAAAATATTATCTCTGGAAAAACCTTTGTGAGAAAAAATAGATAATGTGACATCTTGATCAATTGCTACTTATATACATAGACTGTTGTGTGGGAAAAACTCCTCTAAACCTTGTAGGAAAAATACGAGGAGAAACCATGTTGTATACGATGGATGACCATCTTATGGATAAAACTCCTCCAAAACCCAGTGGGAAAAATTGAGGAGAAATATATATATGTCATGGGAAAAACTCCTTAAAACCCCTGAGGGAAAAAATATAGGAGAAAATGTTGTATGACATATGTAATGAATATTGCCGCATTAAAAACCTATGTATGAGAGAAACCTTGATAGAAAAACTCAATAGGAAAATAGTGCAATATTTATAATCAGAAGATTATATACAGGTTATATCTGGGGATTTACTGCCCTAATGCTTGCAAATCTTTGAGCCGTAATGGTACAAATGCTTTTCTTTTCGGCCATGGACCAATGTCTCCCACTTTGGCCGATGTTTACATGATGACCGGCCTGAACATTACAGAGTCTGTGCGCCCATACCTGCCGACCGCATGACGTCATCATGATGAAAGATCGGTATTTAATTAGATGATCGTTACAATATTTAAACACAACCGATTAACTGGCATAAAGCATGATAAATGTGAAAGCAGGATCGTAAATCTCTAATAAACAAGAATGCATAGGTTTAAAAGCACTAGTCTACCGCATGTCTAGGTACCTTCGAACCCGTCAGGCGTAAAATCAAACAAGTTAATCCACCGCATGATACAACTTGTTTAAAATCACACCACCAACCAAGAATAGATCAATCTACCGCATGACATACTCTAAACGTGGAAGGCTAAAAGCATTCGTTATTTAAAATAAAGCTACGAACATGTTTCGCTCGTGAAGGGACTGCCGAATACGGCTATACAGCCGAATCGGGTTCCATGAAGAAGGAACAAGCTTCGTCGATGATGATAGACCTATCAGATCGAGTTCGAGCTCTAATCCACCAGATGATTAGTTCGAAAATGACCCAAAAACCTGCATCTACCGCATGATACCCGGCTCTGTCAAGGTCCATACAAAACCAACGAGTTCGAACCCGCGACACGTGGCAATCTAGATTGATTCGAATTCGGCTATGTAAGGAAACGTGATCGTGTCGTGCAATGAATCGAAACCGAACCTAATCAATCTAGACTGGGCAAAAAGAGTGTTGTATGAATTAAACATAAAGTAGAGCCCAAACAACACAGGGTAACTTAATGAATCTACTAGATCTTTGCCAAAACCTAATAGAGCCGGTAACTTGCCTCGAGCTAAACCTTAGCCTACCGCATGGCTCATGATCTAACAAGAAGACCTTCCTGAACCAGGCTTAAATCCACCGCATGATACTAAGCATGATATAGGGTTGTCGATACTTACGGAGATCGACGGATCGATGATTCCCCTCGAAAGAAACTCGACGACACGACTAAAGACTCGATAGTTGGCGCATGGCCGGTTTGTTGTATGATTGATCGATTGATACCTATTACAATTACCATGGGTCTATATTTATACACTGGTTTTGACACGATTCCTAGTCGATTACGATTACAAAAATGTTTATTTCCAAAGAAATACGTCGAAGCACCGTATTCATCTCGTACTCTTCATCAAATCGGCTCTTTCCTTATATTTAATCCACGTCATCACGCTTTCCCGAACGCTCCTGTTTCCAACTGCGGAATAATTCTTTTGCCGAACGATGACGGATTCCCGACCGCAGAGCGTCTTTTGCCGAATGCTTTGAAGAAGTCCTCCCTGCCGAATGGAATCTTTCTACGGAGCCTGGCCCACTCATCAGCCTCTTTCAGGTGCCAATTTTTGGTGTCAACACATGCCCTTCAATTTCGGGATGAAAGATACTTTTATTTCGGAATTGACCATAAATACTCAGCGTTTCTAGGTCATCAGCTCAATCCCTGCTTTTCCATCTCTAAAATCTTCGAAGCTTCATCCAGATCCAAACCCTAGTTCATCGACCTCTGCAAGCTTCAATCTTCAAATGGCGGACCAAGATCAAGCCCTCCGAGTAAATCTCACTCCCCTTAAGCTCATTCGGCATTACTTACTTTCGCTTTTTTCTTTTTCTTTTGAATCCCTCTTTAAATTTTCTTCTCGCCTCTTTCGGTTCTTGACAGGCCTTAGCTGCCGAACTCTTGATTCCAATCGAGGAGAAAGCCACATCTTATTTTCTTGGGCCCGTAGGGATTTCAGATCCTTCTGAGTTTGTTGCGGCCGAATCCCAAAGAATCCCCTTCAATACCTCTCTGGCAAAACTTCATGAATGGCAAGACGCCTTCAAGAACTGGCCTCTGCCCCCAATTGCCGGCTGGAGAGACTGGTACAGGAGGGTCTTCAATGATAAAAGTCCCTTAGCGAAGAACTGGGACAATCTTCACATTTCTCATGGCTTGGAATTGTCTCTAGCTGAAACTCCTAGAAATGAGAACCTTCTGATTGCAGCCTTCCATTTTTGGTCCAATGGCGCAAATGCCTTACTTTTTGGTCATGGACCAATGTCTACTTGATGACCGGCCTGAATATTACAGAGGTTGTGCGCCCATACAAGTATAAAGGCTCCTCCAAGCAGACAGGAGTGAAGACAGGAGTTGGATACTGCTGGGAAGTGTTTATCATATGCTCCATCAAACCACTCGCCTGATGCATACTAGCAAGAAAATCTCTTGTGTCAATGGTCCTTGGTGGTTCATCCAGATGTGGTTGCAGTTGTACATGCACCAGATTGTCACTATTGACATCAACAATCGGCATTTTCCTTCAATTAACTACAAGGAAGGGGAAACTCAAAGCACCAAAGGCTGTCAGACTTATGGAGAGGCTGCTTCTACTGTATCTGTAGACAAAAACATTGGTGAACTTTTCGAGCTTTTTTCCAAAGGCTTTGCTGATCCTCTCTGGTTTCCTTATTTTGATAATGATAACCTCACCCTTCCTTGTGAGTTTAGCTTTGAAACTGGATGTATAGATGCGCAAGCCACAGCCATCTTCAACTCTTTCATTCGGCCCTGCATCCTGCCAGCCGAATTTTGTGGAGGGAGGCTGGTTCAGAGTCCCTTTGAGTACTATCAGCCGAACATGATGGCTAGACAGTTAGGCTGTGGCCAAGTGCCCCCAAGACTATTTCTTCATGAATTCCTCAAGCCCAGGGAAATTATCAAGGATTCCACATAAACAAGAAGGGTTTTTGATTATAAATGTTGTACCACCATCTATGCACCTGACCCTTTTGTGCCAATAACATCTGCCCATCCTTCTTTCATTCTTTGGTGGCAAGAACTTCATGACCACATCTTCAACATACCAATTCATCCCTTCTGTCTTGAGTTGATGCCTGACTATCGACCAAATTCAGAGGTAATATGCCCACTCCTCATCTTGTTTTAATAATATTTTTCCCTCTGATTATCTTATCACTTTGCAGGACATAGTGCCTGCCCCTCTTGTCAGGGCGATCCAGTATAAGATCGCAGGCCCAATATCTGCTCTGGGGCATCAATCCCCTAACTTGGTTCAGCTGATGTCTAGACAAGCCACTCTAGACCCAATTATTACCAGGCCATCTTCTGCTAAAAGAAAAACTTCCTTTCTGCTTGCTTCTTCAGCCCCTAAGAAGAAGAGAACAACCAGCAAAAAACTCATTCAGGTCATAGCCTTTTCCTTTAAACACAATCCTATTCACATTATGCTCATCTTTGTCTTTTACTATCTCAGGCTCAATCACAGCAATCAGCAACCGCTACAGATTCTGCCGATGCCCCACTGACTGGTACAGAATTCCTTCATCATCTTATCTGCTTTTCATTGGTATTTATTTCCTTTTAGTTGCAGCAACAATTTCA
>OAMR01000668.1:375756-390555 GCA_900205405.1 Echinochloa crus-galli | reverse complement strand
GAACAAGGAGAAGAAACATCTTCTGGTCAAGCTCTATTAGAAGAAAATCACTCAAAACTGAAAGAAATTCTCTTCTTGCTGCAAAAAGATATTCAAGACCAAGTCAAGGATGCTGATCTTCTAAGGGATGTGCTGGATTCCATTGATCAAGATCTCCCTGCTGATATCAAGACTTCTTTGGATCCAGTTTCTAAATTGGATGATCATTATGCTGCAGTGAAACAAGCTCTGAAGAATCAATCTGCTCAACCAGCCTTGGAGCAAAGGAGAACTTCAGCCAAGCAATCTGTGAAAGATTTGCACCTTCAAGCCCAGAGTAACAAAGAACTGCTAGCCAAACTGCAACCTGCTCTTGTATTGAAGAAAGCTAGAAAAGCTGAGTTAGAGGCTGAATTGAGAAATTTATCAGCCGAAATTGAAGCTGATGAAAAGCAGATGGCCGAACTTCCAGAATTGGCAAAGAAAATTCGAAAGGAAGCTTCAGCGGCCTTGAATGAAGAAAAGCAGCTTAAAACCAAACTTTCTGCTCTAGCCCAGACTCAAGAGGCTGACAAGAAGCTGCTGGAAGATATTAACAATATGATTTTGAATGCAAAAAGTGTAATCTCAAGATACTTGGGTGTGTAACTGTAACAATCAGCTTAACAGTCGAACGCTTGATTATTTCTGCACTTCTCTGTCATCTTTACTTCTGTTTCGTTCCACTGTGCATAACTCATTCGGCAACGCTGGCTTCTACAGTGTCAGTCCCGAAAAGCTCAATACAGCCGAATTTGGTCAAACCGAATGTGACATCAACATGAATCCCAAACGACACCAAAACCGTTCGGTTTTGAGAATCCTTTCCACCTTCCAAATTTTTGGGATACGCGCCACGATCTCTTGGCCACGATCTTCTCGTTAATTCTATAAATAAAAGCCTCGAGTATCCTCAATTTTTCACCAAGCCTTCTGCCTTCTTCGTCTCTGCCAGTTTGAGCTCTTCTTTTCCCCAAGCACAGTAAAACTCAAGAAACCCCCAATGGCTAACGGAAGGCGACCGGCCGCTGATGAGCCCGAAGGAAGCCGCGCCGGCGCTCGCCGTAGGTGATGATTGTCTGCCTCTTTTCATTCTTTTCTCAAAATTTTGCCCTTCTGACAAATCCCTTTGTTTTTTCAGGCTAATCCAATGGAACCCCGTTGCTGCTCCGGCTGCGGCTCCAGCTGCGGCTCCAGCTGCGGTTCCTGCTGCGGTTCCAGCTGCGGCTCCTGCTGCGGTGACCGACTCTTCGAGCTCGTCCAATCGAACTCTCGAATCGGACGATCTTCGTTACTCAGATAGTGATGCCCGCCGGTTCAGGAGGGAGCGCGATGAGACGCGCCATGAGCTGGAGGTCATCTCCAAACAAGCCGGGATCGCGGACCTCGAGTGGCAACACCAGCGCAAACAGTTGCTCGAAACCATCAACGGTGAGTCCTGCAATCTGTTCAGTTTCAATCTGTCTTCAAATGATATTAACCCGTTGCTCCTTTGTAACCTTGCAGATCGTGACGCCGAGCTCCATCGGCTGAAGGCGCTGGTGGAGGAGCTGGCGAACAAGGTGAACGCCCAAGGGGACACACCAGAGGCTCGCCTTGGTGCAGTAGCAGGCCGCGTCGATGAGGTGGCCCTCCATGGCGTTCGTCTTGGTGCTGCCGTGGGTTTAGTTGCCATGTCGACACGCACCGGCACTGATTATTCCAGGATGCCAGTCGGCTTCGCCAATGGCAATCCAGAGGATATCAATGACATTGATGCCTCTGTGGATCGTCTTGAGGGCCATGGCGCTGCCATTGCCGATTCCATCCATCCCCAGTCTGTCTTGAATAGGCTTTTCCAGTAGTTTGTATTAGGGATTCATAGAATTTCGGCAATAAAACTTATCCTTTGCAGCCCTCTTGTGATAAACTTGTTGAGCTCATGATGTAATTTGTGTGCACTAAGGGCAATACACTCTAGTATTGGCCATTCTCTTTTTGTTGGAATTTTTGCTCTGAAGGCGGCTCCTTCCCGAATGCCGGCTATTTCTGTTATCCTTTGACATTTAATTCCTCCATCAGTGATCAATTTCAATACTAGGATAATATTTCTTCAAATATCTTCGAATGCCACCTTCTTGGCTTTTGATCAATTTTCTTCTGTATGATTTTAATCATGATCTTGTTGGAAGCTTCTGCCTGACCATTAGCTTGAGCATAATAAGGAGAAGAATTTAATAACTTAATTCCCATACTTTCAGCAAAGTCTCTGAATTCTGAAGATGTAAATTGAGTCCCTTGATCTGTGGTAATTGTCTGAGGAATTCCAAATCTATAAATGATGTGCTCTTTGACAAATTCAATCATATTCTCTGACACCACCTTTCTCAATGGAATCGCCTCAACCCACTTAGTGAAATAATCCGTTGCTAAAAGTACAAACTTATGCCCCTTGCTTGATGGAGGATTTATTTGGCCAATCAAATCTATTCCCCATCCTCTGAATGGCCATGGCTTGATAATAGGGTTCAGAGCCGATGCTGGAACTCTCTGAATGTTTCCAAATTTCTGACAGTCTTGACATCCCTTGTAATATTCAAAGCAATCTTCCAACATTGTCGGCCAGTAATATCCAGTTCTTCTGATAACCCATTTCATTCAGTAAGCTGACTGGTGTGCTCCACACAATCCATTATGCACCTCGCTTATTAGCTTCTTTGCCTCTTCTTGACTTAAGCAACGTAATAATACCCCATCCAGGGATTTATAATATAAATCTTCATCAAGAAGAACAAACTTTATAGCTTTATACCTGAGCCTTCTAGAAACCTTCTGGGATGGATTCTCCAAATAATCAGCAATTTCCTTTCTCCAATCACCTTCTGCCAGATCACTCCTGAAAGCATAATCATCAGTGGCAAACACTTCTTGATTTTCTCTGTAACCCGATGCACTTTGAGCCAATCTGTTTGCTTCTTCGTTATCCCCTCTAGGAATGTGTTATAGAATTACTGATCGAAAGCTCTTCAATATTTCTTTGCATTCTTCATAGTAATTCCTCAAGATATCACTTTTGCATTCATATTCACCATTCAATTGTTTTATAACTAGCTCCGAGTCTCCAAAAATTTCGACTACAATGGCCCTTGCTTCTTTCAAGTATTGGAGTCCTTTGAGCAATGCCTCATACTCACTCAGCCTGATTATTGGTGACAGTAGATTGAATGGGAATAGCAAACTCAAATACCTCTCCTTTGGGTGAAATTAATAAAATACCTGCTCCACCACCTTTGTCACATGAAGATCCGTCAAAGAATAATACCCAAGGAGCAGCAAATTTATTGATGTATCATGATGTTCAGTAATGAAGTCAGCAATAATCTGCCCCTTGACAGCCTTTGCCGATTCAAACCTTAATTCAAATTCAGATAAGGCTAAAATCCATTTGCCAATCCTTCCATTTAAAATTGGCATAGACAACATGTGCTTAATCACATCAAATTTTGAATATACAACGCATTCGGCATTTAATAAATAGTGCCGAAATTTTGTACATGAGTAATAAACACACAAGCAAAGCTTCTCTGTAGCTGAATATCTTGTTTGAGGGTCTAGCAATTTTCGGCTAAGGTATGCAATCACTCTTTCCTTCCCCTCAAACTCTTGTATGAGGGCCGATCCAATAGTTTGGGCATCTGCCGCCACGTACAACTTGAAAGGCTTGTTCAATTGTGGAGGTACCAATATTGGTGGCTCCTTCATGTATTCCTTGATCTCATCGAAAGCCTTTTGTTGTTCGTCACCCCATACAAACTTTTGATCCTTCTTTATTTTCAATAGTGAGGAAAAGGGCAACACCTTCTGTGACAAGTTTGATATGAAGTATCCTAGCATTTTCTCATCTCCTCTGTCATTTTAACATTCTAACTGAAATCAACTGCACAAAGAACAATCTACAGTGAATTCTTCTTAGTGCAAACAACTAATGTAACCTTCTTATTTGAAATTGGAACATAGACAACAATATATACTATCGGTTTAATATTAACTAAAGTTTGGAAACCTTGACCTCGTAAATCGAGATTGAAATTCTTGGATCATAATTCAGGTAGCCTTAAGCCATGAAAACTCTTCAAGTTCTGTAAAATATATTCAGCATCAACAAATCAGAGGTCAGTTACAGTTTCAGTAGAGCTATGCTGAACTTGGATTGAAGCAGAAGTCTTTGCCTCTCTCATCATATAACCTTCCGTTCTTATCGTTGTTCGATCAGTGAAGATATATACAATATATATTATTGGTGTAATATTAACAAGTTTGGAAACCTTGACCTCGTAAATCGAGATTGAAATTCTTGGATCATAATTCAGGTAGCCTTAAGCCATGAAAACTCTTCAAGTTCTGTAAAATATATTCAGCATCAACAAATCAGAGGTCAGTTACAGTTTCAGTAGAGCTATGCTGAACTTGGATTGAAGCAGAAGTCTTTGCCTCTCTCATCATATAACCTTCCGTTCTTATCGTTGTTCGATCAGTGAAGATATATACAATATATATCTCTGCCTCAAGCTAGTTAAATCAACCAACTTTTTCTCAGTGCTGCCAGTATGCCTTGGTTTGTCACCATCTCCAATGTCCACTTCTTCTAGCTTATCAGCCGACACAAATCCACGTCCTAACTTCCCGTCAGTCCCATCAATTGGATTCTCCATTAAAAATTACTATGAGAGCCGACTGCTTTGATCGGCTGTTGATCACCGCTGACTGGTTCAACAGGACCTTCTCCCCAATCTTTGCCTGAAAAGCAATCTATGCCTTGATATTCCCAAAAAGCTGGCTCTACGTTAGCCACGCTTATTGAATCATCTGCTTGGACAATTTCCACTTCATCATCTATCCACTGAATAAGCTGCTGATGCATGGTAGATGGAATGCAGCAATTTGCATGTATCCAATCCCTTCCAAGCAGCAAACTATATGATCCTTTGCCCTCAATAACAAAGAAGGTTGTAAGCAGAGTTTTAGACCCAATCATCAAATCCACATGCACGCATCCTTTAATGTCTGTAGGATTTCCAGCAAAATCATTCAAAACTATGCTTGTTGGTGTTAAATCTCCAGGGCCCATGCCAAGCTTTCTGAATGTAGTGTATGGCATCACATTGACAGCAGCTCCACCATCAACAAACATCTTAGTTAATGGCTTCCCATTGACAAACCCCCTTAAGTACAATGGCTTCATGTGGCGATTCTTAGCTGGTTTATCCAAAATAGCTTGCTTATTCAGCATCAACCGTGCCATAAACCCCAATTGCTCGGCTTCATCTATCTCTGGCAATATTTCTTCCTGTACAATTTGATTAGCTGGAGCCATAAATTCATTCGGTAAGAAGCATACCATGCATGTGGGAGCCGAACGATCAGATTCATCAGGTCTGTCTTTTGGGCGCCATATCAATTTCATCCTAGTTCCTGCTTGCTTTAATTCTTGATTCCTTAGGCGCTGCACTCTTCTCTTTTGACTCCTCCTCAAACCAGGTGGGCACCACTGTCCTTTTTGCCATACATAACCATGATTATCTTCCTCTTCATGATCAATCCATCCATGGTCAGCATACCTCTTCCTTGTTTGATTATCATTCTTATAGGTCTCAAAACGCCGATCATCAATGGGATGTATTTTGCCAATTCTTTCATGGACAGATCGGCGATTGACAGTATCCTGCCTGTATTCATCATGTCTATCATTGCATGCAGGACAATTATTCCATGTGGGAAGCTTTAAACCCTCATTCCAGCAGTGTCTGAAAAATGCACACCCCCAATGTGCGCGTTCCTGTTCTCGAACGTATTCTTCCTGTTCTTCCCTATACCTTTCTTCCTCGTATCTCCTTTTCTCTTCTTCACGTTTACGCCTCTGGTAACATTCTTTTTCTTGCTGACGCTGCCATTTATTGAGAAGAATACGTGTAGTAACTCTTGGTTTGGAAGATTCTCCAATTTCAGACCGACTGTTCAAGGAACGAGGTTCTTTCTTGTGAATTTGCTCAATCGTGATTTGCCGAGCGGGATCAACTGAGCCATTTTGTTTTGCCTTTTGTGAAGTCAAAACTTTCATCTTTCCTTTTTCTTCAGGCTTAACAGCATTCACCATGTTGACTGAAAACCCAATCATATTTTGAGGGAATGGGTTACTGTCTAGTTTCATCTTGTTGTCAAATTTTAGATGTCCCTCCTGGATAGCTTTCTGAATCCTCACTCTAAAGACCCTGCATTCATCGAGTAATGATTGCAACTCTTTAAGATTAGTTGGAGGAATAATTTCATCAAAACTCAAATAACACAAGGTAACTTAATGAATCTATTAGATCTTTGCCACAATCTAATAGAGCCGATAACTTGCTTCAAGCTAAACCTTAGCCTACCGCATGACTCATGATTTAACAAAGAAGCCTTCTTGAACCAAGCTTAAATCCACCGCATGATACTAAGCATGATACAAGGTTGTCGATACTTATGGAGGTCGACGGATCGATGGTTCCTCTCGAAGATTTCGACGACACGACTAAAGGACTCGAAAAGGTGGCGCAAGGCCGGTTTGTTGTATGATTGTTCGATCCCTATTACAATCACCATGGGTTTATATTTATACCCTGGTTTTGACACTATTCCTAGTTGACTACGATTACAAAACGTTTATTTCCAAAGAAATACGTCGAAGCGCCGTATTCATCTCATATTCTTTATCAAACTAGTATCATCTTGTCCTGAGAATTTAGTGAATTCTGTAGGAACCTTGACTCTGTTAGGCAATGACACTCTTTGGTACCATTCTGGGAAAGGAGAGGAGTACATGTACCCCTGATTTTTGGGCTTCAGACCGAATTGATTTTGCAACACATCGGCCATTTTTTGTACCATGAGGTCAACATTGGCATCTTGATTTCCTGGCCTCCCAACGGGCATCCCTGTCGCACCAACATACCCGGGATTTGGGAGAGCATCAATAGCATTATAATCCATGAATTCTGTATATCTATTCCCATACATATCCCTCTGCAACCTGTTATTCAAAGGAGATATCTTGTACGCAGATGTAGGTGGATTTGCTGTGGTGCCGAATGCCATATCACCGTATGTGCGAGTTTTTTGCATTGCAGGCTGAGGGTTCTACTGAATTGGTTGAACATTCGCATCCTTAGTACCAGAAGCTCCAGTTTCTTCAACAGTTCCTTTACCATGAGCTCTTTGACCTGCTGTTTGAACATTGAAGTATGTTGGGCCACCAAGTTGCCCATATGATTGTTCGAAAGGCTTATCCATTTGCTGACCAAAAATGACCAAAATTATGTGTCGAAAGCTGTTCAAGAATGCAGCATTATGATTGGTCATTGTGTCCCCCAGAGCTTTGTATAACAGACCAGAGAACTTCTCCCTTTCTTCATCTTCAGTAAGATCAGATTGTCCAGGTAGCAGAACTCTTGGCAGATCTATCTTGAGAAACGGTGCACCACTTCTGTTTTTAGCAAAAGACAGCAGACATTTTTTGATGAACTGTTCTGCAGCAATCTTCACCATTTGTTGATGTTCTTCAAACAATTCTTCAAGAGTGACGTCCAAAATGTCTGTTACTTCAGGCATCTTCAAAGCAGATGTGCCAAAAAGTGTGTTGAATTAAGAGACCAAAAAGTGTGTCTCTGAATATGTGGCTGTGCAGATTTGTTTTCTGTGGTAAAGCCAATGAGCCAACTCTGAATCACATAGTAATGGCCGAAGACCTGGCTGCAGGCACACTTATCCCTCTCGGGAAATATCTCCTGGGAAGTGTCTATCACATGCTTCATCAGACCATTTATCAGATGCACACCAACAAGAAACTTTCCTGCGTCAATGGTCCCTGGTGGTTCGTCCAGATGTGGTTGCAATTGTACATGCACCAAATTGTCTCCATTGACCTCAACAGCCGACATTTCCCCTCGGTCAATTACCAGGAAGCAGAAGCCCAGAGCACCAAAGGCTGTCAAACTTATGGAGAAGCTGCTTCTACTGTGTCTGTCAACAAGAACATTGGTGAATTGTTTGAACTCTTCTTCAGGGGCTTTGCTCATCCTCTTTGGTTTCCATATTCAGACAATGATAATCTTACTCTCCCTTGTGAGTTTAGCTTTGATACTGGATGCACAGATGCACAATCCATGAGTATTTTCAATTCTTTCATTCGGCCCTGTATTCTGCCAGCCGAATTTTGTGGAGGAAGGCTGGTTCAGAGTACCTTTGAGTACTATCAGCCGAATATGATGGCTAGGCAATTAGGCTGCGGCTAAGTACCACCAAGATTATTTCTCCATGAATTCCTTAAGCATAGGGAGGTTGTCACAGTCTACCTTAGCCTACCGCATGACTCATGGTCTAACAAGAAGGCCTTCCTGAACCAGGCTTAAATCCACCGCATGATACTAAGCATGATACAAGGTTGTCGATACTTACGGAGGTCGACGGATCGATGATTCCCCTCGAAAGAAACTCGACGACACGACTAAAGACTCGATAGGTGGCGCATGGCCGGTTTGTGTGATTGATTGATTGATACCTATTACAATTACCATGGGTCTATATTTATACCCTGGTTTTGACACGATTCCTAGTCGATTACGATTACAAAAATGTTTATTTCCAAAGAAATACGTCGAAGCGTCGTATTCATTTCGTACTCTTCATCAAATCGGCTCTTTCCTTATATTTAATCCATGTCATCACGCTTTCCCGAACGCTTCTGTTTCCAACTGCGGAATAATTCTTTTGCCGAACGATGACGGATTCCCGACCGCAGAGCGTCTTTTGCCGAATGCTTTGAAGAAGTCCTCCCTGCCGAATGGAATCTTTCTACGGAGCCTGGCCCACTCGTCAGCCTCTTTCAGGTGCCAATTTTTGGTGTCAACAGCCATCTCATACATATTCCAAAAGGTAGGGACTTTGTGAATAAATCTGCAAGATTATCACATGATTTGGTTTGCAAGATTTAACCCGTATTTATTTGTGCAATACAAACATAATTATCTTCATAGATAATTGTTGGTTTCGTGATTGAACCAAATACCACATGACTATTGTATGCGATTTATCATTCTGCGAAGTCATACACATTCATGTTATACTTCATATAATACAATTATTTCAGAATGATTTGTGGATGTGGCAATGAGAGTTTATTTTGACTTTCATGATATAGCCATTCCACTATATAAGAATACAAAACCTGTCTGAGATCTGGCATTATGGGGGTCAGATAAAAAGCCAGTATCAGTATATCCAGTTAAAGACTTGTCTTGGTTAAATCTGTAGATTAAGCCAAGATCTATTGTGCCTTAGAGATATCGGGAGATATCCTTAATTCCAGCCTCAATGGCCTTTTATTGGAGCAGCCCTATGTCTAGCTAGTAAATTTACCACAAATGCAATATCAGGCCTGGTACAATTTGCAATATACATAAGCGCTTCGATAGCACCGAGATATGGAACCTCAAGTTCCAACAACTCTTCATCCTTTGGTCTGAATTGATTCTTATTCATATCAAGAGATCAAACAACCATAGGTGTCTTTGATGGATAAGATATATCCATATTAAATTTCCGTAGAATTTTCTGGATATATGCAGACTAATGTATTAAAATCCTTGTAGGGAAGTGCTCAAGCTATAAGCTTGAGCCAAATTTGGTTTTACCCAAAATCCGTCTTAAGATGGTTGCGTGCTTCATCTATATCTTGTGTATTCTCAATGATATTGAGATAGTCAACTTACACAGATATAATACACAATCCAGTTGATGAAAGCACATAAGCAATCATCATTATTGGAATAACCCTTCATTAGAAGGAATTCCCTTAGTCGATCGTATCAAATTCTTTTCCAACTGCTTCAAGCCATATAATAACTTCTAAATCTTTACACTATATATGTTGCAAGAGTGATTCTTTTTTGGGATATCAAGCCCTTCAGAAACTTTCATATAGATATCCGAATACAGTGACACATAAAGATATGTAGTCATAACGTCCATGTGATGCATGGATAGACATTTTTGTTCTGCCAATGATATTAAATATCGGAATGTTATACCACATATAACTGGAGAGTATGTTGCATCGAAATTGATGCCGGGACTCTGCGTGAACCCTTGTGCTACCAGCCTTGCTTTATTATTCACCACCTCGTTTTGATCCCACAGGAAAATATTCCGAGGAGTAGGTATCGCTGCGGCAAATACCTCTCAATTTAAGCGAGCGCAATTCTACCTCAATTGCTACCTTTCATTTGATCCATTCGAAGTGCTGATGCACTGCCTAGGTCTTACGTTTGGATCAGTTGAAGATTATTTGCAATCTTGACAGGGTAGTGTCAACAATTATTGTCTTTTAGCTAAATGATTCCCTAGAAAAAAAATATAATTAGTGGAAATCTTATTTACCCTTTCCGGCTCTTATGATTTCCCAATACAGTAGAGTCAGGGTCTTCCGATGTCCCAGCACCAAAATCTGTGTGCACACTTGTGCTGGGTGTATGATGTATCTATTGATCATCTATGTTATTTGGATCTTTCAATATCGAACTGGTATCTATCAACATGACGTTGATTTGCATTTACTGCTTTGTAAGTGAGCTTCCATTTTCCGCGGATATCCTTAATAGTTGTACCTCTCCCCCTCTTATTTTGATTTGGGAGATTTTGAGTAAGGGTTAATACTCTTCCTGGTAATCTTAACAGTAGATTAGTGACACCTTTATAGTCATTAAATGCTTCTGGAAGATTGTTTGCAATACTTTACAAATGTATAATCCTTTGAACATAATGTTCATATTATGTAGTACGTGGATTCTAGGACCGAATACCGAAGGTATTCCAATTTATTTCCTGGCATTATGTATGGTACATACTGTCTCCCCCTAATGCCGGGAAAACATCCATGTCGACGATGCAATTAGCATACCGGGCAGTATCTAAGTCTCCTATAGGAGGCTCCAGGTATTTTATGATTGACGGTACATTATACCCCATATATATCCCCATTGTTCTATAGGGGCCCATTGATGTACGCTGCGGTGGTGAAATCGGTACGTATACAACGCAACCGAATTTTCGCATATGGGAAATATTTCGGTTATTTCCATGTACTAACTGCAATGAAGGGAATCGTATGATATGTAGTAGGTCTGATTTGAATCAGTCATTTGTGTGTAAGGCCGTATGACCTCCAACATGATGTTGGAAATTTGCAATTCAATAATAATGGTCTAGCAATTAATTAACTTCTCTTGAAAGAGATTCGGCTAATCAATTTTGTGTATGTACATAAGGTACCAAATGTTCCACATTAATGCCTAAAGCTATGCGATAGTAATCGAAGGCTTTTGAGAAAACTCAGCGGCATTGTCAATCCTTATGGATTTTTCGGATAATTTGCTCTGATTTTGATAATTTGAGCATTTGCTCTTAATTTGATAATTTGAGCAATAAACCTTGCAAATGCATGGTTTCTTGTGGACAATAAACACACATGGTACCATCTAGTAGATGCATCAATAAGTATCAAGAAGTACCTAATTGGCCCAGATAATGGATAAATAAGACTACAAATATTATCTTGAATCCGTTCAAGAAATTGTAGTGGTTCAGCCTCGATCTTAAGATAAGAGGGTCTTAAGATTAATTTCCCTATGGCACATGCAGTGCATATAAAATCTGAAAGTTTGGAAAATTTATGTGATGATCAATTGAATTGCCGATAATTTTTCGTATCATCCCAACTCCAGGATGACCTAGGCGATATGCCATGTCTTGAAGATACCAGTTGAATTAGGATACATGAATGCAGCCTCAAGTTAGTAACCATAGGGAGAATTATGTGGTTCTACTAGAACCATCACAGAATCGCAACCAGCTGAAACGAACCGGATTCTCAAAACTGAGAATCCGACTCCCTGTACCATTGTGATAGTCTCAGAATCAACAGCTATCACATACAGAACTCATTTCAGCCAAATATCACATCCATACAACAATTAAAGTCCTCGAACATGATATAAATACATAGCGGTATGGTACAAGCCCACAGGGCTAAACGACAGAAGGGAAACAACTACGCAGTGGGTAGCTATGAGCTTCTGATGCTTCAGGCCTTCACCTCCACAGGCATCCTTGAGCGTAGCGCACAGCCCACTAAGACATCTTTCTTTGAGGTTGAACTTGTACTCGGAGTCTGCTCCTGTGAACCCAAAGACCGTCCCAAAGGAAATGGGACAGGTCCACGTCACCAACCATATGGTAACCATGTATTAAAGTAACCATGTGGTTGTCCGCCCAAACTCCTCAAAAGTATTAAAGTAACCATGTACCCGCAATAGATACTCCGTAGGAACCATCCGAGTGCAGTTCCCAAGCACCCCGATCAAACGATCGGGTTGTTATCACTCGCCTCCACCGCCTAGCTTCACTATCTCCACCCATGCCACCCAAACGCACGCCAAGAAGATCAATTACAACCATCCCAACTCATGCAAGCATAGCATTCTCATAAAGTATATAATAGGTAGCAAGGAAACAGGGTAGATAAATGGCAGTGCAGGCATATCATCATCATGCGAATAAAGTAAAGTGCTAGCATACTAGTTGCATGTCTACTAGGTATTTTAGAGAATGGCTGGGGTAGTAGACGTCCTCCTCTTGACTCTCCGGTCCTCCTAAGATCGCGGAAATAAAATAAGACGCGGCTACTAGCAAGGAAACACCAAAACGGCGAAGCAAGAAGACCCAAAGAACACCAAACTCTAAACTAACGTGTAGGTCATGTTTTTAGAAAAATATAGAAACTGGTTTCATATTTTTCTGAGCTACGGTTGATTTATTGTGAATTTTCTAAGTTTAAATCATTTTCTGAAATTATTAAATAATTTCCGAAAAAGAAAAACAGCAATAAACCAGCCTGCTGACGTCAGCATGACGACATGCTGACATCATCAGTGGGGTCAGATTTGCTGACGTCAGCAGTGGCCCTAATGACATCAACGTTGACGAGTCAACGTTGACCAGTCAACGGTTAGCGGGGTCAAACGGGCCCACTGGTCAGCCTCTGTTAGTCTATGGCAGGTGGGACCGGGATGTCAGCGGTCAACCAGGAAAAAGAGAAGGTATTTAAGCTTAGCAGGCTGCACTTGGGTCGAAAGTGCTTGGCCGGCCCAACCAGGCTGGGCATTCGGACCACGGACGCGAGGTGGCTGGAGCCGGTGTGGTGGACTGGGCCCATGGTGCTCAAGAGACTGGCAAACATGAGCCACATCCACGGGATTAGATGCGGCTTGGCTGGATTTTTCTGTGGCTCGGTTTTGCTGGGGTTGGTGTGGTCCTCGGTGTTGCCTTGGCCGGCGCGAATACGGGCGCGCGCTGGCGTGCGGCCGGCGGTGACGGCGACGGCGACGGCGATTAGGTACAAGGGAGGGCCGACGAGGCTCGGTTTCAAGGGTGAAACACCCGGCTTGGTCTCGCGAAGGTGTTAGGCAAGAAGGAGAGAGGATTCGGCTAACGAAGCAGCTCCCCGACGTGGAAGGGCGGCAGCGCGGGGTAGACACCGGCGGCGACTGGGTGCTCCGGCGTGGGTTCGGTGAACTCGGGAAAGGGAAAAAGGGATCGGCATTTCTGGATGCAAGGTGCGGCCTCGCGGGCGCTGAGGCATTCAGTCGTGCGTGGCAAGCCATGAGCTTGTGCGCGGCACGGCCATGACGTGCACACGCGGGCCAGACTGCTCCAGTGCGCGGCGGTGCCAAAGCGGCCAGGGATTAGCGGACGGCGTTGGCGGTTTGTGAGCGGAATGGCGGCAACGACGAGGACCTGCACAAGATCATCGGCATGAAGGCCGGGACAGGGGCTAGCATCGCGGCGGCGGCGGTTCTTGGCCGGAACAGAGGAAACAGGGGGAAGAACAGGGCTCAGACGGCGGCAGCTCACCGCGGTGGATGTAGAGGTACGCAGCAGCTTGACATGGACTTGCGGTTCGCGACGAAGCAGCTTCCCTGGTCCGGCTCCGGCGACAGCGTCGGCTCCACGGCGGCGCTCGCGGTTCTCGGCGGCGACGCGCTCCGGCTACGGTCCGTCTCCTCTTCTTCCTTGCGGTGCCTCTCCTCCCCCATTCCCTCTTTTCCCCTCTCCTCAATTCATCTTGCAGGTGAAGGAAAACCCCAGCAGGGCGGCGGCGGCTTGGGCAGGAAGGCTGCGCCCGGGGGATTAAATAGGGGCGCGGCTAGGGTTTTAGTGGCACGGACGGCGATGCGGCCTTGGCATGCGTGCCTTTACATGCGTGCCTTTACCTGTGGCAGCATCCGAACGGGCCGCGGGACACTTCAACGGGATTGGCCGGGCGGCGACGTGGGGCAGGCCCGAGCATGCGCGCAAGGAGGAAGAAAGTGGGGGAAAGAAGATGCACAGTGCGGTGCGGGACCCGCTCGCTGGTCAATGATGGAAGAAGAAGGGAAAGGCACGGGTGGAAGATGGGCCGGAACGGTGATGGGCTGGGTTGGCTGCTGGCTTAGGAAAGGAGTTCAGGAGGTTTTGCGGACTTTGATTTAGAGATTGGGCCCAAACGAGTTAGAGTTAGCTTTTGTTTGAATTCAAACACACCCAAAGAACAAAAACCCAAATAAGAACCACATCACACCTAATTAAATCCTTAGCAATTCAATTCAATTTTAAATTAATTTAGAATTTTACTTAAGAATATAGGGGGCAATTAGAAGACAATCTTATATGTTTGTT
>OAMR01000668.1:323167-352280 GCA_900205405.1 Echinochloa crus-galli | reverse complement strand
GTAAATAAAAAAACTAATTACATAGTTTTGATGTACACGACGAGACGAATCTTTTGAGCCTAATTAGGTTATAGTAGAACAATGTTTACCACAAACAAACAAAAAGTGCTACGGTGTGTTACAGAGTTCGATGTGACTTTTTCACACCTCTTTTCAACCACTACGGAAAACACCCCATATATATTTGGGCTCTTATCCGCGAGCTAAATCAGCCCATATGAACTAGGCCCACCGACGACCCTCTGAACCACACAACCCTACAAACCTACCGCTCTCACAAAATCCGCCCATTCTCAAAACTCCACGGCCCAAAGCCCGCCCTACCCCGTATAAATTGCCTTCTGCCTCTCTGGCCTCCACGCCTTCGCAAAACCCTAGCCGCATCAGCGCGCCCCTTCCTTCCGCAGGACAGCGGCGGCGGCGAGAGGAGAGGAGGAACAGGATGGCGACCTCGACGGCGCGCACGGTGAAGGACGTCAACCCCCACGAGTTCGTCAAGGCCTACTCCGCCCACCTCAAGCGCTCCGGCAAGGTGCCCACCGGTTCGCCCCCCCTCCTCATTCCCCTTCTCGCTCACTCAGATCTCGCGATTGGCTACGGTCCGCCGCGAGGATCTCGTTGGTGTCCTGCTGAATCTTGCTTCGTCTAGCATGTGGCCGCTGTGAAAGCGGCTCCGCTTGATCCGGTAGCGAGCACCTAGAGCCTGTTGGTTTACTTTGTCACGTGGCATCTTTCATTGTGCCTCGGGCAAGAACAACAGCCACCGTCGTTTTTGTGCGGAATTATCATTAGTTGAGTTCTAGCTGGTGAGGCAAATAGGCGTTGAGGCAAATGGTGTGGTAGTAGACGTCGTTTCCTGGTGTGTCAGACTTACTCAGTTATGATAGTGTGTGAGCAGTGTTCTTTTGATGTTGAATTCCTATAACCTGAAGATGGTGCAAACTTTCTGTCTCCTGATGCCATTCATTGTTCCTTCGAACTCAAATTAGCAGATTTAATGTCCATTTCTTTTTCCTACTGCAACCTGCTTTAGATGGTCTGAAATCAAGTGGCCTGTCAGGTTGCAGTTTGTCTGTTATTTATTGCAACGCTGAATGGTTTGTCTTCCGCATTTAGTCATTTAGTGCTGGTTGATTTTCTAAGGCAAAATTTATATTTTTGTTTGTGCGATAAATTTATCCTTGATTAAGCTGAAATACTATTGATGGTTGGCTTGGTAATCTTTGCCTGTGTTCTGCTTTGTTCTGGCCATCTCAATACTAGAGACAATACTGGAGAAGGGCAGTATGTACTTTATGGGTACATTGTACTCATAAATAATGTACAGTATAGACTTGATTCTATGCCAAAACCCGGTCAAGAAAGGTAGTAATGTTTTCACATATTTGACCAATGCATTGCAGTTAAGTCTTGAGAAACAACCATATTAAGTTGAATGTTATATTTTGTTACTGTTCTCCCTGAGCCAGTTAGAATTTGCAAGATACTGCACATATGTACCTTTCTGAATGATTTCTGTCCGAACAATGCTAATCCTTTACATAAGTTTAGCTTTTGTGAATAATCTGTTTCTTGATAGCCTTTGCTGTTTCCTGTTGGTTGCTATAGCCCTCATGATCTAAATGATTTCTTCTCTTGCAGATGGAGCTGCCTGAGTGGGTTGACATCGTCAAGACTGCAAGGTTCAAGGAACTCCCTCCTTATGACCCTGACTGGTACTACACCCGTGCTGGTAAGAAATCGTGACGTTATTTAGCCAGTGCTGTTATTTTGTGTGCAGGAACTGTGGACTTCTTTCAAATTTGATTTTCCATTTGTGTTGTGTTGTAGCCTCCATTGCAAGGAAGATCTACCTGAGGCAGGGCATCGGTGTCGGTGGCTTCCAGAAGATCTATGGTGGCCGCCAGAGGAATGGCTCCCGGCCTCCTCACTTCTGCAAGAGCAGCGGTGCTATTTCTCGCAACATCCTTCAGCAGTTGCAGAAGATGGGCATCATTGATGTTGACCCTAAGGGGTAATTTGCTTCTTACATGCTTTTGTTTGTGCTTTAGTGATATTATTGCTGTTTTGTCCGGTTGTTTGCTTATGCTTTTACACTGCTGTTCTGTTACAGTGGAAGGCTCATCACCTCCCAGGGAAGGCGAGATCTCGACCAAGTTGCTGGACGGGTTGCTGTTGAACCCTGAGCATGTTGTGTCCTGTTATGGTCATGTTTGGTAGCTGAAATTGTCTACAGTTTTGGATGAGGGACATGTGTTGCGTTTGTTGGTCGAAAGAATTCTATGTAGGATGCATCAAGTTATGCCTCTGTGCAATATTTTCTGAACTAAGTTAACTATCTGTTATGCCTATGTTTATGAATTTTAGTAATGAATCAGTGCTGTCATTGGTTATGGAAGTTATGCCTTTTTGCCTTTTTGCAATATAATTCACACCAGACTCGTTGATAAGTTAACTGTTTGTTATGCCTATGTTTATGGATTCTATGATCATTGGGGCTGTTGATTAATGGAAATCTGCAATATAATTCACATCAGTCACGCACACTTGTCTGCTGTTCTTGTGATCTGGTTGTTTGTTTAGCGCAGTTGCTCTGGACACTCTGTGTTTGATGTGGGAGACTGCTAGGTATTATGTTACACACATTGAAATCCAGAGTTTATGTGATAAGTCCTAGCAAGTTCAAAAATGCTCATCATCATGGCTCGTGAAAAGAGCAGCAACGGTTTGCGCAACAAATATGACTTGAAAATACTGTGATTTCATTGTAGCTTGTTTTTTCTTGACTCGGTGTGCTGGCAAATAGTACAGGGTACAAACTACTACAATGACTTCGTGACCGCCAGAGGCTGTAAATTTTGGCAGCGATCCAGAACGTTATAGCCAAATATCATTAGGTGCTAAGATTAGGCTTAAATTAAATCCATTGTATACACATCATACTTTCATAGTGTGCGTATCTAGAAATTATATTTATTTATCGACATTTGACAAAAAAAACTCTCAATTAGACTGGAATCCGGTCTTATGGATTTAAACTTAGGAATGGGTCTTGTCTGAAACAAACGAACGAAAATAATTGCTATTGGAACAAATGAATGATTCTTGAGAGTTACTACGATTTTTTAAAAATTATTACTTTTAGAGTAAAATACACCGGCGGTTCTCAAATTTGTCTCAGGGTGTCATCTAGATCCTCAAACTCTCAGAATGCACATTAGCATCTCTAAACTTACTAAAGTATGTCATTTAGGTCCAAAATTTCAAAAATACCCCTATGTTGCTGATGTTTGTCCATCTCTTGATCTATAATTACACTAATCAACTAAAGTTCTCTAAAGGTAAATACATTGCTACACATAAGCGGTCTAATCGGTGTCTCATGCAGTGCCACATAGGATTTTTGATGATATGGAGGAGAGAGAACGAGGTGGGAGAATGAGGTCGTTGTTTCGCAAAACAACCGTCTCATGAGCCAAATTTTAGGACTATGAGACAACTTCTCCCACCATTGTACGAGTTTTGTTGCCACGCAACCAATAATATTTCTTTAGTTCCCCATAAATTAAGGATTTTGTATTACTATGAAACAACTAAAACAACAATCTATTGTATAGGTTGTATGATAAGTTGACTCAAGATTGCGTGTCGCTGCATGAGACTGCCTATTAGACGACACCAATGTACTTGCCCTAACTATTGTGATAAAAATAACTGATTTGGTGATAGAAATAGTATGAAAGATCATGCTCAACTGACAACCATGTCATCATGCATAGGGGTATTTTTGGAGCATTGGACCAAGATGACACAATTTAGCAAGTTTAGGGACTCAATTATGTATTTTGAGGATTCGGGGACCTAGAAGAACCTGAATAAGAGGTTTCTTGTTTGGCTTGGATTTGAGAACCACTAGCTCAAATTCTTCAACAAATGCAGCTTTCCACCTCGTAAAAGAGACCCATTTCATGTCAAAGATGATGCTATTTCGATGAGTCCAGATAGTCCAGCATATAACCATAACAGCCTCTCTGAAGAACTTTATACACAAGCAATTTTTAGCATCTTCAATCCTCTGGATCCTAGGAAGAGCAAGATTCCAGGAAAAACCCATATGCTGCCAACAACTTGTGCTGAATGAACATTCAAAAAAGAGATGGTCTAAGGTCTCTTCGTCACCAGTGTTGCAGAGGACGCAACAGTGTGATTCCAATACAAATCTCTTCCTTCTCAGTAAATTTATAGTGTTAAGCCTATCTAGCAAAAGCAGCCAAAAGAAGAATTTATGTTTACCCCTGCAAGATGATTTCCACAACCATGTAAAAGGCAGTGCTGCTGAGGAAGAGCCTTTGAGTGCTTTGTAAGCCTTCTGCACAGAGAAGTCAGCATCACCCCATATATATTGCCACTGATCCGGCATAGAGTTCACCAGGTTTAGTTCATCAACAAGCGCTCTCAGTGTATTAAGTTGGTTTGAGGCTATGATTGATAGGGGCAGGTGGAAAAGTTCAGCCTCATCATGAGTCAAAAAATGAAAGACTGAGATATTAGGGTATCTAGCAAAAGAGAAAAGCTGGAATGAGGTCTTAGGGAAACCATCCAAAAAAGCATTAATCTCCCACCCTGACCAAGCAGAAAGCAATTCCTATAAACATTTCTACCATTCCCATGATGTCGCGCCACCAAAATGATCCAACCAGCCTTCTAGCCTGAGGAGCTATCCCATTTGTGTAACAAGATTGCCAGGTTAGCTGAACCCAAGGAACATCGTCCCTATTATAAAATTTGTCAAGGAACTTCAATAGAAGTGCTTTGTTCAGTCTTTTCAGATTGATAATTTTTAGACCACCATCTTCCTTCCGCAGGCTTTGGTCCATGCCACTAGACAGCCACCCTTTTTATTAAGGTCCCCTCCATTCCATAGATAATGTTTTCTGTATCTATCTAACTGTTTAAAATTTGTTGTTGGTAGTTTAAAAATGTTGATCTAGTACATGGGCAGAGCTATATACACAAAATTGACCAAGGTGAATCTCCCTTGATATGAAAGTAGGGGGTTTATACCGGCCATTCTACTTTCAATTCTATTCATGAGAGTCATGTATTCCAATGCATTTTGCCTGGTTGTACCCATTGGTGGTCTCAAATATGTGAATGGCATGCTTCCATTGGTGCAACCAAGTGTCAAAGCAAGCAGCTGGATCTTGTCATCAGGAACATTTATTGGAATAATCAATGATTTATTGAAATTCACTTTCAGACTTGTGGAATCAGCAAATGTTCTCAGAAGGCATTTCAAGCAGAAGAGTTGCTTTGCATCGGTGGGCATTATGAGCAAAGTATCATTTGCATATTGGATAATTGGATAATCACCCCCAAAAGAATCCCCCCGCGGGTCATGAATCAGGCCTTTTTGGGCTGCAGAATTGACAATGGACTGCAATAGATCAGCAGCTAGTACAAAAAGAAGAGGGGACAATAGATCTCCTTGTCTGACTCCACGTTTACAGTGGAACGATTTCCCTGGAGAACTATTGATGTGCCTGAGCTCAAAATAGCCTGAATCCAAGATATCCATTTGTTGCTGAAACCTTTAGCTCTTAGCATGTCCAATATCACCCTATGCTCAATCTTATGAAAAGCCTTCTCGAAGTCGAGGAATTGAAATGCCCAAGCTAGGCAGCCTTGTATAGTTCGCCCTTTGATAAAGCCGTATTGATCTGACACGATTATATAGTTTTTAGTCTAGGTAACTGTATGGTGAAACTATGCACTAAGACTGGCCTAAATAACTAAAAAGTGTAATGGGTTCTACCTTGCAATCGCTTCGCTCAAACCAGTTTTGGTATGACGAACTCGACACCGATTGTACCACCCGTTGCTTTGGTACGATACTTGTAAGTCACGATGGGCATAAATAACCGAGAACCGAAAACGAAATGGAAATAACTGATACCGAAACTGAAAAAACCGATTCTCTATTCGGTTTCTGAAAGTATGGAACCGAACTTTCTACGTTTATTTCGGTTTCTATTGCCATTTAACTGAATTAACCGAAAAACCCGAATTACATGAAATTTTGCATTTCTTAAGACTAGATTTGGTTTATGTGTGATGTGTCATATTTGAAGTGCTATGTATTTATGTTAATGTATTGCTATTATTTTCTTGTCAATTTTTATTATCTAAAAGCAGAAAGTGTTGTCCAAATTTACTTTAAAACTTGCATATTTTTTGTTATCTTAGACTTCACTTAAAGTATTTCGTTAGTTCGGTTAAAATCGAAACTGAACCGAACTAACCGAAAATCGAAATGTTTAGCACTTACTAGCTAAAATTTCTCTGAACCGAATTTAATCAAAAACCGAAGAACCGAACCGAAAACGAAAACAAAATGCCCACCCTGACTTGTAAGGGCGCGGTAAGACGCTTAAGAGTGTGTGACTTTACTCCTTGACCACATCCTAATAGATGATAGGAAAATATGCATGTTTCTTGTTAGCTACTAACAATGACATGTTATAACACTTAAGGTTATGAGACAACAAAAATGCCTATGACATGCACTATTACAGCTACAACTTCTTTCACAAATCGTTCTATTTTTTTCTTCTCCACCGACTTATGGTATAGGTGCTGATAAGTACATAGAGTGGGGAATTGCTATAGATAAAATATTTGAAAATCCTTTATGTTCGAATGGAGAAAAGAATGATACTAGTATTTTAAGAAATTCTACATCAACACGTTGGGCAAATTTTAAACCAACAGTGGTGAATACCCATGTAGAGGATGATGACTATAACATGAATGTGTTACATGATGGAATAGGGTATGGTCTATTCAATACATCATAAGGTTTTTGTATGATTTAACTATAAGCATTTTTGGCTAGAGGTAGCTTGCTTTGCACACCGGGGGCAGGTGCTTCGCGCGCTGGAGCAAGCTTCACGCGCTTGGGGTAGCCGCTTCGCGCCCGTGGGACCAGGGACGCGCGAGGGAGGAGGAGACGAAGCCGAGGTATTAGTGACTTTTGTTTATATGCTATTGCCTCGTTAGCTCTCCAATCCAAACAGCTCTTTTACTAAGCAAGTGCTAAACTTTAGCAATGGGGAATCCAAACAGGGCCTTAAGAAGTTGATTTGCACAAATTGAAACATAAAAATACAAAGACTTAAAACATGATAAACATATTTTTTCCTAAATCAAGAACAAATAATTTTTTGTATTTTTATACATGTAATAGGTGCAAGTGACCAATGACCAATGATGTTAGCCTCTTTCAAGTGACGTCAGGCACCAATCTCAATATATACTAGGTCCTGGCATTTGGAAAATTTGAAGCATTAGCTTGTATGATCCTCCAGAGTCATAGTGTAATAAAAGCCTTGTGTTTCCTACGAGCAGAGAAAGATCACCATGATCCCGAATGCTAGATTACCTAATCATCTGCAGTACTTGTAGCAGGAGTCCAATATTTTTTTTGGATCTATAGCAGTAATAGATGCATTCCGCAAAAGAATTTACCTTTGCCACCTATGATAGAATTATGTTTCTGCCCACCTGTCTCATTGTTCAATTGCAATTACTCTTAATTTTATATATGCATGTGCCCACCTCGCGTCCATTAACTATTTGCAGTTTAACAATACAACTCTTAAATGAATCGCATAATGATGTCTTTAGCTAAATAAGTCAGTAATGTGATGCAATTATCTCTGGAAAATAAACGATGGATGCAGTAAATTGTATTCCAGAATAATATGAGCTTATATGAAACAATGTCTGATGTCATACTTTTACTCATTACTAATGCCATAAGCAAAGACTATGTCTAGGAATTTATTGAGTATTCACCACTCTTAGAACATTGACACCAGTTCAAATTCTGGGTAATGACGATTCTTATGTACAAAGCAAATTTGGAGGCTTGGCATGAGCAGATGGCTAATGCGTAGTTGTTTAACCTATAGTAACCTCATGCTTGTACAAAGTAGTACACAGCTTGTGGGGGCGAACTAAAATCTATACGCAAATAATCAACAGAAAGAAACTATCCAACACAGCAGAAGCAACAGTATTGGGTTAATTTGATGGCTACAGAAAATGCGCATGCAAAAAGATGTATTGACATTTGAAGCAACCTGTTTTTGTGATTCTTCCGGGGTAAGAGAAGTGTACCTGCGGGAGCTGAGCTTCTGTTGCTTTTGCAGGAACTCAACTGGTTGAACCAACACAGAAAAAGGACATGATTGAGCTGATGAATAGAGAACATCAAGAACAGGGTCATCGGCAAGTGCTACTTGGCTACAACTCATGAACAGACTTACTATTCAGCTAGCATCTTACCTTGGAGACATTTCTTCAAGCACCTACTGTGCATCGTCCATGTCAACGGGCAACGGGCAATCTGGTTGTTCAGGTGCAAAGAACAGGGTCATCTTGATGACAGGGAGAGATTGGCAGAGGTGCCCGGCGCGAGGACGAGCGCGAGACTTAGGCACTTGAGGGCAGCGCGGCGGCCACTGCCGCGGCCCCTTCGTCGGCGAGGCTGTCCGCGCCGGAGCCCCGTGCGCTGCGGAGCGCGAGCTTGGTGACGGCCATCAACCGGCCGAAGAGCGCGGGCGACGGGAGGCCCAGCCCAGCCTGCGCGTCGAGGGAGAGGCGGTGGCCCGTGGCGGCGTGGACCTCCTTCCAGCGCGTGCAGGCGAGGGAGCATGCACTGCGGTCGGCGGGCGAGAGCGAGGCGAAGACGAGCGCGAGGATCTCGTCGGGTAGGTCCTGCGTGAAGTCCCGCGCGGGCGGCGGGAACGACAGCGAGGAGGAGTTGCCGCTGCCGCTGCCCCCCGAGGCAGCCTGCACCGGCGCGGCCGACCGCGGCTTCCACTGCTGCGGCGACGGCGGCAGCGGCGCCATCGGGGAGAGCGACCGGCTGCGGTGCGGCGGGGAGTTGATGCCAACCGTCGAAGATATGCATAGAGAGCGCGCGGAGGAGTGGGCCGTCGGCCGGAGGGGGCGAGGCAGGCAGCGGCGGCGGCGTGGGGAGGCGCGGAGGCGGCGGCGCGTCGCGTGGAGAGAGAGGAGGAGGGGGGACGGCGGGTTGATTCTTGAATCTTCGAGGGCCTTTTTGCAAATTGACGTGAGTTCGCGCGATCTCAGCCGTTGACGCGCCCGATCCGATGGCTGCGAAATGGAGGCGACGTGGACGAATGGGAGGGAAGATTACTGGTGGCGGTTCGCTCTTTAGAGATGTTACATTTTCTAACCCCTCATTTAGCTGAGCAAAATTACCAGAAAATTGTTTTTGGATTTTTAGAGGATTCATCGAAAATACTCTGTCTGACGGGCCCTAACTGTACTAGTATATTATTTATTTCACTCTTAAAGCTGCACGTGATATTTCAGTCGGCGTCCATAATCCATCCATTCCCCATTTTTCTTTTATGTTCCTCCCATTCATTTCGCCCTTCCTTTTCCCCTCCACTGCGGTGCTACAGTGCTACCTCTACCCGTGGGAACCACCCTACTCGATCCCCTCCCGAACCCACCGGCGGCGGCGGCGGCGGAGGAGGAGGAGTAGGAGGAGGAGGCCTGCGGCGACGGCGAACTCCCCGAGGCCGCACCTACTCGGTAAGCAGTCCTCTCCTCACACCCATGCTGCCTCCGATTTCCTCGAGTGACGGCGTACCCTACTGGTCTCAGATCCGTCGACTGATATTTGGGCATTTCTGGGTTCTCGATCGGTTTCATGATCAGTTCGTCGATCCATCTCCCTTTCCCCCAATCTAATCTGCGCGCAATCTCTGTCACAGGATTGAATTTTGCCTCCGCGGTTACTGATTGGTTTGTCGCCGCAGCGATGGGAGGAGGCGCGTGCTGGTCTCCATAGGGAATTCTCGACTGCGTCCTTGTTGTGATGGCTTCGACTGCCGTTCCTGAGGTCTTCACGGAGAAGAAATGCGACAAAATCGTCACGGGTAGCGCCGCGCCATTGACTCCCCAAGGACAGTCCAAGGAGTCGTCTGAGAACGGCAGCAAGCTGGGGTCTGCTTCACCCAGTGAAATTACAACTGGCGATGCAGCTACATCAAGTGGGGTGAAAGAACACAGCACGGATATCAGCAATTCTGTTGATGGTTCTGTGAAACTGGATGACAGTGAAGATGCCGAGAAGAGCTCACTTCGGGGGAGCGTTAAGGATAGCTCAGTGTCTGCTAAATGCAGTGATAGGGCGAGCAGCCTGTCGAAAGCCAGTGGGAGTGCCAAGGTCAGCGGCCAAGCTGCTGATATGATCGAGAGTGGCAAGAGTAGCCTTTATAGGGCCAGTGGTGGCAGTGATGTGAGTGATGAGAGCACCTGCAGCAGCATATGCAGCAGTGTCAGTAAGCCTCACAAGTCGAATGACTCAAAGTGGGAAGCAATTCAGGCAGTCCGAACAAAAGAAGGCTCAGTAGGTCTGGGTCATTTCAAGCTGCTCAAGAGGCTTGGCTGTGGTGACATTGGCAGCGTGTATTTGTCTGAGCTTAGTGGCACGAAATGCTACTTTGCTATGAAAATTATGGACAAGGCATCCCTAGCTAGCCGCAAAAAGTTGCTGAGGGCGCAGACTGAAAGGGAGATATTGCAGTGCCTGGACCATCCTTTTCTTCCAACATTGTACACTCACTTTGAGACGGATAAGTTCTCATGCTTGGTGATGGAGTTCTGCCCTGGAGGTGACCTGCATACCCTAAGGCAAAAGCAGCCTGGCAAGTATTTCCCTGAACAAGCTGCCAAGTAAGTGCCTTGTTTCTAATCGTCTGTTGCTTGACAGCTATGCATGAAAAGTCTTTCTTTCATTCTTTTTTACAAAGATTCAGTTGGCGCATACTAAATACTGTGATTTCGATAGTTCGGGAGACCATTCACTATTGGTATCTAGTCCCAAACAAATTAGAGGATAGCATCAAAAATTTTTGTTCTTACTATGTATAATCTTTAGTGTGGACAAGATTATATGGTAACGTCTAAATAGGGGATAACTGTCAGAATCATGATCACATATTGGTGCTGTGCTTATATCGTTCTCCCCACCATTTCAAATGCGTGAAAGTTAGCTATAAATCTGTTTCCTTTCATGTGCCTGTTCTTGCAATTTAGCCAGCATTATTTGTTCTGGGTATTTACTGTTATCCTGTTAAAATGTTGAATGATGGGTTTTTGGTTATGTGAACTGTATGGCTGTCCTGAGTCTATTATTTTCACAAGGGAAGTGCACTCTTTTGTGTGGGTCATCTTTCTAGTTACAGTTACTTATTTTGGGAAGTGGTTTGGATTGCCTCCCTGATTGATCTTGCCAAGGAACCATTGAAGTTGAATTGTTCCTATTGATTGTTTGCTTGTTGAAAATTAAGTAGCGATGCATATGTTTATTGGAATAAAAAGCATGATTTTTCCTGACTAAATTTCATTGTAAAAAGGTGAAGATGCAGTGTAGCAACAAAATACTGAAATCAGTAGACCTGTCAGCACCTCATGTGGCAGTGACTTGGTAGTTAAATTAAATTCTTGAGTCTTGGGAGGGTCGTCATACAAGAGTTTCTAGTTTTGCTTAAAGGTCTTTGGACTTTCAGATTGTTCCATGTCTAATACAGTTCTGATATAACCATTTGATCTGTTTTATTGTTTTTTATTTGGGTTATCAACCAAGAAATGCTTTAAACTTTGCCAGAAGGATTTGATGTGGCGTATGGTTTGTCTCCTGTTGCATTTAGATAATTTGTAGCTGCTTTATTCTTCTTTTTCTCCCCATTTGATATGATTGTTGCTAGTCCTTGAAATACATATCAGCATGGATATTTATTCTGATAGTAGATGAGATATATAATATAATAATAAATGATGGTATCTTTATGCAATGAATTCTTAGTGAAATGTTTAATTGAACTTCTTAATACATACAACCTGAATTTTTAGATTGGGTTTTGAAAATGACTTGTAAATACTTCCATAGAGCATATATTATATATCGTTTTAGGCTTACAAATATATAATAATAGATGTGGACCTTGTTATCTAAAGTTGTATCTATTTTTGGCTGGATAGAGTCTTTGTCCTGTATTTTAAATTATTTAAAAGTCCATTTTTGGAAGATATCTTTGAATAGTAGCGGTGAAGATTATCAATAGACAGAATTACAACATATGAAATTGCACTGGAAAACAGATACAAAGAACAGCTTTAGTATCTGAATAACAGTATGTGAATAGTAGTGATCATTATTTGCCACTGTTTGGGGATTAAGATATGTATCAGCTTTGCTTGCCATCTGATTTTGGCATAGATATGCTTATGTATCTAGTGCCTAATTTAGTTGTGCTCTCATTTAATCTTCTGACATTGCAGCACATATATCACATTCTTTAGGAAATCTTACTTTTATTGTGATTTCTTCAGCCTCGAGTCCTCGTGCTGTGTCTTGTTTTTGGTACTTATTGTGTTTGAGGTGAACCATGTGTGAAACCTTTAACATTGCAAACTTATCTCTACTATCCCTTCCCCCTTTTAACTTATCAAGGTATTCATTACAAGTTCACAGACTCAATTGTTTCCCCACCTTTTCCTTGTATCAAGTGGACATGTATAAAGGAAATTACTTATTTTTCATTTCTTCAATGATGCCACTTCTGACAGTTTCTAGTTCTTGCTATCTGATCTCCACCATTTTCTGATTGTTTCTTGATATTTTAACCTGATATGCTGCTCAGAGTCTTGTATCATGGACAACTGCAGGTTTAATAACTTATGTTGATGTCTAAATGTATGCAGGTTTTATGTAGCAGAGGTTCTTCTGGCTCTGGAATACTTGCATATGCTTGGTATCATATACCGTGATTTAAAGCCAGAGAATGTTCTTGTGAGAGAAGATGGCCATATCATGCTGTCGGATTTTGATTTATCCCTCCGATGTGCTGTGAGCCCTACTCTTCTCAGATCTTCTAACCCCAGTGCAGATAACCAAAAGGGCAATCCATCTTACTGTGTGCAGCCTGTGTGTATTGAGCCAGCCTGTATCCAGCCATCTTGTGTCACGACGACAACATGCTTCTCTCCTCGCTTTTTCTCCTCCAAGTCCAAGAAAGAGAAAAAGGAGAAGAAGGCAAAGGCAGACTTGGCGAATCAAGTCAGGCCACTTCCTGAGCTTGTTGCAGAGCCGACAGATGCAAGGTCTATGTCTTTTGTTGGCACCCATGAGTACTTGGCACCTGAGATTATAAAGGGTGAGGGGCATGGAAGTGCTGTGGACTGGTGGACATTTGGGATATTCTTGTATGAACTTCTTTTTGGCAAGACTCCATTCAAAGGTTCTGGCAATAGGGCAACTTTGTTCAATGTCGTTGGACAGCCATTAAGGTTCCCAGAATCACCAATAGTGAGTTTTGCTGCAAGGGATCTTATTAGGGGGTTGCTCATCAAGGAACCACAGCACCGATTAGCTTACAAGCGTGGAGCCACAGAAATAAAACAGCATCCCTTCTTCGAAGGTGTTAACTGGGCACTGATAAGGTGTGCTACGCCACCAGATATCCCCAAGCCAGTCGAGATCCCTCATTCGGTAGCCTCGTCAAGCCAGAAGGCTACATCAGCAGCTGAGAAAGGGTCAGACTATCTTGAATTGGAGTTCTTTTAGTGGAGAGTCATCTATGATCTCCCATGTGCAAGTTGTAAAGTTCATTCTTTTCCCGTAGACTTTTTTTTTTCCTCTGGATCCTAATAACTTTATATGTAGATGCATATGGTTCTAGCGCCCGTTCTCTTTAGTTTGGTTCACAGTCCATTTCATTAGATGGGAGCCTCTACCAGGTGGAGTTTGTAAGCTGTCATTGGTTACCTTGCACTAGGTTCTCTCAATAACATGGAAACATTTTCGTTCAATATGCGACTGCGATTTTTTAATCTCTGCACGGTGTGCTTGCAAGCTAATCACACCTTGTTAGTTTGGTAAATATCGGTCGTTGCAGTTGCATGCCCCTGCAAAATGACATTGATTTTGGTCAGCTGCTGGCCCTCATCAGTCATCCCACAAGTTCTAGTACTATGGCAGGTAAGGAGGTCATTATGGTGTTTGAACGGACCTCCAAATCCTCACTGATAATCTTGCTATCTTTTGTGATCATGCGTAAGTGGCATGCTGAATAATCTCCAGATTGTTTGTGTTGTTGGAAAGGTGTAAAATCTGACGAGGTACGAAGGCCAAGACTATTGTCTGCTGTGTAAAATTGATGAATTGATCTTGATCCAGAGAGCATGATCCCGTAGTGATCTTTTTAGTTTTGAATCACTTCAAAGAATTTTTTAAGGAGTTCAGAGAATTTTTTCTAGTTGATAACCTGGATGGATGGTCAAGATTTATGGTAAAAACGTCTTATCTAATTCGTGGATTTAAGAAAATTGTCCCACTCTGTCAGCACCAGCAGGTAACAGGCCCCGCGGATCGGAGTAGAAAGAAATCCATGGGAACTCCAGTGAAATTTCAAATAAAGTGAAGGACATAGCTTGTCCTTAGACTTGTCCAGCTGGTCTGTGTTTGGTAGCACTTCAAACCAGCTGTGTTCAAGTGAAAGTGCATCTAGGCACTTAATTGTTTTGGTGATTTTGGATGACAACATGATTTGTAATTTAACTTGTTTGTTTAAGTATATGAGCAGGGTTTTATTCTAATGGATATTCATGAGACATATTTGTTGAAGAATGAGAGCTCATCGTTGGTTCAAAGAACATAAAAGCAAACAAGTGATAGTAATCCCATGCAACTAAGTGATACAATGACAAGTGATTGGAAATGATAAATGAGACATTGTTTTATGCATATTGGTTGGTGTCATTAATAAGATACTTGTCAAAGATTAATGGGACAATTTAATTGGAGATATTTCAAGCTAATGGAAGACATGGATCTCAATGTGGTATTCATGATGATGCAATACAAAGTGGATCTCAATGTGGGTAGATATGGTGAAAGGGATTGAGCTAGATGGAAGTGTCAAGGTACCAAGCAAAGAGAAGGGCAAGTTGGTCTTGTAGCCGAGGGACTTTGCTAGGGTGAAGACTAGTATCATGGTTTGGCGGTCTGACCGGTTTGGGAAACCGGTCTGACCGGTTTGGCCTCTGACAGCCCTAACGGCTAGTTTCCTTTGAAAACCGGTCTGACCGGTTTGGGAAACCGGTCTGACCGGTTTGGCCTCTGACAGCCCTAACGGCTAGTTTCCTTTGAAAACCGGTCTGACCGGTTTGGGAAACCGGTCTGACCGGTTTCCAACGGCTATAACGGCTAGTTTGGGAGTTTGGGGTATTTATACCCCTTGGCCCTCTCCTTTGAGGGCTGCTGGTTCCCTTGCCTTCCTTGCACGCCTAGAGCCTTCCCAAGCACCAGCAAGCTCTCCCCAAACCTCTCTTTGTGAGAGTTGATTGATTCTATCAATATCTTTGGATTTGGGTTGAGAGAGATCTTGTGAGTGAGCTAGAGAAAGCTTGCTAGAGCTAATTGCAACAGCAAAGAGTGAATCCATAGCTTGAGCGCTTGCGGTGAAGTCTAGCAACCTTTGAAGCATTTGTTACTCTTGGAGGTGAAGCCTCCTAGACGGCTAGGCGTCGCCGGTGAGCTACCGTGTTTGTGGTAAGCCGCGGATCGTTTGTATAGGCCGGCCTTGCCTCCTTCGTGAAAAAGGGTCACAAGCTAGTGGAACCGAGGAAAGTGGCTTGGAGTGGATAAGCCCGCCTTTCGTAGGCCCTCAACGGAGAGTAGGATTCACCTTGTCTTTGTGACGGCCTTTGTGGCATTGGTGAATCCGAACTTCGGGAAACAAATCCTTGTCTCTCCCATTTGGTTTACCTCACAAGTTCAATTCTAGCATTTATATTTGCTTCCGCTTTGATCTACTTGGTTGTGCTGTACTTGTGTGCAGGGACTTTGTGAACCTGCTAGAAATCACCTACAGGAGCTACAAAACAAGTTTGGTTTGTGCTATAACTCGTAGAGGGGGTCATATACATATTTGTGTGTTTCTGCAGGAAACCGGTCTGACCGGTTTGGTAAACCGGTCTGACCGCTTTTGTACTGTGTTGAGTTACTGACCCCAAACCGGTCTGACCGGGTGGGAAACCGGTCTGACCGGTTTTGGTACTAACAGTGTGAAAAAGTTTTGTAAATTGCAGATTCACCTATTCACCCCCCCTCTAGGTGACATCAAGGTCCTTTCATCAAGACAACACACCACACACACGAACGGCCGCGACCTCCAGCACCCTCTCTACCTCTCAGCTCCTCAGGCTCTCTCAAATCGGGCCCCCTTCCTCTTCTCGGCGCCTCGCCGACAGCGAGAGCAAGGTGAGCCGACCCCTGCTCCGCCAACCCTACTATTACCTCCGTTCCAAATTACTATTCGTTGTTGACTTTTTCGTTTAACGTTTGACCATTCGTCTTATTCAAAAAATTTCACAAGTATCATTTATTTTGTATGTGACTTGCTTTATCATTGTATATACTTAAAGTATAACTTATTGGTTTGTATATTTGGACAAAATTTTTGAATAAGACGAATGGTCAAAGATCATGGAAAAAAGTCAACAACAACTAGTAATTTGGAACGGAGGTAGTAGTACTTTAGATTCAAGTTTAGTAAAGTCGCCCGGATAAGCCTGGAGCGGGAGCGGCTGCAAGAGCTCCACCATATCCTCCTCGACGTTGTCATTGTCCCGGCCATCTCCCCCTTGCCGTCATGGTCGTCAACACGACCGTTGCCGCTCTTCGGCAACGAGGTGAGGCTTCGTCAAATAAAGCTCTCTACCCCTCCACCACTACTCTCACCCTCAGATCTGGTCTTCCCTGGCATGGAATCGGTCGTCGGTGCAGTGGATCTGTTGATTCCTGCTTGGGTATGGGTCTCCCTTGTGCTGGCCATCGAAGCAAATCTCCCCGCGTGAGCCCTTCTCCTCCCCTCCGCTCGGCTTTTCAGCGAGATGGCTCCAACCTCTCTGTTTTGGAGTCAGATCGTCCGCGTAGCCGCCACCAACGCCACCTCCATTGCCGTTCACCCCCCGCTCGTGTCAGTAGCTAGGAGTTCAACGACAATATCCTAGTGCCGTTTTCACCGTCGTCGTCGATGTAGTAAGCCAAATCCTGGCTTTGAGGAGGGATCCCACATACACTCCATCAACTCTACAAAAATCAAGGTTTGGTGGAGAAGAAAGTTCTTGCCGGTTTCCTCGGCTCTTCAAACCACGATAAGGTCCTGGTGTTTCCCCTTAAAATACCTGGTTGTAATTTGTCATTCTTTTGAAGGACTATCCTGTAGTTTAGCTGCTTTAAATGAATATATCTTTCACTATAAGAAACAATTGTGTTCCGCTTCGGTCCTCGCTCCCCATGGCTCTCGCTCCAACCGCTCCACTCCCTGAAATAACATGTTAGCTCTTCTTGCAGCTCCACTTCCTAGCGATGGTGGTGCCTCGCTCCCCGCAACTCTAGCTCCAATCGTTCCGCTCCCCAAAATAACGCGTTTGTTAGCGACTCGTGTGGCTCCACCTCCGGGCGACGGCGGTGCTCATTAAGGCTATGTTCGGCAGCCAGGGGTCTAATCCCCAAGAGTTTTAACCCAGGGAGGGATTGAGTGAATCCCCTTCCTATCACTCAATCCCTGTGGGGGTTTAATCCCTTGCTTCCACCTGATCCCTCCCGTAAAACCCTCTGTTCGGTTTAGGCTGGGATTAGTGAACCAACAGTGCGCATGGTTAGTACTGCACAGCAGCAAACAACGTTTGTATTATATGAGCACCAAGAGAACAGTACAACGTCTGAAGCATAGTTTAGAAAACTTTTAAACAAATATGGGTAACCAAACTATAATTAGGCTCCACCGTGCCTGGTCTTCAACTCCTTCAGTGCGTGTACACACAACAAAGACGCAACTCCTTTTGAAAAGAGCTCAAACCTGTATAAGACGCAGCTCAAATTTCAGTACTGGTAAACTAAACAGGACCCTCCAGAATGCAACATAAAAATAATTCAAATTTCTTTACCAGTAGATAGTTGAACGGTATAACTGCTACATATATATTCATCTGAATATTCATTACAATTGCATTCGCGAGATGACATTACATTTATAACAGAACAGTAAACACTAACCAAACCTAGTGAATGAAAAGTAAACCACTGACAAGAATACGAGTTAAATGTGAAAAGTAAACCAGACCTAGTGCAGAGAAGGTAGAGAGACACAGAGCCAAAAAAAAAAAAATCTAACTAGATTCAGGAAAGAAACTGAACATCCAAAAGGACAGATAGACAGATAGTAGTACTCAGCATTTTGGCATCAAAGCTTGAGGTATATCTGGTAGTAAATGAAAAAAAGGAAAACTTGATTTGGAACATAATTAAGGAAAAGTGATGCTGACATATTAGCTGAACTAGTGCAATTTCTATCTCAATCTGAGCTAAAAATACCATAAACTGAACTAGTTACTAGTGCCAACTTTCCTTCTTGTAAACGCCAGCATGCTTATTCAGAAATGAAAGTGCCTAATGTACTGTAAACTACCATTTGGAGGATAGCATATCTACATATCTTGCAGTCTCCAGAATTTTATCAACATAGCACAAGCAATTTCATCGGCACAGCATAAGCAAGCAATTTTATAAGCATATTAAGGTAAAAGACGATGTATAAGCCTCCGTCTACAACTAGAAGCCAACATATGCATAGCAGGAATAAGTAAGAGCACCATATCATCATCATCCTCTTGCCTTCTCTTTCTAATACAACCTCTCGATCCCATATTCATTGCAAAGCTACAAATAAATTCATTTAAAACAAATATGAACACCCATCAATTAAAATAAAGGATATAAAGCATTTTTAGGAATAGATTGATTACCGAATGGTGAGGGTAAAGGGTCCCAGGATGGTGGAGGTTCGTCTTCCCCAACTCTAATGGGTGGAGGAAGAATCTATGAAGTAGCAGATCATAAATTAAAAAAAAAATAGAAGATGACCACCAACCAATCACAACTCTAGGTGAACCAAGACATAACTAGTTGAATGCAAGAGAGGAGCTGCAAATGTGCAAATTCAGTGAATATGTTTCCAGTAGCTGGTTAGCAATTACAGTAGTTCCACATGTTAAGAAGCAAGTTACAGTAGTTTCAGAGACATGCTACTGCATAGAGTTTACTACATCACCTCATCTGTCTAAGCATATTATCAAAATTTAAAGAAAATTGAACAAATGTGGACAGACTGCTCGCTTGTATGCTGGTTATATACTTATATTATGTTAGTGCCATGTTTAGCTTCAGTTTAGAAATGAAAGTTTCATCTGCTCATGCCTCATGGCCACCTACAAACCTGAAAAGTTCTGCATCTATTTCAGAACAACGAAAAACACTTGATGGTACTCTTGCACCTTGTGCACACACTCAACAATGTACCAGACCTGAAACACATGTTGCCAATCGATTCACATTCCCAACTTCCCAATCTTGTCAGTAAACAAAGAACCCTAGAACGTGATTCAATAACCCTAGAACGCCTTTGCAGTACACGATGAATCAAGAATCGGACAGGATCTAGGACTGCGAATAAAGAACTCACACCAAAATCAAGAACCCTAGAACGCGAGAGGCGAGGGAAAGAAGGATGATGTGATTACTGGGGAGAAGGGGGCACCAAGGGGATGGAAGCTGGAGGGGGAGCGCCGTGTTGTCGTCGCGTCCGATTCACGCCCTCGCGTCAGCCGCCGTAGCGCCGCCACCGCCACCGCTGCTGCAGTACCGGCACCGCCGCCGCAGCGCCTCCCCTCCGCGAGTCGCCTCTCATTCCCTCGTCGCGTCGTCGCCACTCGCCAGGCCGGGGTCCGTTCCACACCTACGACTCGTGGGTCGTTTCCCAGGCCGGGGTGGGGGGGTTTCGCCGGGTTTGGGCCGGGGAAGAAACCTCGAGTGGGCTAACCGAAGACATATTTTCTCGTGGGCCGGGATCTGTCCCACGCCGTGGTGACCCCCGTGGATCAGGCCGTAACCCCGGCCGGGATGGGGATAAATGAACAAAGCCTAAGGGTGTGGTGTTAGAGGCTGAGAATAAAGCACCGACCGCGCAAATCCAAAGTTGGCCATGTGAATCAAGCTCTGGACTAGCGAACCAAGCTCCACTTGAGCACCAGCATTGAATCAATCTCCAATTGAGGTCTAGTGGGCTGGTTGAATTTGAGCGGCCACAAATCGATCTATCGCTGGGCGGCGGGCGCATCGACCTCTGGGTAGATGGGGACGAGGGTTGGCTGGCAGGTAAGTGGCGTGGAAGGGGAATCAGTGGGGAGTATGTATTTTTTTTCCGTTGAAAGAATAGCCATTTTTGTCCTTTAACTATTGATCAAATCTCAATTTCGTCTCTGAAATATCAAAATCACCATTATAATCCTCGAACTTTTTTGCACAACTCATTTTCGTCCTCCGTCATGCCACATTAGCATGCCTATCAGCACCCAGATAGCTAGGTATCATTTTGAGTGTCCAGTACATTACACAAGTTATTTATATTAAACATTCTCGTGATGCGTCTTAATCATAAACATTGTATGAATAATTATTTTTATTATGTGAATAGATATGGTTCTATTCATCATTATTTGATAATAAACAAACATTACAATATTAGATATAGATCACAAACGATTACAGTAGAAAAATATAAATATATGCATCATCTAGATGGTTGAAAAGGGTATTTTACGAAACCTATCTGCATGAGTGCTGACTAAACGTGCCAACGTAGTATGACATGTAGAATAAAAGATGAAAACAAACCATATGAGAAAGTATAAGAACTAAATCGGTCTTCTAATAGTTAAGGAATAAAATTAAGCTTCAACTGATAGTTTAAGAATGAAAATAACTATTCCGTCTTTTCCGTTCCCCACCCAATGTGGAATCAGCCGAATTGATTCTAGTCGATTCAATGAAGGAGCCCGCACCATTTTCTTTTTCCGTTTTCGAGCACTTCTTGGAATTTGAAAGATGCACACACAGATTTGGCTCCCTAAATAAATACAGATTTTCCTTTAAAGGATATATTAGTGTCGTCTAAACTGTGATGGAATTGCCTATATGACGATTCGATGTCATTTTGAGTTCAAAAAATAGGCAATCATCCTACCCTTATTTTCACCGCGAGTATTCAAACAACAGCAGCAACACAACTTATAATTGTTTCACTGGTGTAAAAATATCAGCCCGAGCAAATTCATCCGTGTGGTGTTTACTCAAAAACCTTTGTATATTAGTATTAAAAAACTTTGTATTCGAGACAAAAAAAAAAGCTGAAGAAAATCGTGCACGCAGGCTGCTTTGCCTGCCCGACTGCCGTGCCGTGGGTGGCCCGTGTTGCCTGCTGCCGTTGGTGCAGCCCAACCGAGTGCGGTGCGGGTCCACACCACGCAGCACTGATCCCTCCCCAGAACCCTCGTAGCCTCTCCCCCCCGCCGCCCCCGCCGCCGAGCGCGCCGCCACCAGATCCAGCGAGCCACCCTCCTTCCACCCCGACCCACCTCCCTTCCTCCTCTCGCCGTCGTCTTCCACCTCCCCCGCTGTTCTGGCTCCAGCTGGACTTCGATTGACCGCTCCGTCACCTGGTAAGGATGCATCGCCTGGGTGGGTGTGGATTCTTCTTCTTCCGTAATCTGTTCTCTGCCCTGAGCCCTCGAATCCAAGCCCTTCTCATACCGCCCAGTTTGTTTCGGATTGTTTTTACCGGGGTACTAATCGATCAGTCGGTCTGTCTTCCAGAAATTTTGGCCAAGGTTTTTCTAGGGTTTATCTGGTCCTCTTGCACTCCTGCCATTCCCGCAGGAATGGAATCTTACTACGTGATTTCATCTCAGTTTAATGTGCGATTGTGATGCAGGGTACGGGCCTCAGGATGCAATCTTTGCTCCGGAATGCCTGCCGAGCCGGAAGCCGTGGAGCTGCTGCGAGGCTCCTGGAGTTGGCTGCTTCTGTAGCCGCACAGCCGGCGGCTGCCCAGCCACCCTTGGCCATCCAGTACCTCAGGCCGTACGGTTTCAGTCGTCCAATTGGGGTAGGAATCTTATTACAGATACAAGCTGTCGGGATTCCCCTCTCCCACTGTTGTTCTAATTTGTTCGGATCAATTCCCCTGTGTGCAGAGTCAGATCATTCCACGAGATGATGGTCTTCCTGCCGCCGCAAGTTTCTACGAGAAAGCTCTCATGATGAGGGGTTTCTCGACGGTGGGAAGTGCTGAGGTCGCTTCAGACGAGGATGATTCCAGCGCTCCTGCGGTCGAGCACCCCCCACGCATCAAGTTCAAGAGGCTCGACAAGACTGCCAGGCACATTATGAATGTAAGCTCAGTGTTACTTGCAGAAACTGTATAACTTCCAGTGACAGCAGTGTTGCCACAGAAACATAAATCATCTTATTAGTATCTATTGTTTGACTTTGCAGATCTTGAACAAAGAAGCAGTTGAAAAGGTCCGCTCCGAGAGGGGTTTGCAACCAAACAGTTCTTTATATTGGTCTGCAGCTGGTGTTGGAGTCGAGTCTGTCTTTCCACTGTAAGTGAAATCACACATGTGCTCCTCTACTCCATTTTTTTATTTTATGCTGCTTCGTTTTGTAACTTATCATGCTGAGGACTGAGTCTGATGTACCTCCTGATTCTGTAATATCCGTGTGCCACCAGAATTAACTATTTAATTCAAATTTGACAACTATTCAACAAAAATGCCATGTTTTTAGTCGCCCATTTTGCCCTGTCTGTTAGGATGGCAGAAAGGAAGTTCTTATTCTCTTTGTTTGTGCATAACCTTCAATTTTTGTTACATACCTGGATAAATTAAGGCTAGTGAATTATAGATGTGTAATTCCTGCATGTGAAATATAGTTAAATGTTTGCAAAACTGGGAAAACTGCGCTCAGATAGTCAGGTTTGGTGTCGTGATGGTATTTGCTGACTTCCTAATGTTCCTCATAGTTTCTCCTTAACTGATAAGAATAATGGAACTAGCTTCATTCTGGTCCTTCCCTTTGTTATTAATACTATGTTCTGAACCTGCCTATGATACATAGTTAATGTCTCAAGTAAGTGAATGATTATCTGACACCGAGCAGTATGCACATATTATTCCTTTGGCCACCTTGCAGAATGATGGACATGCCTGCTTATGCCGTATCAGCATCCTTTTATGAATGGAATCTGTAGTTTCATGAACAACTGTATCCAGAGTTGAGACCTCAACTGTTCTGACTTCATAGCATCATTTTTCTTTGTTCTGCGGTTGCTGCAGAAATAAATGCATCGGAGCAATGATACAAGTAGTACCCCCACTGGTAACAAATAATTGTCGTTTAGGACAGCAGCAAAGTCACTAGGACCATCAATGAACAGTATTACATGTATGCAAATATAGCATAGATATACTTTTTTTAAAACTACTTTTGAAGACAAATTGAGCCATACTGTTTCCAAAAGTTCATTTGAAATTATTCAAAGAGATTGACATCCAACATTTAAATGTATAGGCTGCACAATTGCACATTACCCAAAGAATAAAATCCATTTTACCCCCTGACCTTATCCCGAATTATGAAAAATCCCCTTGAACTCAAAAACCGGACGTTATACACCCCCAACTCTTCAAAACCGGACAAACTACCCCCCCTGCTTCAGGTCAAAGTGGTTTAAAAGTGGTTTTGACCATTTTAAATAGTTCGAAAACAAATACATGCTAGGTTTTTAAATCACAAAAAAACTTTTGGAACTGCGTAGTAATATTTTGGGACACGTTCCAAATAAAATATTCGGAGATCATGAGACTATCTCCATAAGTTTCCAAAAATTGAATATAACCTTAAAAAAATGGAAAATATCTAGAAAATTTCCAAAACGTTCTAATTAATGTTTCAATAGATTTTCATAACTTTGCACAAAAAGAATTGTCATGAAACTGGCATTAATACAACACGCACTGGTACTGGTTGCATTCATCTGGTTTGGTCTTTTGTTTTTATCATTGTATATATAAGTCCTCAAAATGCATTTATTCATCGCTTAAAATATTTCTGGGATTTTTTTTAGGGCTAAATCCCACTTTTAAAAGCCTCTAGATATATTTCATGAGTTTTAAATATTATATTTAAGTTTTTCGTGTTCCAATTTGTCTCTATAATTTTTCTTGGAATGTAAGCCTAGGGATTTTTTTGTGATTTTAAAACCTATCTTGTATTTATTAGATATCCTTTTGAACTAAAAAAAGGACAAACCACCCCGAAAACCACTTCTAACTGTTGCTGGGGGGTAGTTTGTCCGGTTTCGAAGAGATGAGGGTTTATAATGTCTGGTTTTTGAGTTTAGTGGGGCTTTTCAGATTTCGTAATAATTCAGGGGGATAAAATGGACTTTACCCAAATTGATGGTTTTCTGTGACCGGAAGGAGTACTTTCTAGTCCTTTTCTTGATTGATTCACAGGATCTGTGCTCTGCAATTTTTAATATCCAGAACAAGCATAAGTCGAAAGTAAACATGAAAGGTACTGTTATTCCCATGTAGCTTCCCAAGTCACAAGCATATATAACACTAGATTCGCTTGTGCTTGTACCAAATTATGTTTTTCGTTGTTTGAATGGCAATCTGGCGTTATTACAATTCATAGTTTGAAGGGCTTTGTGCCTTTGTTATGTTCCATTGCTTGAATGTATCAGCTTTTTTGTCTGGACTAATTTCTTGATGCAATTCCTTTTTGTTTCATTCAGTTACTCACCAAACATCAAAGAAATCAAGATCTTGGATAGGAAGAAAGTCAGGAGGGCGAAGCTGTATTACCTGAGGGACAGGATGAATGCACTTAGAAAATGAGACAGATTTCAACTTGATTTTAGAATTTTGTCATGTGCATCTGTATGGTTTCTGAAGATGCAAAAACTACAGTTTGGAATCACATTTGTTAGTTCCAGCTTTGAAAGGCACAGTTCGTAGTTCCCATGCTATTTCAAGCAGCAAGTGCCAGTAGGAATACCGCTATATGATTCAGAATTAACATATGGTGGATTGGTCCTGCCATAGTTGCAGCTGCTACTGTAGCCTCTGCGGAAATAATCTTTCCCAGATCTCTAAATTCACTTCATCTTAAAATGTATTCGATACCGTTTTGTTTTGCGAGGGTATTGTTATTAGTACTGTACCTGTTTGTGGTTGACACATAAAAGTTGGAATGTTTCACCTAAGCCTCCCTGCTGTCAATATCAGTTCTCAATCAACTAGACAACTATTGGTTGTATGGGGAAAAACCTATGATGAACTAGACAACTAGTGGTTGTATGGGAAAAAAATCTACTCTCTCAGTTTTAAATTATAGTTCATTTTACTTGTTTTGACTCTAAGTTTGATCGCTCGTCTAAGTTATCATATTTTTGTGGTGACTTTTAGTAATAAAAAATCTTTAAAAATAACTTAAATTGAACTACATTCTATAATTTACGAGTGAGTAGAGTGACCAAACTTGTGATAAAAAGTTAAACGACTTATATTTTAGAACAGAGGTGGTAGTACATACTAGGACGATTTGGTCAAATACTTTCGTATTGTGATTTTTTAGTTTCAGTTGGACCTGTTTTGTCTACTAGTCTAAAAATGTTTGTGATGATTTTCTCCAAAGAGCGCCTTTTCCTTTTCTTTGAAAATCGATGCGAGCCTGGTTGACGCTTAGAGTCCATATGAGAATCTAGGGTGTTTGGGAGGCTGAGACTTGTAGTACTAACACAAAAGACTCCCAGTTTTTTTTATCATACTGTAACAGATCACCTCTGCTAAGGACTTGGATTTGTACTTTTGGCACGTTGAGATAGGAAGGATTGATCGGTTCAGTTCTCTCGAAGGGCGTGGTGGAGAAAACATCCAAGATTACTAGCACTAAACAAAACTTTTCTGCTACTTCAGGAATGCTTTTTTCAGAGGTAAAAAAAAATGGACTGGCCATGGGATTCAAATTTGTGATGCTCTCTGGTCTTTAGTCTTTTTCACATGTCCTAACATACCAAACTCAGTCCAGCACAATTTGTTCCTAGTGGTACTGTTAATAAGGTATTTTTTTTGGAAATGGGATGCTTTATTAATTTTCAGTTAGATACATCGAGGTGATACACCTGCCTGAAAAAAGATCCCGGCCTCTGCCAAAAAACACACAGCCCAAAAAAGAAAACACAAAAGTTTGTTGAACTCCGGGCACTAAGATCTGCCAATCCTAAGACTAGACCGCCACCCAAAAGCCCGGGTAAAAATAGCCTTGGCCACTTGGACCAAGCACTGTGACGCCGCTACAAGCCTGTCCCGTGATGAATGCTGCTGAAGGATAGCCCAAGTGCGAAGCCAGTGCGACGTTGTGTAAATTGCTTGCAAAAAATTGGAAGATTTGTTATCAAACACCACTGCATTTCTGCATCGCCAGACGGCCCAACATAAGGCCGCCGCGCCTACAAATATCAGGGGTTTTAAGTTTTGTGGTACTAAATTCAGCCAGCCATTGAACATGTTAGACACACTAGATGGTTTAGGTAATCCCCAAGACGCATAGACCGAAGCCCATACCATCCGTGTGAATCTGCACTCAATAAATAAATGCTGGATTGATTCATTTTCATGACAGAACATACACTGTTTGCTACCATTCCAATTTCGTTTAGCCAGATTATCCTTAATGAGAATAACTCCTCTCTTTAGAAACCAAATAAAGATTTTAACTTTTAATGGAAGCTTAGATTTCCATAATTTTCTATTTGCATTTGGTACATTTTGGTATATCAGGGCCAGATAATGTGTCTTCACCGAGAAAACACCTGTCGGGTCCAAACTCCACTTAAATTCGTCCCCTTCATCAGTGAGGTTTATATTTTCCAGCCTCGCTACTAAATTATTCCACATTATCAATTTAGGTCCAATCAGGTCTCTCCGCCAGGATATATTGGGAATCTCTGTACTTAGTACTTCTGCCACCGTATCCTGTTTTTTTCTAGCAATGTGGTAAAGTCGAGGATATTGGTCACGAAGAGGCCTGTTACCTAGCCATTTATCCTCCCAGAACCTTATCTGGGACCCATCCTTTATAGTAAATGTACCGAATTTTAAGAAGTCATTTTAACCTTCATTAGCCCCGCCCAAAAGTGTGAGTCTCCGCTTTTCCATTGGACCTGGACCAGAGGCTTAGTCCCTAAGTATTTATTACGGAGAATCTGTTGCCAAGTGTCGTCCGATGTAAGCAAACGATACAGCCACTTGCTGAGTAAGGCAGCGTTCTTAAGTTCTAGATTATGTATCCTAATCCACCTGATCCCGAGGGAGGCACAGAATACTCCATCTAGATAATCGGTATTTTTTCTTATGCTCATCACTTTGCCAAAAAAATCTCGACCGATAGTAATCCAGCTTCTTACGAACCCTTTTGGGATTTGGAAGAAGGACATCATATACATCGGTAGACTGCTAAGAACTGAATTGATTAAGGTTAGTCGGCCTCCATATGAAAGGTTTTTCCCTTTCCAGCTGCTAAGTCGACTCTCAAATCGTTCTTGAATCCTCAACCAGTCATTATTTGTCAGTTTCCGGAAATGTATTGGAATACCGAGATATTTGATTGGGAAAGACCCGGGGTTGCAACCAAACAGTTCTTTATATTGGTCTTCAAAGTTCTTTGCCTCACCAAAACAGTAAATTTCACTCTTGTGAAAATTTATCTTGAGATCTGGCGTAGAGCGGCGGCGACGGCAACCGAGGGACCTGCGCGGCCTGCAACTCTTCGGCTCCGGTCGCTGATGGGCACGACGATGGTCGACTCGGTGGCGGTATTTGTGCATCTACATCTTATAACAACATCTTCATATATAGCTGATATTCTCTTTACAATCCCAGAGATTTATCTTGGTTTCGACCCACGGATCTTTTACTCCGCTGATGTTTCTCATCAATTGTTGGATCTTGCGGACGTTGCGCGTGTGCCTATTGGCTAGTTCGTGGCAAAGTCATCGTAAGATAGCGTGAGTTAATGGCCGATCGTTGCTGGTCAAGATTGGGTAGTATGGGGTATTAGCTCGGTAAGAGGGTGGAAGTACTATTAATGGACTTCGAATTGGTGATACCTTTTTTGGTTCAAATTTCTCGACTCTAGGGAGAAATCCTCGGGTCTGGCCTTAGTTGGTTGTACCTGACAATGGTCTTATTGAAGCATTGTTTGGAGCTCGATAGATTGCTCTCTACGGTGAAAATCGATGATCTGATCTTAACTAATTGGATCATGGCAACGACAGCTCGTGCTCGTGCTGTTTCCTTGTTGAAGGCATTGTCTTAAGAGAGACTTTCTCATAGTCCATATGCTGCTTTGTTAGTGTATGAAAGTGAAGGTTAAGTCGTATAGATAGTCTGCTTTAACATAATTTTTAATGTCTTCTTTTTATTTTCTCTTTTTGGCTGTGTGCATCTTAGCTATGCAGAGGCCGGGAATGATCTTAGTGTAATGGTATCTTCTCGATATAATCGGCTAAGATTAATAAAGTTTCCCTTATCGAAAAAAGGTATTTAAGGGAAATCGTATGATCATTTTTCTTCTTTTTCTAGGAATTTCATATCCATGCATACGTTTGTAATATGCTTATCACTCTCTATTGTATCTAACATTAAAGCAAGTAAGCTTTCGTGTTTCTGTCTCTAATTTTTTAGTTGGTCCAACATTTTTCAGTGACAGGTGTGCCTTGAACGGATACAATAAGAACTGATAGTCAAATATAGTGAGAATCTAACAAGATATACCTAGTGGTACTGTTAATAAGGTATTTTTTTTGGAAATGGGATGCTTTATTAATTTTCAGTTAGATACATCGAGGTGATACACCTGCCTGAAAAAAGATCCCGGCCTCTGCCAAAAAACACACAGCCCAAAAAAGAAAACACAAAAGTTTGTTGAACTCCGGGCACTAAGAGAATCTAACAGATATACTCCCATATGCATATACATTGCTTTGAGGATAAAGCGACTAATTGCTGCTGTTGTGTGTGTGTGTGGGGGGGGGGG
>OAMR01000668.1:284666-319917 GCA_900205405.1 Echinochloa crus-galli | reverse complement strand
CCCCCCCCCCCACACACACACACAACAGCAGCAATTAGTCGCTTTATCCTCAAAGCAATGTATATGCATATGGGAGTATATCTGTTAGATTCTGTGTGTGTGTGTGTGGGGGGGGGGTGGGACTTCTCTCAAAAATCAAAACTGACTTTGCAATATAAAACATTAACCTGTTCTAGTGGTTCACATGCCAAAGGAAATGTTAGGATCAACTATAAGAAGCACACTAACACTAAGGTGAAACACATCCTATATCATACCTTGCAAGAAGGTATAACAACAAAGTAATTAGAAGTATGAAATGCGGAATATATAGAAGGACGACACGAGACAACTCGATTTTTTCATCTAATATTGAGGAGTTGAAGCTCCCTATAGTCCATGTTGAGGCCCTCCTTGAGTCACTAAGAGCGCAAGTGTTCCACTAAGGATGCTCCTTCTTCATCTTCGAAATGGCGAACTCGAACCGTGTACAAATGCCACTAAGGACTTAGGACTTTCGAGAGCTCACCAAGGTCACCATCATCACTAAGATCAGCTAGGCATCTTAAACCACCAAGAGTAACAAGCTTATGAGCCCTCACTTGATGACCACTAAGCACTAAGAAAAATGCACACAAGTTTGAGCTGAAGAACTTCCCCTTCTCTCTTTGAAGCTCACTTGATTCTTGAAGTTTTAGATTTGATTCTTGTAACCTTTGGTCCTTCATCACCCTAATAGGTTGGTAGAATTTCTAGGGGTCAAGAACATGTGAAAAGACCCATATGATCCTATCAACTTCTTCAATACCGTCAGATGATTCGACCACTCTGATGCCATGTAGACGTTGGACACTTAAACGTTGCTGGAGTCATCCACCATCGGACAATCCGATGCACCATCATGTGATCTGATGTTATGAACTTCCAACTTGAAAACATTTGGATCATCCGATGCATTATCCGACACTTAACCATAGATGATCCAGTCACCATGTGCTTCTCCCGTGCATAAGCATCGGATGGTTAGGCAATCATCCGTACAGTTAAATCTATGGACCATCTGATTATGAGGCACATAATTTTCAGCTAGGACTTGTCGAATTCAATCAAACTCAAGTGATTTGCTTCATGCTTGCTTCCATAGCTTTGACTTGACTTGAAATAACTTTTTGAACTGATCTTTGACTTGTATGTGCAAAAAGCTAAGAAATTTGCATGGTGAGACTACTTAACTCATACGTCCCTCTTAATAGTACGTTCATGAAAGCTATAAATAAACTTAAGATCCTATACCTGAATCAAGTGTCCTTCATCTCCTTATGACACTTGGGTCTAGAAAAGTCCTTAACCATCCTTAATTGACCATTTGATATCTTGAAGAGCATTGAGAGGCTCTATTCAATCTCACTTCCTTGCCAATGTATTCCGTTTGTATTTGAGTGACTTAGTATATTCCTACGAAACAAAGTTAGTCACATGCAAATACCGACTTGTGTTTCATATATAACCAAAATCCATAAACCTATGACAATCGGTATAGGTTCTTCAATCCTCCCCTTTTTGGCGATAGATGATAACTCAAGCAATAGAGATAGTGCATGAGGTTCACCAAGTTCTCATGACTAAATTAAGCGCAAAAGAAATATGTTGCTACAAATAAAAGGAAATTAATCATAAGACAAGGAAGGAGACCATAAATAATCCATGCTAGGGCACACTAAATGTTTAGGATGTAAAATATCAACCTGCACAAGAACGAACACATATCCATCAAATCCAGCATACAACCAAATGAGTCACATGACTCCCCCTCGAACGAAGGTTCCCCTATCTCTATCCAATCCAAAAATCTCTCTCCCTTTGGCATGAAAGCACCAAAAAGAGAAAGTAAGAAGTCCAAGGTGACATGGATGAAGCGGGACATCAATGATCACTCCTGAGGTGGAAAAGGAGAGTTGGCGATGGCATCGGAGTCCGAAAAAGCTGGGGCTGCTGAGGAGGGGTCGACTGGAGGAGCTGAAGGAGCAACTAAAGTTGGTACTGACAAAGTCAATGTGATACTATAACTGGTACTAATGAATACTCTGAAACATAGCTTCTATATCCTCAGGTTTGCTCAGAAAAGTGGTAGGAGTGGTGAACGATAGCTCGACGGTGTCTACTCAAAGGTGAGAGAAGATTTGGAGAAAGGTGAGCTAGACATTAGGATTTGTCCCTGTAGTCGCAGAAAGAAAGAAGTAGTGACACCTAAGGGTGGTAACGAATCATGATCCTCATGCTCAGTTCACAATACTACTTGGCCCTAGCTCATTTTACTAAATAATTAGTAGTATTTTGGCCCAGCCCTTATTGAGCCCAATTCTTAAAATTGTTAGGCTAAAGTTATGGCCCTTTACCACCCCTAGTGAAAAGTGATGATCCAAGTAGCGCTAACATCGAAAAGGTGGATAGATGAGTAGCAGGGGACGTTGTGATAATCACGATAGTAGCCTAAGACTGTACCTGCAAAGGAAACTAGGGTGGTGCCATCTAAGGAAGAGGATGAGGCTGTAAGCTTGACGATCTTACTCCAAGTATGGACTGATCTGCTGCAGACTGATGTAGTGGTGGCATAGGTGCTCAAACATGATAAAACAATACACTCATGCATTGAGCAAGATAACCCGTCATCTGAACTTCAAGTTAATTGTTGGTGCATGGTGCTATGCTGTTGAAGTGCCTGAAGCTGGTGCTATTCTATCTTTGCCTGCTTCGCCACTTGGGTCAAGTCTTAGCTATCACTCTGAAATCTTACATTGTTGCTGCTGCATGACCTAAATAACGTCATGAAGAGTATCAGTCTATGTAACCTAAGCAGTGTTGACAACTGCCTGCACGGGAGGAGCAGGGTGGTATGATCTATCCTCAGGAACCGACTCCTGCTCATCCTGCCTCATCAATTCATCATCATGTGCACGATGGACTGTATAGGTAGCAATGCAGTTCTCATCCTCGTCTGAGTCATACTCCTAATCTGTAGCTATACTCAAGAAGTGAAGCAACAACTGCTGCAGTAACTGATCCTCTAATCTGGTGGGTGTCAGCCTAAGCACGGGCTCTGTCAGTAAAGATAGCCTGAGCTCTCCTTTCGCCCTTGCCAAAATGACGTCTATCAATCGGTGTTGTAGGCTGGTAGAAAGGAAATTACCTCCAAGAACGGTCAAGTTCTCCTCGGTGACTATCTCTAGCAAGTGAGGCAAGGATATGAGAGATCCAATGAGCGTAGAGGAACTACCAAACAATTGTCATACCATCCCCGATCACATCCTCAAAGCATTATTGATCGCACGAGCCATATATGTAAGGTTAACTAGAATCAAGGGTGTACTCGGACCAAAAGGCTCACTAAAGATGTGACGAAGATCATCACAAGTGGGATAGTTTCTTAGGTTCTTGGACCTTCAAGGTGCTATAGCTCCTAGGTAATACAACTCATGAAGAAAATAGTCAAGAACTAAACTCCCAGGAATTGAACAATGTTACTCTTGGTCAACTGCCATCTCTCTCCCCGGAACATGATGGAAATCTAGGTACGACCTGGGTGAATCCAGAGAATGGCATAGAAGACTCTAACCCAATCCTCAATATACCGACTCCTAGTGGTGAGCAAACTCACAAGGCCCTGAAAAGGCTGAAAGTAGTGATGAATCTCTGCTCCTCCTACTTCAACTCTCAAATCATTCTAGTTGATCCTACGATGATCACATAGCATGTGACCCATCCTCTTAGAAGTCTCATAAAAACTCTCCAGAAGCAAAGACCAAAAACTGCGGGATGCATCAATATCTCTGGATCTAGGAAACCATTCATCAATTGTCACAACTCTAAGCTTCTTGAATTTAGGCCTTGGTAACCTATCCAATCTCCTAATCATCACCTCTCTACTAGAATGAGGAGGTGGTCCTCTCACCAAGTCCTCTGGTGTGTCAGACTCAGTGTTGACGTCTATAGAGGTGGAGCTTGATTGAACCTAGGGTTGAGAGTTGCCTGCACCAGCTCCACTAAGGATGATCCTTCTTCATCTCCCAAATGGCGAGCTTGGACCGGGTACAAATGCCACTAAGGCCTTGTGACTCTCATAATCTCAGATAGCTTACCAAGATCACCACTACTGTGGTAGTACTACGATTAATTACTCAAGTACTTTAACCATATCAAACATGAAGCTGTTGGGTGGGGTCTTGTTAAACTACCCCTCTCTAACAATCGAACAATGTATAAGAGATCATACAACTTAGCAAAAATTTATACTACACAATTCACATAGTTTAAATCACAAATGATGTCAAAATATTAAGTTATTACATCATAGAGTTCAAGTGCAGCGGATATAAAAGATCAAGTTCTAAACAACAATACAAACACCACATGACAACCCATCACATGATGGCAACCACCACGGTCACTCTCACGGAGAGGATGGCTCGAACACCATAGGCCATCCCTTAGGGAAAGTGGTTGACCATTAAAAGTCGGCATGTAGCTAGTACGTTTAAATGGTTGACCAACAATGCCAACAACAGACAGGCCTTAACAATTTAACATATGTAGACAGTAAGATCACCACAAATATGAGGATCGCACAAGACCCCGTCCACAGACCTTATGATTCCAACATGACATAGAGAACAAAAGCAATTCCTATGTCTCATGAGTGATCGACAATCACTCGAATTATATGCCATCCTTATTAGCACGGAAACTATTACATTGAACATACTTAGTAAGCATCACATAGGTTCCTAGGATCATGCATACTAAGGTTTCAAGCAACTCGTAGAAACTTAGGGCACAATAACATAAATAAAGCACAGTGCATTGTTTTGAACATAAAGATTATGCTCTGGTGCTTGCCTTCATCACCGGCCTTGGGCCCTTCCGAACTGTGGTTCAGGTCTTTGTCAATAATGTCGGTGCTTCCGATCACCGGCTATTTACTTAGTCACAACGCCACTCCACGGGGAGCGATGGTAGGCACTGCAAGCATGGAGAAATTATACTGGTTCGGACAGAATGTCCCTACGTTCATTACGAGCTGTTTCGCCTGTTCATGTTCCTTGTGCTTGGTTGCCTCGGAGCTTACAGGGGGGGTTCTCGTAAGCAATGGAGTGTGTATGTGTGTGTTTGTGTGTGTGAATGCCAGCTTGCAAGAATGCCGGCATGCGTTGGTGCCAACGTGCCGGCCAGAGGGCCTCCTTCCCCCTTATATATGACTGGGGTCGGTTACATGGGGGAAAGAGAGGAAAAAGAAAGAGAATCAGAGGTCGGAGGCCTCTGAGTGCTTCAGCGTGCCCCCCGAGAGTCCGCCTTCTTCCATCGTCGTGCACGACCTGTTTCTGGTAGGTCAGGGGCCTGGCCTCGGGTGCTCCTCCTTTTTCCACTATCAGAGCCAGCAACGCGTGCTCATGATGGTGTTTGCCATGGTGTTAACTGTGCAGGGGTAGCTTATTTATGAGATAAGGAGCTGATTGGACTGGGCACTGCTTGGCCTTCTCTCAAGCTCTGCCGAGTGCTCGAGAGTCAATCTTGCAATCGATTTGGGCCTATGCTTCTGCCGCCTGGCCGATGTAGGCCTGCGTGCACGATGTAGGCTTGTCACTTCACATAGTCTGGGCCTTGCGTGCGGCCAAATGAGTGGAAGGGTGCGCCAGTCCCCTGGCCTTGGAATATGGGTGGAGCACTGTGGCCTGCTTAAATCTGCTTTAGCCCCTGGTTTCGTGCCGCAACAGCTCCAAACAGGTCAGAGGGTAGTGCTCACTGTTCGAGGTGAGCATGTAGTTTAGGTGGAGTGGTATGCACCTATCTAGATTAGGAGTGCGCTATCTATCCAGCCTCTTCGCGCCTCCCCGGTCATTGGGAAGGGGCGGCACGTGCCCTGGTGGGTCGTGCCTTCCCAACCAGTTGGGGGTTGGGGATTTCGCCCTCATCTCAGTCTTGAGACTTGTGCTAATGTTGGTGGGATTAGTACTCTTGGTATAGGTATCCCACAAATAACAACCTCGGTCAAGTTCACTCTCGGACTTAACCACCAACTTGTAGTCAACGTCAGCTAGCGAAGAATTTACATGACATGAAGATATGTATGAGTTGGGTGCATGGCAATGACACAAAGTTAAACATGATGCTTATGAGTGCAGCAACTCAATAATACATTAAAGTATATGTAACAGTTACACTTTAAGAAAACATGTTCCATGCCATGACATGCATAAACATAGCTCTAGCCTAGTACAATGAGACAACATGTTTATGTGATTGCTTTACCGAGTAGGTGCATATCTCCTCTTCGGTAGATGAGCTAAAGCTCAAATGAAAGCATGTTTGCAGGTTTTAACTCTTGTCAGAAGTATTTCCTTCATCAACTCCTTAAGACAAGTTTACTAGAGTTCATTTAGTGACATGCTGTGGTGCAACACTTAGCAAAAGCAACATCCAAGCATATAAATTCATGAACTTAGGTTTACTGATCCAAAAATTATCCAACAACAAGGTTGTGTGCAACAAGTTATACACAAGTCAATTAGACAGCATGTTGCATGAGAACATATTTTTAAGTTGCTCAAATGAATTTATTTTCTAGCTGTTCTAGTTTTCATACCAAAAATGCAAAATGGAAAGAAACATGTCGAAAAATTATGGTTTTTGTAGGTATGATACAAAACTTATACTAAACATAAAAATTTATTTTGTTCCCACAGGAAACAACATTTCGCATGCATTACAATTTAAGCATGGTTTTAAGCTAGAAATTTATTTCTGGAGATACAAACATACAATGCAAGTAAGATTTCTCCAGCAGCTAGCAACATGCAATAAATGTTGCAATAAATGCTTACTGTGAATATTTCAGCACTTTTAGAAGAGCATAGAATAAATAATAAATAAACAAGGAAACTCAGCTAGTAACATAAATATATTTGATCTCTCAAATACTAAGGCGTCTCAGTGCACAGTTTCACTACACGGTTACCTAAACCGAAAACTAGGTAACAGTGCCAAAGGAGATGAAACTCCTCTCACATTTCTCTCTCCTATGCCACATCAGCACATTTAACGCCATGAAACTCCCCATGAAACTGGCCTAACAAGTAGAGGCTCAAATTTTTCTCAGAGGCTCTTTTCTGGTGAAAAAAATGCATTTGTGAGGTTCTCACATTTTTCTGAGTACATAAAGCAATTATTTTAATTACCATGGAATTTACTTAGCATAAATGATAAATGCAGTAAAACAACACTTTCATATAAAAAATGACATATTCAGATGCACATGCTCTCATGCAAGCCATGAGAAGTAGATTTACATTTTTATCATTCTCAGGGAATTAAATATGCATTTTATAAGCTTGCACGCACAATTTCACATAGAAATACAAAACACACAAAAACTTAAAGATTTCATGCATGCATGTGTAATTTGTGAGTAGAACTACTTACAAGGAGGCCAAAATAGTTGGATTTACCATTTTAGGATTGTTCTACGAATTTATAGATTTTTCCAAGTTTCAACCAAAAATAAACAAAAAGAAAGAAGAAAACCGAGCCAATCTTGCAGATCCGCCCATGGAACTTTTGAATCTTCGTACATAAACTCATGACTTTTCTCCATAACCCCTGAACTTCTATTTCTTTCTAAAAACACCCTTCGTCTACCCTGCGGCGGCGCTCACGTCAGCTAGCGGTGGCGCGCGGTGATGTCGGCGCTGCGGCTATCAAAACTCTATGGCGAGATCCCCATGAGCTTCGCCATTCCATAGAACATTGAAACCTAGGGTTCGGGCTCCTATGGCGCGTGACAAAGCATTGGCCTCACCATGCATGGTGGTCGGCGGCTCGGTGCATGGTGGCAACGGCGCATGCACGCTTGTCGTGGCTCGTCCATGAGTGCACAAGCACTATGAGCAAAATAAGGGTTGACCCATGCATTTACCTCAGACGGAGAGGGATCGACGACATTGGATGATTGCGAGGTCTAGGTGGCCACAATGACGAGTGGCGGAGGAGAAATGGTGACCGGGTATAGCGTGGGTGGTTTAGGGAGGTGTAGCAGGTGGTGGTGAGACATTGGGTAGGTGGGTTGGTCAAGCGGAGGAGCGGGATGGTGGTGGCCGCTTCAGCGGGAGCTCGGCAAGCAGTTCTCGGCGGAAAGAGGAGAGAGAGGGGAGGCGAGCGTTAGCGAGGGAGAGGAGAGGACCGGGCGAGGGCAGGCGCTTAAGGCCGCGTTAGTCCACGCGTGGCATTGTGGCCAGGCGACTATGGCCGCATGATGGTGGCTGCATGGCATGAACATGCTGGCACACTGGGCACAGGTGAGCGTGGCAGGCGAGTTTGGACTGAGTAGCCGAGCTTTTAAACATTTGAACTACAGTTTTATCGAGCTTGAAAAATTTTTGAACTATAGTTTGTAGAGGAAACATCACGCTACAACTCATGTATTCAAATTTTTGTCGAAACTCAACCCAAAAGTAGATCGATCCGACAAAGTTTGGTCAAATTTGCATTCAAAATTTTCAGAAATCTTTTTAAGTCTAGCCATCTTCTGACCAAAATGGTTTTTGAAATCCATGACTTGAAATATAGGTTTTTGAAGAGCAAACATCCAGCTTCAAAAAGGTATAACATGCACACTTGGAGGTTGAGTACAATTTACACTAGAGAGGGCCATAGTTGGGCTAAAACCATGCTTTAACTTGAAATTCGGTGGTTTGACCTGATTTTGACCAAGGTTCTGAAATCCATAAACTCAAAAGTTGATAGCAAGTTCTAGTCCATTGGAAAGTTGACACTATGAACTTGGCATTTTAAAGAACGCTTAAAAAAATTTAGAGTTTGGACTCTATGTCACATGAATGCATATGAGGTATGATGTGTACATGATCATGGTGATGCATAAAACACTTAAACATGCTCATTAGGTTATTATACTATGGATTTTACATAAGTTACATTTTTAAATGTTTTAAATGCATAACTTTCATCAAATTTGAATTATTTGATATTTCCATGCGTATGTGCACCAAAGTTTCAAATGCTCATGACATGAGATGCATAGCTAGGTTGACTTATCCTCTGTTAGTATTGAATTTTTCTTGATCTTTCACAATTGTTACTAAGATCAGCTAGATGTCATCAACAACCAAGAGTAACAAGCCTATGAGCCCTCACTTGACCCATACTAAGCACTAAGCAAGATGCACAAAAGCTTGAGATGAAGAACTTGAAGAACTTTCCCTGCTCTCTTTGAAGCTCACTTGGTTCTTGAGGTTTTTGCTTTGATTCATGTACTCTTTTGTCTTTGATGACCCTAATATTTTACTGGAGTTTCCAAGGGTCAAGAACAGGTGAAAGGACCCTTATAGGGAGCGATATATATAAGATAGACCACATGAGGTAGCCATTGGGAAAGAAACTCGTAAAAAGTACCAAAGTCGGATGATCTGACATTTCAACTTCTTCAAGACCGTTGGATGATCTGACACGTAGCCATTGGACATTTAAAAGTTGGTAGCGCCATCCACCATCGGATGATCTGGTGCACCATCAAAAGATCTAGTGTACCATTGGATAATCTGGTCACCCTATGCTTCTCTGTGCATAAGCATCGGATGATTAGGAAATCATCCGTACAATTAAATCTATGGACCATCTGATTATGTGGCACATCATTTTCAGTTAGATTTGTTCCAGTTCAATCAAACACAAGTTGCTTTGCTTTTTGCTTGCTTCTATAGCTTTGACTTGACATGAAATAGCTTCTTGAAGTAATCTTTGACTTTGTGTGTGCATCAAGATAACAATTTGTATGGTCAAGCTACTTAGCTCATACGCCCCTCTTAATAGTATGGTCATGAAAGCTATAAACTCAAGGTTGTACACCTAAACCAAGTGTCCCTCGTCTCCTTATGACATTTGGGTCTAGATAGGTCATTAACCTTCATAATTGACCATTTGATATCTTGAAGAGCATTGATGAGGCTCTATTCCTTATCATTTCCTTGCCAAGGTATTCCATTTGTATTTGAGTGACTTATAACAATATATTCCTGCAAAACAAAGTTAATCACATGCAAATACCCACTTGTTTCATATAGCACAAAAATCCATAAATCTATGACAATGGGCATATGTGCTTGAGGAAGAAGAGGAAAGCGAGCAAAGCAAAGCGGTGCCTAATGTGGTGTGCTGCAGCTGTTGGGAGATGGAGGTTCCGCCTGTCTCCAGGATACTCTCACATTCTACAATTACATCCACCTCCATATCCCATGATGTTCCACAGGTCAATTACCACACTTCTTTACTCACTAATTTTTGTTTTCTTTCGTTTTGTCTTCTGGTCTTGATAGCCATTAATGCAACTAAATTAAAAATTTTGATACTCTGTTAGTCTGGCATAAGAACATGCTAGGAAAAAAATATAAATTTTTGATGTGGGTCACTATAAAAGAGCTTGGTTTGTGCACAAATTTAATTTGGAACTTGTTTTGGAAGTACTTGATGCAGATAATAAGTCAAGTTATCAACTAAGTTTGGGCCATGTTTATTGGCTAAGAGGGTACGAATGATTTGTTTTTCTCCCATTATAATGCACGGGTATAGCTGCTAGGTATACAAAATGGGAGGGATATTCTCAGCTAGGGTCTAGTAGCACATAGTTGGAGAACCAGATCCACACCACTATCCATGCATCAGAGAAAAACATGGCAACATGACCATTAGATGTGAGTCCTACCATCTACAAGGCAGTATACCAGTAGAGGAAACAAAATAGATGATGTCGTGGCAAAAAGGTCACTTAAGTTCCTGACTAGAAGACGGATTTCATCTGCAATTTATTCCGGTGGATTATACACGGGTACCCAGGGGCTACTTTGCAGCATGGTATCTCAGGTCACGATTTTAGATGGTCTGCCGGATTTGGAGTTCATGGCCGTTTGAAATGGGTCAGAGCTGGTCTATATGAAAGCATGGGCTTGGTAAGAAGGGGGAAGCAACGCGGTGTGACTATGTCGTGGCGGTAATTGTTACTAATTCACCGGTTCCGGGAAGAAATTTCTAGGTCTGACCTTAATTGGTTGTACCTGGCGGTGACCTTGTTGAAGACATTGTTTGGATTAAGATGAATTACTCCATCGGGTGAAAATTTTTGATCTGGTCTTAATTGATTGGGTCACTGCAATGTTGGCACGTGCATGTGCCGTTTCCTCGTTGGAGGCGTTGTCTTGGGAGCCTACATCATAGTCCAAAAGCTGCTTTGGTTAGTGAAGCGGATGAAGGTGAAGTCGCTTGTGGTAGCTTGCTGCAACATGATCTTTTGGTCATGGTGCTTTCATTTTTTTGTTTCTTTTTTATGGGCTGTGTGCATCTTAGTTATGCAGAGGCCGGGTTGTATCTTATACAACTGTATCATCTTGATGTAATTGTCTAAGATCAATAAAACTTCCCTTTTCCAAAAAAAAGTTCCTGACTAGTGGAGCACATATAGACTTGGCCAAATGCTTCGCATCAAGGGAAACACCACCTATAATATAATTAACTGGCTTCTTGGACGAGATACCAAACGCTTGAGTCCTTAAAAATGATTCGATCCTTTTAGTTTCTCCCAACATGAATTCATTCTTAAACGTTCCAAAAGCATAAGGTTGTTCATCAAGGTCTGGACCATATGGTCCCCCCCCCCACACACAAATACAAACCCCCAAGATTCCTCAAATCAAAGTTCTTCTAGGATAAGTGGTGTAGAATAAGCACAGTACCATGATTCACAAAGGTGAAATTGAATAGAAAGAACTCAATCAATCATCGGCCACATGGACCACTAGCTCAACAGCAACACAGCTGGTTGGTTCTGCATTATATTGGAGCTCTGAAGCCCACTATGTCGTTAGGATAAGTGGTGGTAGAATCTAAGCCGCCGTGCCCTAAAAGTCTCCTATCATCTTATGCTATTATCAGCCCTAAAAGACACACGATAGATTCTTTCTCTCACGCATTGATCATGTTGTAGTGGAGTCAAATACATACTCCAGCAATGGGAGAAAGGCAGGCGGGCTCTTGTGATGCAAAATGCGTCAAAAGCCCATCCTTGATGGTGACACGGCAAAGGTATAGCATCAAATTTGTATTAGATAAGTTTGACTTCCATTTGTTGTCACTGTCACAACTATGGCAATGCCCTAAATTTTATTATATCCCAGTTTCATTCATCATCCACTAACACATTTTTGGATCACAAATAACTATCCCTGCATCCCAAATTACGATTCGTTTTGGGTTTTTTTCTGAACAAAGGGAGTAGCAAACGATTGTAGTGCTCCATCTAAAAACATTGCACGGCAAGGCACAAAATCCAACCTTACCCAAGTGCAATGCGTCGTTTCGTGGCAGGTTGCATTATTGTTGCTGATATCACTCTGGGGGCTCTGGGCATCACCACTTTACTAGTGCTGGATGCTTATGTATTTTGATCACGAAAATTTGAAATACGGATTACCTTTTAAAAGTCCTTGGAAAAAGTTTAGATCACCGCCTCACCTACGAGGATTGGACTACATAACCACCAACCTATGAAACGGTCTATATCACCCCCTGAACTTTCAAAAACCGGCCTAAAGCAATTTTGAAAAATCATAGACATAACAGAAAAATTATAAAATGGAAATTCAATTGTGTTGGTCTCCAAATAAGTATATCTACACAGTGAACATATAATATGATATGTTTTGTTATATTTTTTTACAGCTATAAAGAAAGGCAACATATCAGGTGAAAACCAATCCCTCCGTGTAAACTTTGGAAACCACAATCTGGTCCACACGATGTTGATCCAATGAGCCTCCCACCTCCCATGCATGTCCCCATGCATGTCTCCATGCATGTTGATTTTGCCAATCCCCCTCCCACCTTTCTTGTGATTTTGCAAATTCCCCCTCCCACCTCCCGTGCATGTCCCCATGCATGTTGGTTTCCAAAATTTGCATGGGGGGTTGGTTTGTACTGGAGATGTGACCATGAAGAAAAGCATAGATCTAAAGCTACAACAAAAAAATTTACTAAAGCATACCATATTATATGTTCACTACGTAGATATACTCATTTGGAGTCCAACACAATTGAATTTTCCATTTTATGATTTTTTAAAATTGCTTTAGGGGGTAATTTGATCGGTTTTCAAAAGTTCTGGGTGATATAGACCATTTTATAGGTTGGGGGATTATGTAGTCCAATCCTCATAGGTGAGGGGGTGATCTAGACTTTTTTTCAATGTCCTCCACCACTAAATTGTTTAAAATCACACAAAAAATCAATTACGAATACAACTCCACTTCTTTTCTTTTTTCCACAAAAAGTGAAACCAAATATAAGGTGGACATTAGCTTCAGCCGACAACGCTAGCTCAGCAGCAACAGGTGGTTGGTATTGGTCCTAGCTACTGCATTATTTGAGCTTTGGAGAGGTGTAAGAGGAGGAGACAACTATTGTTCGGCGTCGACGTCTTACCCTAGCGCCAACACAGGTAAACTCTGTGTTCACTAACATGAATCATGCAGGTGGGAATCATGGAGGTACTTCGGAGATAGCCGCTTCGGTGAGGTCGCCGTCAACAGAGACAAAAGAAGATCTTTCAACTCAGGAACTAGCCGACCATGATAGTGTCATGGCGGATTTTCGTTCTGAGAAAAGTTGTGATCTTACAACGGAGCCAACTGGCAAGGCTCAAAGTTGTAATTCCGCCAGCCATGATGTTGAATTCTCTTGCCAATTCGCGGAGGCCTACCATGAGTGTATTATGGCAGGATTTACCCCAGAACAAGCAACTGAACATGTCAAATCGAAAAATGATGCAACAAAATATTCCGATCGGGAGAGGGATGAGAAGCTGATTGAGAATTTTTGGGATCAAGTTGGCTTTCCGAAGGGGACAAGATGGTGGGAGCATGATCAGATGTCTGAAGGAAAACTGGCGTATTTTGATCATGAGTGTACAAACCACCATACTTATGCCAATAAGGATCATGCAGCGAAACCAAGAGGTTTTGTTATGAAAACATGGAAAGGGCCATTGCCGAAAAGAAAATCTCCTCAAATTACTCTAAATGCATTCTTTCCAGAGCATCTGCGAGACAGTTTGGGAGCCGCTGTGATTACGCTTACGCAAACTACTGGTAAACTTAATTTGCGCGCCCATGATTGTGGGCGTGAGCCTTGGTGGGCTGTATTTTCAAATCGGCCCACTAAACCCACGGCATCAGCTCCAAGCCGGCTTCCTACGCCACCACCAAGGTTTTCGGTCATACCCAATTCGACTTCGACTCCTGGTGGCGCCGGCGTTCGTTCCTTTGCTGAGGTAGTTAGGGTTTCTGGAGCGGTCTCCGCCGGAGCTGCGATGAAGGCGATGCCCCACAACCATCCGAGGGCCCCCTTTTACGGGCGCCGTCCACCTGGAAGGAACGATCGAGGAGACGGTCGTTGGCCTGCCGGGAGAGATCGAGGCCGTGGACCGGCTGGCCGTGGGGACGGCCGTGGCTATGGTCTGGCCGGTCGTGGCGACCCTGGCCGTGGCCAGGACGGACGCGGCCCTAACGGCCGCGGTGAGGGCCCTGGTCGCGGCCAGGCCAGCGATAGACGCGGCCCGATCGGCCGTGGTGACGGTGGTGGCCATGGAGATATAGGCAGAAGCGGCGGTGGCCACGGCGGTGGTGGCCAAGGTGGCGCTGGCCAAGGACGAGGTCAGGCCGGGGATGGCAGCGGCCAAGGTGGCCCTAACCGGGGGCGTGGAGATGGAGGAGGCTGGGGTGGTGCTGCTGGGCGGGGGAACTGGCAACCGGTGCTAAACCTCGCACCTGAACAGCAAGCTGAATCTAGTGCACAAGGGGCGGCTAGGCAACAGCAGCAAGGGACTGAGCAGACCCTGAAGAAGAAAAGAGCCTTCTGCTTTCGTTGTAAGTGCAATGGGCATGTCAATGAAGAATGCCGGGCAGATCTTGACTGTGTTATATGCAACAAGAAAAATTCTCACTTGTCTGCCAAATGCCCCATCCTGAAGTGGCCCAGGGACATCACAACTCTCCACGGGTCGGTCAAAAAAGAGCTAGCATTTGTTCAGATAAATGAAGTGGATTATAAATTGGAGACACCAGATCCGGCCCCAACTGGATTGGTGACTGTGACTGGTCCACCGATCGCTGCTGAAGCCCTACAGGCGGAAATTGCCAGAATTACTCGACTGGAGTGGAACTGGGAGGCCTTGCCACATAGTGAGAATTCATTTTTGGTGGCCTTTCCTAATGAAGAGATGCTGTGTAGTATGGTTGACATTGGATATCACCTGAAGAATCATGGTGTCACTATTACAGTGTCTGAGTGGAAGATTGACCAGGATATTGCTCCAGCCTATCAGCTAGAAGAGGTATGGGTGCACATTACTAATGTGCCGCATAAACATAGGCATTTTCTGGTGTTTTGGGCATTGGGCAAGGAAATTGGAAGCACAAGAGAGGTAGATATGCTGACTTACAGAAGGAAAGGTATTATCAGGGTGAAGGTTGCAATTGTCGATAAAAGTTTTCTACCTATCACTACTGATGTGGTATTTGGCAATGTTGGTTATAATATTACATACACCTTGGAAGACAGTGACTTCCTGCCAGCTGTCCACCCACCAGATGCCCCTGATTATATGGACTAGGATGGCCCGGGATCGGACAAGGCCAATGGGGAAAATAATAAAGAACCCTCTGCTGCAAAGAAAATGAAAGGTGATAGTACGCAAAATGAGTCCACTAATAGTGAATCAGGAAAACAGCCTGGGAATGGTCCAGTACCAATGCAGATGGCATTCACTCCGTTGGGGACAAACAGACCATGTCCGGCATGGAAACCGCTGATCACGATGAAAAAGGATGAAATATTGCCATCAATCGCAGTGACTCCACCGAGGGGGGTTTTCGCATTGAGGGCAGAAATAACAGTAAGTTTCCTGACCAACTATCACCTCCGTGTCGATCCAATTTATATAACAGAGTCTCACGTTTTGAAATTGGAATTTCAGGCACAATATCGGTAAATGCAGCAGTGCAGGGTACTGATGGGAGGACTGGAAGCTCGCTGACCAAGGCTGGCCAGGCCTCTGGGTCGCTGGCCGCGGCTGGCCAACCTGCAGCCGCGGCCGGCCAGCCTGCAGCCGCAGCTGGCCAGGCTGCAGCCGCCTCTGGCCAGACAGACGAGCCGCAGGCCGTGGCCAGCCAGGTTGTAGCCGCCGCAGCTGGCCAGGCAGCGCCAGCCAAGGCTGGCCAGGATACCGCTGCGGTTGGTCAGGCCACTGACGCAGCTGAAGAGACGTTGACCACGCCTGGCCAGGATGCAGTCATAGCGGGACAGATTGCAGGGGATGTTGGACAGGCTGACATCGTGGGAGATCATGGCCAAGCTGCCGGGTCGCTGGCCGTGGCTGGACGGGCTACAGCCGTAGCTGAAGCGGCTAGTGGCCAAGATGCTGGGTGGCTGGCCACCGGACCGCTGGAGGTGGTTGGCCACGCTGTAGCTGGCCAGGTAGCAGCGAATGTCGGTCAAGCAGCCGAGGCGCTGGCCATTGCCAGACAGGCTGCTGAACTGCTTGCTGCAATAGGCCAGGAGGACGGTCAGGCTACTGGGCCGATGGCCGTGGCCGGCCAAGCTGGGACGCCGGCTAGTGCTGGCCAGGCCGCCAAGCAGCTGGCCGCAGTAGGCCAAGTTACTGGGCAAGGTCATCAAGCGGCGACCGGATCCACTTTGACGACAGGAGGGGTAGGTGCTGGACAGATCAAGTTTACGACGCGGTTGTCGGGCTTGTCTAACTCAGGTGAATCATCTGCCTCTTCCCCGGTACGATCCTTTCATGAAAATATTTATTCTCAACAATGTAAGTCACCACAAGCTGTTTTGGTTACAGATGGCCCAATTGTGTCGAGTGAGCTAACTCCTCGAAGTGGGGCGGCTTTGGGATCGTCCAAATCAGGTGTGGAACTTGATACTTCTATCAACGGGTTGGTTATCATGGATGGCAAACGCCGTAGTGCAAGATCTAATTATACTGTGTCTATGGATGGTTTACCGACTACAGATGAATTGGTTTTGGAACGGGCTATGAAACGTACAGCGGCTAGGAACCTAGATGGCATCCCAGCATCGCAATCATCAGCAACTCTGAAACGGCCTAGCAGTGGTAAGCTTTCCAAAGATCGTTGCATATCTAATTTAAATTCTATTGGAGTGTCACTAGGCAGGAATACAGATGCAATCAGTGTTTCATATAGTGCACTAAATAAAATAGAAGTAAACAAAACAGTGGTCCAACCGAAGGCGCGAAGCTTAGGAAAAGTAAATGACTTAGCAAATCCCTTTGACTTCAGTGATGGAGAGGATCTTGATGACAACAATGATCTTCTATCGCACTTAGTTAAAGACCTCACGGACGTGGATTTAGATGACTTAGACCTAGATACGAAAATTTGTGATTTACAGGTTTCGGGTCGTAAAACAAAATCTGCATCCAAAAAGAATAAGGGTCGCGTTAAGCAACAAAAACAAAATAACAAGTTTTCCCAATGAAAGGTTTCTACTGGAATAGCAGAGGTCTTGCGGACTTGGCTAAATACCGGTATATTTCAGAGGCAATTAGAGAGCACAATCTAGACTTTGTTGCAATCATGGAAACGGGGCGGCAAGATATGACGAGAGCCAATCTTAATCAGTTATCTGGTAATGCTGATTATGTGTGGCACTGCTTGCCACCTAGAGGAAGATCGGGGGGACTACTCCTAGGAATTAATGATGTAGTTCTTGATATTTCTATGATCGTTGAAGGGGAATTTTTTGTTAAATTTCATCTCCGTAATAGACAAGATGACTTCAAATGGATTCTGATGGCAGTATATGGTCCAGCTCAAGATGAATTTAAGTCTGCCTTTCTAGCAGAGCTAGTAAGGACTTGTCAACAAAATCCTCTTCCGGTTCTTATTGGGGGGGATTTTAATATCATGAGACACAGCCATGAAAAGAACAAAAATACCTATAATCCGAGATGGCCTTTTCTGTTTAATGCTGTCATTGATAGCTTTGATCTAAGGGAGATAGAGTTGTCCGGTAGGCAGTTTACATGGGCAAATTCACTCCCAGATCCAACATATGAAAAACTGGATAGGGTGTTGATGAGTACGGAGTGGGAATTAAAGTATCCGCTAGTTTCGGTCCGAGCACTCGACCGAGGAATTTCGGATCATACACCTCTACTTCTGGACACAGGCGATGCGGCCTTTGCGGGACAACCCAAGCAGTTTAAGATGGAGTTGGGCTGGCTGGCACACGACGATTTCAAAGAGAAAGGAAGAGAGATATGGAATTCCCCGGTCCATGGTCAAAACACAGTCCAAAGATGGAACAGGAAGATGGGGGCATTGCGGAAACACCTTCGGGGGTGGGCACGTCATCACCATGGGACGTACAAAGCGCAAAAGAATACCCTCCAGAATGTAGTGCAGTCATTAGACACTCAAGCTGAGCATATAAATCTTTCTGTTGGGGAGCGTGAGCAGCTCGAGATGGCTCGTGAGGACCTCACAAAACTCTTAAGAGAGGAGGAACTGAGGTACTATCAATGTGCCAAAATTAACAATGTTCTCTTGGGTGATAACAACACTAAATTTTTCCAGATGATAGCTAATGGCAAACATCGGAAAAAAAGAATCTTTTCGCTAGACCATGAAGGAAATAAAATAGAGGGTCAACAACATCTCAAAGATTACATCACTCAGTTTTATAAAGGATTATTCGGCCCTGCGGACGAGAGCCACTTTAGCATGGATGAAAGAAATGATGGCATTTCACAAGTTAGCAATGCTGAAAATGAATTTCTCACGGCCCCTTTCACTGAAAAGGAGATTCGAGATGCAATTTTCAGTATGGAACATAATAAAGCCCCAGGTCCAGATGGTTTCCCTGCTGAATTTTACCAACAGTTTTGGGAAACGATTAAAGGGGATTTGCTGAATATGTTCCATGAGTTATACAATGGGGGTATACCCTGTTTAGCCTCAATTTTGGAGTAATCACATTATTACCCAAGATCAGAGAGGCCAACAAAATTCAGCAATATAGACCCATCTGTTTGCTCAAAGTTAGTTTTAAAATATTCACTAAAGTGGCGACAACTAGGATTAATGCAGTGGCGGATCATGTTATCAGCCCGACTCAGACCGCCTTCATGCGCGGGCGGAATATTCTGGAAGGGGTCATAACACTACATGAAGCAGTTCATGAAATTCATAGGAAAAATCTCAATGGGGTCATATTTAAAATTGATTTCGAAAAGGCCTATGACAAAGTCAAATGGGATTTCCTGATACAAACACTTAGGTTAAAGGGTTTCTCATCCAAATGGATTGAGTGGATAAAAGCCTTTATCTCAGGTGGTAGTGTCGCAATCAACGTGAACGATGAGATAGGACCTTTCTTCCAGACAAAAAAAGGACTTAGACAAGGAGACCCACTGTCCCCCATCCTATTCAACCTCGTAGCAGACATGCTCACTCTTCTAATTAACAGAGCAAAAATAAACAATCAGATACAAGGAGTGGTACCTCATTTAGTTGATGATGGTCTCTCTATCCTACAGTATGCTGATGATACTATTCTGTTCATGGAGCATGATCTGGATCAAGCCCAAAACCTGAAAAACATTCTCTGTGCCTTTGAACAATTATCAGGCCTTAAGATTAACTTTCACAAGAGTGAAATCTTCTGTTTTGGGGAAGCCAAGAATTCAGAAGAACAATATAAAGAACTGTTTGGATGTAACCATGGAACTTTCCCGATTCGATATCTCGGCATTCCGATTCATTATCGGAAATTGTCTAATAACGATTGGTTGAGGGTCCAGGAACGATTTGAGAGCCGCCTCAGTAGTTGGAAAGGGAAAAACCTTTCATGAATGATCGAGGAGATGGTCGCTGGCCTGCCGGGAGAGACTACCACGGCCGTGGACCGGCTGGCCGCGGGGTAGCTGGCTAAACTTTAGTTGGGATGGTGCAAAGCATAAGATTCTGGGAAGATAAATGGCTAGGAAACAGGCCTCTTCGCGATCAATACCCACAACTGTATAACATAGCTCGCAAAAAGCAGGATACGGTGGCGGATGTGCTTAGCACAACGATCCCAGCTATTTCCTGGCGCCGAGATTTGATTGGTACTAAATTGGTAATGTGGAATAATTTAGTGGCACGACTGGGAAGCGTAGAACTCACAGATGATAGAGATGATTTCCAATGGAGTTTAGAACAGACAGGTGTTTTCTCGGTTAAAACACATTATCTAGCACTAATCCATCAAAATATCCCAAGAACTAATACTAGGCTATGGAAATACTTGGCTCAAGTGGCCAAGGTTTTTTTTGGCCGGGCGTTTGGTTGGCAGTCTAGTCATAGGATTGACTGTTAGTAGGGATCTGGCTTTTTCTCTTTTTGTTTGGGCTGTGTGCTGTAATGGCAGAGGCCGGGAACTTGTTTTCAGGTGAATGTATCACCTCGATGTATTCAACTGAAAATTAATAAAGCATCCCTTTTCCAAAAAAAATATCTGTTTGGTACGGAGGAGTAATGATACAAATGTTTTCAACTTAGTCGATTTATCTACAAATATTTGTAACCTAGTCGATTTATCTTTAGTCATAATTCTTCAAATTCCTAAAGAGAGAACTGACAACACAAATATTTGGAACTTTTATTATTTGATTTATCTTAATCTTAATTCTTAAATTTCTTACAGAAATTCTTTCTTAGCGTGGAAGGCGCTCACTTTGTTATCATATTACTCTGCCCGCTCAATTATAGTTAGATAAGTTTATTTGTACTTGATGCTGCATCTTTCGATCTCGAGCATGTGTCTCTAGAACGTGCAGGAGCTTTAGAATGTACCCCCATATAATTTTGTCAGAGAAATTCTCTGTGATAATGTATTGCTTAGGCATACGTGTTAGATTCGTCACTGGATTTTATTATCTGGCACTTCATATCTGCGAAAGAGTGTGCATATATTCTCCCAGCAGGCCAGCACGGTAGGGTTCTTTCGGCGTGGCGAGGATGAGAAATTAATAATTCTCCTTGCTTGTTTAAGTGCAGGAATATATGGTTCTTGACAAGTTAATTTAGTTCGTTTTTTCCCAATATATGCTACGAGAACCTAGTAAATGTGAACAAAGATTAGCTAGTGGGAACCGAGAATTAAAACTTTTACCACATTAACACAATTTCTAACCGTCCAGATGCAAGCGCAACGCTATATATATATGCCTAAAGGCTTGTTAAGAAATCTTTTACTCTTTAACCTTTTCTTTTGAGCAATTTACTCTCTAACCTTTGTGCAGAGAACAGTATAATATGTTTCTTTTAGTTGAAATATTCTTTGTTACAATCCATTAAGTCAGTGGTATGTGATTCGTTCTCTAATAAATGCAGAGCTTTATGACACTATATGTGCCGAGGTGCTTTCCCTTTTTAGTGTATTATTAGTGTGGCTGATCCAAAATTTGGAAAAATGATATCTGATCCACCGAATTTGACGAAATGGTAGATTATTTAGAATGCGATCAGTCAGTCAGGGTGAAATAAATATTCATTCTTTTGCGAGGCCATCCAACTATATATATGCAAAGTAAGATATAGATGGAACCAATGCAAAGTAAGATTTTTGGTGGACCTTAAAGTAGGGTGTGGCATGCGCCTATACTCTGACATCCATATCCATGATGTTTTTTGTTGTTACATGATTCCAATTAGAGCCTTTCTGTGGGTACCAAATTATGGAGGCTCAAATTCTACCACGCGTAGGTACCAAATTGTTTAGCCTCGTGGTACCTCAGTGACCAAAGCATTGGAATTTGCAATTATGTTTGGTAAAACTCAAGGATAGAGGATACTGGGTATATGTGACTGTCTTTAGGTACAGACTAAAAACTTCAACACCATTTTTCATTGTGCTTTTTTTTAATCATTTCTGAAGTTGCACTAGGCCATGCTTCGAAGGAGTTTTGCACAAGAAAACAATCAAAAGCTTCTCCATCACTTTGCGTGCATATAATGCTCCTAGCCAACGAAAAAAGGCTACACTTTGACCTTGTTAGTAGGTGGGGTAGGAAAATTGGTTTTGGAATTTCAGGATTTCGAACTGATTTTAAGTTTTGGATCTGAATCCTTCTATACAAACAGTATGCCTGACTAACCAGTGGTGGTGACCGGTGAAGTAGATCTAGCTACTGGCCCAACCTATACAATCTTGAGTAAAATGCACTAGAGTTCTATCAACTTGTAAGTGGGTGTCTGTCGGTGTTTAAAGACTGAGTACCTGCCTAGGGTATCTCAGGGTAGAAAGAAGTCGAGGGTATCGCCAAGTTCTCATGAACGATGGTGCACATGATACAATGATTTAGACAGGTTCAGGCCACAATGTGCGTAATACCCTACGTCATGTATGTTGTATTGCCTTTCGTATGAGTTGTGTTGTTTTGAGGGGGTCCCTGCTCCGCCTTATATGTAGGGGAGCAGAGTTACAAGTCGGTTACATGATCCTAGTCATATACAATAAGAAGTACTACAATAGGGTAATTGTTCCTATCAGTACATGACTAGTTCTCCAAGTCAACAACGTCGTCTCTTGCACTATAGCATACTGCTTCTGGATTACTCGGGCTGGATTCTTCCTGGTAGAGTACACCAATACCGTATATGAGTGACCCTGGTAATCCTGGTCCCACAGTGCCACTTAGGTACACAAACTTCAAAAGTGCATTTTTTTTGTCCATAAACTTTAACTTGAGTCATTTAGGTTAACTTGAGTCATTTAGGTACATAAACACCAAAAGTGTATTTTTAGGTCCATAACTTGTAATTTGTGCGCAAAAAAAATACTCTTTCATGCATACACATCACGTGTATACATAGCACTAACATAGCATCGTAACTAGAGACTCTCTCCTCAGTCACCACAGGATGAAATATTGTTGAGGTTATCACAATGAAACATGCCATCGCCACTGTCGTGGCCCTCCTTGACGTTTATCTCGAAGGTCGTCTTCCCAATCATGTTGCACCTAGAGTAGGCTTTCGCTGTGGTCAAGCAACTCCACGAACTTCTTCCTTGCTTTGTCCTTGGGCAATCGTGCGCCCACAGCTGTGCCATCAAAGGTCGTCCCTATGTAGCCATCGATGAATCACCCTGAGTTGACTTGAGTCAGCGGTGTTATGAGCTTCTTTGTCACCACGACGCGTGGTGCCACATGGTTAGACACCTGTGCCATAATAGCAGGTGTTGGGTATGGCATGGATGAGGGAGATGACATCGTGGACATGATACCCCAACTAAGGTTGTACACATGTTGTTGAGCCCCTCTCTGACCTCCTCCACCTTCCCCAAGCCATCACCACTCTCCTCCACCTATATTGTAGGCTCTGGTGATCATATCTGGACCTCATCTTTAGAACTCTCCAATGGCATTCTCGCCCCTTTAAACCATAATTCATGTCAATAACCTCCAAAATAAGCCCCTCATCCACTTCAATCTCTCCCCATACCCTAGGATTCAAAATTAGGGTTCGGATTTCAGCTTTATGGCGAGACTCCATCGAAGCATCATGGCAGCATGCATGAAGACTAGGTGGAGGGGTATGGCGACATAAATTACAAATTTATAAACCTATAAGTGCACTTTCAAAGTTTATGAATCCAAATTACATAAATTACAAGTTTACACTACCAGAAAACTCGACATCCGCACGTCCCCTCCGCCTCGACCATTTTTGGACCCGGTGCTGATGGGGCATCAGCACCGGGTCCAACAGCTAGGAGCGGGGGCGGCGCGCAGAGGGTGGCAGGGGAGCACATTAGCACCGGGTCGTGGCAAGACCCGGCAACCGGGAGCACTAGCACCGGGTCTTGCCACGACCCAGTGCTAATGTGTTTGTATATAGCACCTTCTTCCTCCCCCGCCCGAGCCAGCTGAACACTTGGGCGCTGTGTCCATGCTGTGCTCGGTCGGGAGAGGGACCCCCGCCTGAGCCAGCTGAACACTTAGGCGCTGTGTTCATGCTGCTCGTCCGTGGGAGGGGAGGTGCTGCCCAAATTTTTTTCAAAATTTGTGAAGATTCTACTCATCTAAGGAGCACTACAAGGTACACTCTTTCATTCTCTAATGTTTTCTTTAACTTGTAATCTTTCTATGCTTTAGAAATGGAGGAATTTGTGAATCAAAATAAAGCAAGCTAGAGAGCTTGTGTTCATGGAGGAGAGAGAGAGGAGCTTGAGTTCATAGTGGAGAGAGAGTGTTCATGTTGTGTTTTAAATGGAGAGCTAGTTAGTATTTTGTTATGTATGTCTTATGTATGACTTGTGAATAGATATAAGGCTTATGTATTTTATTTATTAGTTATTTATTAAAAGTTGGAATAGTTATTTATTAATGTAACGGAAGGTATATTTGTTTTTAGAAAATGAATATAGTAATTCCATGGAATATATATTATTAGTTATTTATTAAAGTTGGAATAGTTATTTATTTGTTTATTTAACGAAAGGTATATTTATTTATTTAATGAATATAGTAATGTAGTTATAGAAATGTGTTTATAAAATAGAATGTAAATTAAAATTTGTATTTATTTATAGCCTTTAGCCTCGGATGATTAGCACCGGTTGGGATACCCGGTGCTAAAGGGCTTTCCCAACCGATACAAACGTCGAGTTTTCTGGTAGTGTTATGTATCTAGAAATATACTTTCGAAGTTTATGTACTTAAGTGACACGTCCTTATATGTTGCTAGACCTCTCGTGCATTTTACTCTAAAATGTTTTCTGCATTGGTTCCATGCAGCTGAGACCACTTTCCTCGTGACAAGCACTCATTGTTTTGGACATACATATGTAGTTAAAATTTTAGAACTACCGACACTATTTTAAATATTTAGACTGAAAACATAAAGTGATCTGATATTGGGTGTTTTACGGGAGGATACCAGTGCATAAATTAAAGAAAATTCATTCATCATGCTTTGCTAACTACATCACGGAAAACCAAGTTAATTAAATACAAAATGTAAGCAAGTACGACCAAGTACGAAATAATATACTCCATAACATTAAGTACAGCTTTATTGGTTTCAAATAATGTTTTATAATAGAAATTGGCAGCCAAATTAAAGTCGCATTCTCGACGCCATGTGGACGTGAGAAGCGAAACCGTAATTTGTGACTTTTTAGCTAGAATTCCTCGTGTACATGTGGCTGAAGAGAGCTAGTACCACCGCGCTTCGGATACTAATAATAAGAAAGAGAGGCATTTCTTTTCGATATTTGAGGCCCTATCACTGCACGAGTAGAGTTGCTTACTATAACAAACGACTCAGAAAAGCACCAAAGCACACTCCCATGTTCCATGCACGAAGAAAGATGAAGCAGAAAAATTACATGTACCGGATCGAGACACTATCTCGTTGTTGTACAACTGGCTGGTTCTACTGCATCTGAGTCCACTTTGACATATACAATACGAGAGGATGAAACGTAACCGATCGAGATGCCGGCCCAAAAAGTCTCTCCCTCCTATCACCTTTAATCTGCCAATCAACTTTGCATCAGCATATGCCTAAATAGGTATGTAGCATCCCTGCATGCTTGAACACAACACATGCATGCATATGATTCTCTTATTAAGAAAAACATATACACGCGCATTTTATTATAGATACATGCAAGGCCAAGTCGGCGGCGAGCGAGCGAAAGCGGCGGGGTGTCGCCATCGATCCCAGCGCGTCAAAGCTTCGTCGCCGTTGCCGGTGACGCGGCAAAAGCGCCGCGCGTGTGCGCACACACCTGTAGTGTTATTCCGATCCTAGCTAGCTGCTTTGTGCTCGTCGTCGTCCTCCATCCTTTCGTCACTGTCCAGCAGCTGCTAGTCAGTGCATGTGTGCGCTTTGGAAATTGGAATATGATCTAGAGCTGACAGTAGACCGGCTATTCCATTCCATGACATACAGGGAGGCCGGGAGGATAAAAGGGAAGAGATCAAAAGCCCTGATAGCTATAGCCTGGCCTGGCCATGAAACGGAATCCAAGGACAAGCAGGCTTGTCCCTGTTACGCATGTAGATGTATGATGAATATGGGCACTCAAATAATTTGACTTTTTTCCCTCAAAAAAATAATTTGACTTTTTTAGACATCAAGACTGACCGGTAGTTCGTTTTAGGCTGTTCGTTTGGCTTATCAGCCACCAGCCATCAGTCAGCAGTGTTTTCTCTCAGCGAATTATTTTGGTTGCCCCCTTGGGTCAACTATTTCCAATTTTGGTTGCATACATACTTTATGTTTTTATGTGTTGGGTTTGTTGCATACTTAAGCTTGGAAAGGTATACTTCTGCTATGTTTTGTATAGAAAAGGTCCAAATCACTCGCCGCAAATATGGCCAAAGTCCGGATACCATCTTAAACTATTTTCTATTTGTTTCATTTACTCCCACTGTCTATGTCAATTGGTTCAATTTATCCCATAGCAAGATTTCTCTTTTTTTTATTATGAAGTCCACTAATATCTATAAAATTTGAACCTCCACTTAACATGAAGAAACTAAAAAGATAAAATTTATCAAGAAGTAAATAGTACCATTTGGCATAGTTGTGGAGATAAATTAAACCAAAAATAGTTTAGGGGTTACCTGACTTTGACCATACTTGAGGCGTGTAATTTATATATTTTTTTTAAAAAAAGTACTATTAGTGAAAGTTGTGCTTGAGAGTTGAGACTATATTATTGATGCCCAACACGTCATTAATTTTAATCTGTAACTAGAGAGTGGATCAGTATAAGTCACATCTGCTTTATGACCTTGTGTCGTTTTCATGTTTGTGATCATGATAAGAGAAGGCGACTGATGCCTGCCCCTAGATGGACAGGTCAATAGCGAGCGCCCACTAAGTCACGAAAGGAACAGCGTACGAAAAACCATACGCCACTCTGTATATAGCTTGTGATCCTAGCTATCAGATGCATGGATGCAATGCCATGAACTTGAGACCCCAAACGTTGCTCTTCAAGGATATAGAAGCTAGGGAAAAGTGCATAGTATGCACTATGTGTAACACGTTCCATCAATATTCCCTCTTTGTGGCTTAGAGCAGGAGAGCATAAAACTATAGAGAGAAAAAACCTTAGATTGTTGCCACTCTGTCGACAAAAAGCATTAATTCGGGCATCGACACCTGCACGAATATGTTCATTTGTTATTAAGATTGTGCATGGCAAATAAAACCCACATTAGAGCTACCCATTTGCGATGGACATATGCCAGATGTATGAACGGTGTAGTACCAGTTTCGAATCATCATTTTCTATCTATCTACCACCAACCGTTCCTTGACACAGAGCTGTCGGTATCACCACGATGACCTCACCTAACTCACTGCAGTTTCATTTCTCAAGGGCGACTTGACCTCAGGGGCCGTGAACCACATGCAACTCGTGGCCTCTTCGGGTCTCCGGTCGTCGGCTTCCTGGTAGCCACCGGAACATGCCATCTGATTGCCACCTGCAGATCCGAGATCATGAATCAGCAGCAGGGTAGAGGATCCCCTCTAAGGCCTCCTCCAATGGTTGTCTCTTGAGCTAGCTCATAAATTTTTTAATCTATAAAAGTGTAAAAAGTTATGAGCTATCTCATGTTCAAGAGATAGTCTCATACACGTATTTCGAGGTTATGTGAGGATGACGTGTGGGGTCATTTATGTTATGAGCTAGAGCTAGATCATTGGAGAAGCTGTCAGGAGCCAGTATGTTAGCTCAACCATTAGAGAAGGCCTAAAAAGGCTAAGGCTCCTCTTCACTGACATACCCCCTACATATCGTAAATAGAGGACGTTCTAGAGGCCAGGCCGGTTGCAGCAGGAGAGTGACCGAGGGCAACTTTGGATGCAATTGCCCCCAGCCAGGCACGCGCGCTGCCCGTTTGCATGGCCACCCGTTCCCATGGTCTCGTCGTCATTAATCGCGGACTCCTCGACAGAAGAGATCACGCGCACGCACATGATTACTTCATTACTTCGTTTCGTCACTATGGAGCCTCGTCGTGCTAGCCGCGAAGACTATGCAAAAATTGTGGCGACAAAAAAAAAGTAGCTGCTGCCAGGGGTCGAACAGTGGATCTCTGCCGGCCTCGGACCGTGGCGCCTTGCCAACCGAGCTACAATAGATTGTTGTAAAGGTAGCACCCTCAGCTGTACTTAATAAGGGACGAGAGGAAAACTAATCCTTTAATTAATTACTCCTTGCTAATCGTGGTCATGTCATGTAATTAGGATACGGAGGGAGTACATCTATTGTCTGACCTTATGCTACCTGTATCCGACCCTTCGCATAAATAAGAAATCTCGCCAATCAATGACATTCCATGCATAATGATGACAAACATCGTGGATCTGCACTACTAGAGAAATCAACATCACAAACGGCCAACCACAAACGGTTTTCAAAAACCGTTTGTGATACACCTCATCACAAACGGCCAACATCACAAACGGCCTTTCCAAATGAAAATAATTTTTTCCCTATTGTTTTTCTATTTCTGGGGTTTTTGGGACGCAGGAAATCGCAAACGGTTACGAACCGTTTGTGATACCCCCATCACAACCGTTTGTGATGACTGAGTCATCACAGACGATTCCCAAAACCGTTTGTGATGGAGGGTTTGGAACCGTTTGTGATGTCGCTGGGTGTAGTAGTGTTGTCCCTTGCTCAACGCCGTGTCCCAGCTCCCAATCCCAAGCGCCAGCATGGAGCGGTGGCAATATATATATTTTGGCAACATTTGAGGAAAATGTGAATGGATCACCCCACTTCACCTCACAAATTAAAGGGATTATTATAAAGTGTTTTTAAGAAAAAGAATATTATATCTTAGCTTCGACATCAATCAATACATATAATTATATCTTATTACAAGCCCAAACATAATATAGCACACTAAGAATAGCAAAGATGAAGTTTTGACAAACTACCATGAACTATTTAAGACAAAATTAAAAAGAAATTATGTTGTTGAAATGCGATCAAAATCTGGCGAAGACCTCCATTGCAGTTGTCTCAATCTGCATACAAGTTGCCTTCATTGGTGGCCAATCCTTCTCGTTCTGATGTAGGGACCAAAATCTGGTCCAATGTGTTCCCTTGAAAATAACCTACAAAAATGAAGGAGCCGGGCCCTTGTCAAAAACTATCTCATGACTAATCCAAATCACCCATCACAACATGCTTACCCCAACTAGAACTTTAGATTTGAGCCTCTTGTCTACCCCACCAACTAGTTATTAAGCATCTGATGGATACTAGTAGGTGGTCTTGAGTTACAAGAAACTTAGACAATTATATAGTAAAATTTATCCATAGGACAATCAAAGAGTAAATGTTGAATTGATTCATTTTTCACATAAAAGCAACATTTCTTATCCCCTTACCATTGTTGCCTTGCTAAATTATTTTTATTAGAATCACACCCTTGATTAAAAACCACAAGAAAACTTTTATCTTTACTGGTTTCTACATAAAATCACCGATTCAACCAGTTCTATCCAGTTCAACCGTGCGACAAATCTCACATATCGGACCCCCATAAATTTACAGTTAAGCAGTTCTTAAAGAAAATAGTACTAAAAAAAATCTTATGATGGTTTGATAAGATAGGGCATGAACTTTGTCATATGCAGTCTGATTTTCTATTGATCTAAATGGCACTCAAATTCAATACATTTTTTGTAACATATAAATTGTAACATTATTTTATATATTACAATATACTACTCTATTGTAACATTTTAGTTGTAACATAAATTTTGTATTATTATAATTGTTCTCTGTAACACAATCTTACAAAACATATGTTATGTGTTACACCTTCATTTATAACACATACTTCTGTGTTTCTATGAAACTTTTTTTTTGTAACACATTGATGAATGTTTATGTTTTATAGTATTTATATTTTATAGTAGTGAGACTTATTCCACAACGGCAATGGTGTCTTCGTCTCGCCATCACTGTCAGGACAGTGAAAAGATAAATCCACCCAACACCTTCAATGTCGCCGTATAGAACGTGCACTACTACAAACTTCTTCATCACAAACGGTTCTCTGTAACACAATCTTACAAAACATATGTTATCTGTTACACCTTCATTTATAACACATACTTTTGTGTTTCTATGAAACTTTTTTTTTTGTAACACATTGATGAATGTTTATGTTTTATAGTATTTATATTTTATAGTAGTGAGACTTATTCCACAACGGCAATGGTGTCTTCGTCTCGCCATCACTGTCAGAACAGTGAAAAGATAAATCCACCCAACACCTTCAATGTCGCCGTATAGAACGTGCACTACTACAAACTTCTTCATCACAAACGGTTCTGGAAGTCCATCACAAACGTTTTGGGAGGCGTTTGTGAAAAGTGGTTTGTGATGTCTGGAAGCATCAAAAATGATTTTTAACTGTTTATGATACCCCCATCACAAACGGTTCGTAACACTATCCGTTTGTGATTTTCCCGCCCGCGCGAAAACCCCAAAAAATAGGAAAACAATAGCAAAAAAAATTTATTCTCATATGGCAAGTCGCGCCATTTTGTCGCGCATAAATCGCGCGCTACACGGCCGGTGTGATCCGAACCCACGACCTCTCCCTCACGCGTGACCTCCTCTACCACTGCACCGCTCTATGACTTGTGTCTATATGCCGTTCTGATTCCTATCATATTATACCCAACCGAGATAAAATTGCTTGTTTGAAGTCCTAAACGATTTAAAATGAAAAAGTTGTCAACTACAAAGTTTCATAAAGTTTTGAAATCTACAACTCTTATTTTGGTAGTTTCTCCATCCGAGATCATTTATAAACTTTGAATTTCAAATTTGAGATCATTCAAACTTAGATCTCGTTAACTAGATGATTTCAAATGAAAACGTTGTGAACCACAAAGTTTCATAACTTCTTTAAAATCTACAACTCTTATTTTGACCGTTTCTTCATCCGAGGTCGTTTGAAAAACCTCAAATTTCAAATTTTGAAACTACAAACTTACTTTTTATTAGTAAAACAAATTCAAATTAAAAAGTTATAAACTACAAAATTGTATGACTTCTGAAGACCTACAACTTTTCTATATGTCATTTCTTCATCCGATACAGTGAGAGTAATATTGTTCATGAAACTTATAGATCTCTCTTATAGTTTTAGGAAACTCTATGAGAGAAATTGATTTTATGAACAATATTCATATGAATTTGTCGAATGAAGAAATGACCAAACTAAAAGTTCTACATCTTGAGAAGGTTTACAACTTTGTAGTTCAACACGTTTTGATTTGAATTGATTTACTACTTTAAAATGTGGTTTTAATGTGTACCGAAAACCGTTTGTGATGATGTAGCATCACCATCACAAACAGTTTTTGCCAAACCGTTTGTAACGTGGCCAAAACCGTTTGTGATGTCCCACATCACAAACGGTTTTGGTAAAAAACCTTTGTGATGAGGGGTATCACATGGTTGTCCGTTTGTGATATCGCTTTCTGAAGTAGTGGTGGAGGAAGTAAATATTTAAAACTAAAAAAATACGAGAAGACTAAACCTTCAATCTAAGATTAGATCTTACAAGAGAAAAATGGATTTCCACTCTCTCTGGCGCCACCCATGAGATCGTCGGAGACGACGAACGAAAACGAGAACCCAAGCGGTGGAATTTAAGGATTTGTTTGGTAGAGCTCTACCTGATTCTGATTCTCTATGGGAGCTGATTCTCTAAGAGAAGTGATTCTGTGTCTGAAAGCGATTCTCTTTAATTCTTTATCATAACCTTTTCAAAATCAGAATGGAGAATCACTTTACAGAATCAGGAGAAACTATTTTTTCTGCTTCCAGCCCTTTAGTTCATTTCAAAGAATCACTTCACAGAATCAATAAAGAATCGATCACTTATCTCTTGAAAACTGTTTGACGCGACCTAAGAGACTAAGAAGCGGGTGACCGGTTTTTATACAAACAGCCATCCTGAGAGGGGAGATATCACACATTTTTCCCTGATGATTTGCTTCGTTAGAAAACATAATACGTGTCGTGCGTAGTCCGAAAGGAACAGCTAAACGAAAAGGCTGCGTCTATTTTAATATACCAGCGGGAACAAGAAGCGTGAGTCATGTTAAACAGCAAAATATTGGTCCTGGCCGGGCTGGGCTGCTGGCAGGCATGCACATCACATTCGTTAACACTGACCTTTCTTCACCTACTATCTGCATTACTTCATTCACATTTCGGACACGGTCAAACAAACCTGACAGCGACCCGAAGGAAGGCGTACATCATGTGGGTACGCACGCCTTTCTCGGAAGCCATGCTGCGTCCATTTCGAAATGTTTATACCATTGACTTTTTTAACCATTTGTTTTTGAGTTCTGGGGTGAATTAGACGTCTCTAATAAACACTAGTAGTTATACATGCGCGACACGCGTGTGTTTTTAAAAACGTAGTAATTTTTTGGCACAAGATCTTGCCGAGCCGGAGTCCCCGGGCACTTCCATTCTCACTCTAATCGCAGTCCCACAGGCCCGCCAGCTAGGGACAGTAGAGAAACAATAGGTGAATTTGCCTAGATGAAGCGAGTTGCACGCTTGTCTGATCCACTGGCCACGCCACCATCTATCTGTTCCCAAACTGGGAAGCTTGACAAAGGAGGACAGGATGTTGCCACCTAGGCCGGCCCGGGTCACCATTATCGTTTGCGTGTCGTGTTTGGGAGCACCACGGTTGAAAGAGCATCAAGTGAGAACTTTGATTATAACAGGAACATATCTACAGGGCAACTCTTAACAAGTAAGAGCGATGACGGTTACTGCTTAGCAACACGCCTCCAATGCTAGCGGCGGTCCATGATGCGCCAGAGCGGATGGCAAAGAGAGTTCCAGCACCCTCCAGCGTGTGAGTCGTGATGCTAGGGGAGTCCATCTGGTTTTTGCTCAGGAAAAAAGCGGTGTCACCTGGTTTTATTTCCACATGCAAAGGGAGACCGAAATGAGCACCAATGACGACGTACAAAAAAGCAGACCAAGCGGCCGTACACACAAACATTATTTGCTTGCTTTATTATTTACTAACAATTATGCTCGTGCGTTGCAACAGACAAATAACATATATTAATACATTATCATATTATAACTTACGTGAGTTATTTTTGGACATATAGAGTTTTTTATAATAATAATAATATTTTCCATTGCACTTAATAGATCGCTATACGACTCACCCTATATGAATATATGTACGCAAACCTACTTTTTCAAGAGCACATTCGAAAATTGGACTGTCAGACATGAAGATCGACGAAGTCAACAGAGACGTCTCGTTGTCGATTGATACATCGCATATTGTTGAAAGAATAGTGCTGGAAAAATTATGAAATAAATCTAGAAAAATATGACACTAGTGCTGAGCCTAGGACTTTACTCTAGTTGACAGGTAACACAACGAGGAATTTTACTAACTGATATACGAACATACGAACAGTTCACACTACATGTTTGTTAGCAAATATATAAGTTTTTTATTTAGCAGAATAATTCTTTTTTATAGGAGTTGATGAGCGAGGATTTTGTTACATTTTGTCATTAGACACCAGTGTTGTACATCGCTAACCCCACATTTGTCAATCCCGTTTTTGATAGTGTTTGTTTCGGAGACACATGGGATGGAGTCATCCCAAAAGAGGAATATACCTCTGAGATGCGGGACGACCCCGTCCGTTGAAATCGAGCGGACGGGGGCATCCCATTTTGCTCGAAGGCACGGCGTCTTGGGCTCCGTCTTCTCCACGTACGACACGAAGAAAGGGAGGCCGAAGCTCGGATGGCGCAGCGGGCGAGGGCGGCGCGGAAGAGGCGGCCGGGGCGGAGCCGTGGACGAGGGCGGCGCGGGTGGGCGAAGTGGCCAGCGCGAGCCTAGCGGCCGAGCTGCGCGAGCGCCGGTCGGGCGGGAGCAGGCCCGCGGCCACGGACGGGGCTTGGGGGCTGCGCCGGTGGGGAGGGAGGAGGGGGGAGAAGAAGATAAGTAAAAAAATAAATAAATAAAAAGAAAAATGGCTTTTGCAATGAGAATGACACATGGGCCATATGCATGACATGTAGGGTCTACTAAATACTGTGTCTAACGGTGTTAAAAACGTCATTCATCCCATACTCTCAATCCCTCCTACCAAACAAAAAACTGGGATGGATCCATCCCTCTCAACCAATCACGAAATGGGACCGTCCCATCCCAAAAAATAGGGACGGGACCATCCTGTCCCATCTCGCCTCCAAACCAAACACACGCTTAGAGTCCGGCTCAGTCGAGTCCTACGACTCCCGGCTGCCAGCAGCTCGAGGCAAGGCAGAAAGAGATGGCATCGATCTAGTTTTATGTAACTTACCTATTTCATTATTTGATTGGTGGGTACGTGGGGTAGGTAAAAAAATTTTATGGTGAGAAAAGTAATGTCTAAAACGTCAAAAACTCTACAGAAACATCGTGTTTTAAAAATTTCCACGTCGCTTCCACCGTTGGACCTGACATGTGGGTCCTCCGTGAGGGGTGGATAGGATTTTTTTGGGTGAGGAGTGTTTTAAATTCTACCGGATCCTTATAGTATATATAGTAGTAGGTGGTCTTGAGTTACAAGAAACTTAGACAATTATATAGTAAAATTTATCCATAGGACAATCAAAGAGTAAATGTTGAATTGATTCATTTTTCACATAAAAGCAACATTTCTTATCCCCTTACCATTGTTGCCTTGCTAAATTATTTTTATTAGAATCACACCCTTGATTAAAAACCACAAGAAAACTTTTATCTTTACTGGTTTCTACATAAAATCACCGATTCAACCAGTTCTATCCAGTTCAACCGTGCGACAAATCTCACATATCGGACCCCCATAAATTTACAGTTAAGCAGTTCTTAAAGAAAATAGTACTAAAAAAAATCTTATGATGGTTTGATAAGATAGGGCATGAACTTTGTCATATGCAGTCTGATTTTCTATTGATCTAAATGGCACTCAAATTCAATACATTTTTTGTAACATATAAATTGTAACATTATTTTATATATTACAATATACTACTCTATTGTAACATTTTA
>OAMR01000668.1:244663-273490 GCA_900205405.1 Echinochloa crus-galli | reverse complement strand
ATTATTAGGATCCTCGGAAGACTCGGATGACTTCGTCGACCTCGTCTTCGACTACATGAAGAAAGAAGAGGACTTTGCTCTAGGTTCACGCCCGACCAATCTCTGAAATACCTGTTAGACATGCAAACTAGTATGCTAGCGCTTTACTTTACTCGCATGATATGCCTGCACTGCCTTTGTTAATATCCTGTTACCTTGCTACCTACCACTCACTTTATGAGATATGGTATGCTATGCATGTGTTGGGATGGTTGTGATTTGATCCTCTTGGCGTGAGTTGTGGGTGGTATGGGAGGTGTAGTGTAGCTAGGCGGTGTAAGCGAGTGATAATAACCCGATCGTTTGATTGTGGTGCTTGGGGGCTGCACTCGGGCAGTCCCTACGGGGTACCTGTTGCGGGTACATGGTTACTTGGTTACTTTTGAGGAGTTGGGTGGCTATACCTTTAATGGGTGCCGATTGCGGACCGTTGCGGTGGATCGCTTTTTGATGATGATACTCGCTTTACCGACAATTACGGACCGTGTCGATGGCGGCTTTCAGTGGGATTTACAGTGCTCACCGTCTACCCAGAATGGGGAGGGTTCCAGCAAGCCTACTTAGTGCGGTGCCAGACCTGTAGGAGATTCGAGTTTGATATGTGTAGGGGGGACTCGTTGCGGCGTACTCTCCCTGATTTACCACTGCCCCCGACTGGCCCCGGTGGGAAGGTTTCACGACCCTGGGGCAGCTGTTAGCTCAGATTGTTTCCCGAGCCCAGGGAGACAATATGACACCGTTACTTCTTAGCTGCAGCCCGGATGGTTCCTGGAGTGCAACCTCTGCAGAGTGAAAACTATACGTATAGCCGTGTCCACGGTTATGGACGAGCGCATCTGGATTGCTTGAGACTAGCATGGGTTTCTGCTTTCTTTCCTCATCCTTGGTTTGGGATATGAGAGGTTGGTCCAGCTCTGCTGATGAGACAAGGTGGGGAGGGAGCTCACCGAGTCGACTAGTAAGTGAAAGGTGTCGGTGGTTGATATTTGTGGGAACCTGCTGAGGCAGGACGAGCCCAACGTGGTTGTGAGTGATGGTTGGTTTGGGGGGTGTGATATCTGGTGAGAAAAGGTGCTGGTGATGAGTTGAACTTGGGTTAATGCTGCTGCGCGCATAGGAAAAACCCCAGCTTATTCCTTGAATATTTTATTACTAGTTTAGGCCACTTTAAAGCTTGCTTCATATTATGGTTGGTGACGTGGACCTGTCTCATTTCCTTGGGGACAGACTTTGGGTGGACAGGAGAGGATCCCGAGCACGAGTTCAACCAGGATGGATGGTACGATTGAAGGGTTACGCGTGCGCTCAAGGATGCCTGCGGGAGTGGACCCGATGACTTAGCTACCGCTGCGTAGCTGTTCTCATTGTCGATTTAGCCCAGAGGGCTTTGTACCAGATCGCTATGTTTTATAAATGTCATGTACTGAATCTTTTATCGTTGTATGGATGTGATATTCTTCTGAGATGAGTTCTGTACGAGATAGCTGCTATTCCTGGGACTATCTCAAGGGTACAGAGAGTCGGATTCTTGTTGTTGAGAATCCGGATCGTTTCAAAGCCCCTATGGAAACTCATTTGCAGGTATTGTTCAGGGGAACACACTGGCTCCGCTTCTGGGCTCAGTTTCAGTGGCATGACGAGGATAAGCAAGCAATAAATGGCGCCTGTCAAGCACTGGAGGTTATGACGATGCGTCTCTTCGCTCACCACGGCTGGAGGTTTAGTAATAGGATTGCATACTAATTCCTCAAATTTGTGGTGTGTCGCTTTATTTTGCTGTGTGAGAACTCTTGTTATGATGCGTTCTTGTAAACATTGGCTGTAGCCTCCGGGCAAAGGCCGGAATTATTTCCATTATCTAAAAAAAATATACATAGCTGATTGGCTCCTCTGCACTTCTCTGGGGATGGTCCTAGACCACCCGTTTCCTCACTAGTTCTTTACCGGCAACACCTCCTGTTTAGTGCTTCTCATTAGTCTTTCTCCGCTATTATACATTTTGGAGCCTATGTTACCTCACCGCTCTGCTCCACCTATGAACTGTGCCATGGTCGTCAACTTGTCAAGCTAGCTTGCACCAGCGAGTTTCATCTTTGCTCTTTGAAATTTGATAAACTACTGCCCTTAACACCAACTATCAATATAGATCCATGACGCAAAAAAACTTTTATGGCTCAAATTGCATATCTTTATCTAATAATAAAACGAAAATTAATTCAACGGGACATCATAATTTTGCAAAAAAACCCCTAATATTTATATTCTAGGATGTTGTAATTTTTTAAAAAAAACTCATAATATTTCATCTAATTAACCCATAGTATATTGTCTTTTCTAGCCGTCCCACACCACCACACACACCTCCATCTTCTCACGTCACTTTATCCTAGTCATAGACCCTCCGCCATTTCCGGACACGACGTATACCGAGGAACTCTCCTTTATCGTGCTCTCATCGACCCGTACTCTTTTGATACGTTTTATTTTTCTTTCCATATACCCATGGTGTTTCATCTAATCAACTTGTAGTATCTCATCTCACACTGCCGCACGCATCACTTAGTCTTCTCATGTCGCTCACATCGCTCACATGCCTGTCATCAACCCGCCGTCATTTCCTGGCACAATGTTTAACGAGGATCTCTCCTTTGTCGTGCTCATCATCGATCTATATTTTTTTTGTACGTTGTAATATTTTTTTAACGAAAACATAACATTTTATTCCATCAACCTGTAGTATCTTGTTCTCTCTCCATCGCATACCGTCTCACACATTCGTCTGTCTTCTTACGTTGTTTGCATCTCCATCATTGACCCGCCATCGTTTCCGGGCATGGCAATCACCAAGGATCTCTCCTCTGCGGTGCTCCTTATCGCATATGGAATCGGTGACATTTAGGATCCTGCGTTTCTTCACTTAAGAAATCCCTTTTACCTCTAGCAATGTAGGGTCATATTTGTTAGTTGTTATAAAATCAAGCATTTGAAGCAATCTATAGCACTGCCAAGAATATTAATAAGAAAATAATATGATGGTTCGCAGTGGGTGCAGTTGGAATCAGCTATATAAATATTAAAAAAAGCATAATAAATTAACTAAAGACTTAGGTCTTGAGTGATTCCAAACTGGTTAAGGTAAAAGCAGTTTATTAAACATTAGCAAATTATTAATCAAAAAGCTTAGTGTTGGAGAAGATTCAGATGGCCTTTATTTTTCGTGTCGGACAGTGAGTTGTGCCCTATTGGGAGGAATATTGCCCCGGCTGATTTCATTTGGTATTTGAGTAGGATTCTCCACTCCTGTAAATCCCACGACGTATAAAACCATCGGTATGGCGGCGACCTCGTGGAACAGCCTCTCAAAATAAAGCTAGAGAGTGAGGAAAAAGAAAAAAAAAAAGAAAACTCGCTTGCTCAGCTGATCCTTTTTAAGGACAGGAAGGGGACCCCAGCGGCCCAGCTCCCTCCAACCCCCAAACCTTAGGATCACCGGCGGACCACCGGAGCTGAGCCCCACAGCACCACACATCCACGCGGTTTGGTGGTGTGGTGTTGGGGAGAGACACAATCACACAACAAGAAGGCGAGAGACAGAGAGGGAGAAAGGGGAGGAACACGGAGCTGAAAAAGGCGGAAAAGACCCGGCTTTTGACTCCGCCAAGCCCGCCGTCGCCGGCAATGGCGGTCGCCTCCGAGGAGGCCATCAAGCAGTTCTCCGCGCTCATGGAGCAGCGTGAGTCCTCTGCTCTTGAGCGACTGCACCTCTTCTTCTTTGCAAAGAAAAATAAAAAAAGAGATGTATCTCCTTTTTTGCTCTGGGATTTCTTGGTCACTGAACTGCGCGGCAATTTCGTTCTTGCAGTGGAGGAGCCGCTCAAGACCACATTCCAGGTGCTGATCTGCTCTCCTCGCTGTTCCTGGTGGATATCTGCCTTTTCGTGCAGCCTGATTTGGTTCTGGTTGCTTTCTGGGCGAAGACCCCTGCCTCTTGTGTTGATTTTGCCTGCTATGCGTGTTGCGAAGTCTAGTTTTGCTTTAATCTTGCTCATATGGTGCCTCACCAGTTCGCATTTTTGTGGATTTGGGTCACTTCTTTTTTTATATACTTTTCTGAAGAATTGCGAGTTAGTCTGTTATCCTGTTATCTGCGTAAATATTAGATCTTTGGAATTTTATTGTGTCCAGAGCTGATCTTTGTTGACTTAATGTCGTTCTTACTCGAATTTTGATCCAAATTGAAGTTTTTGCATGATTTAATTTCACTCATTTCCTGCTTCCGTCGTTCTTCCTTTGTTTTTTTACTGGTGGTCACCAAGTTTGGACTTTTTTTTTTGAGAAAACCAAGTTTGGACTTTGGACAGCTTATTTTTTATTCTTTTATGGGAGAAGCTCATTTTCTGATTTGAGCTCGAGTATGCTTTCATCAGTGTTTATTATTTTGAATTTTTGGCAAAGGTAGAATTTTCGTCTTCTTTTATCCCGACTTTCTTGTTGATTGAAGTGATGTTGAGTTCTCAACTTGGTTATTTAGAGAGCATCTTTTTGTTTCCATAAAGCTTAATTTCTTGTGGGGTGAAGTGTTTTCGGAGCAATCAATTTGGTGCTTTTCAAAAACTACACATATATGGTTTCGAAATGGACGTTTTCTTTTGTTCTGGTTGCCTCCCGAGATATTTGTTTGGAGATCTCACGAGATATAAATGAAAGTAGTACTTCTGGTACAGTTGTGGTGTCGGTGCCGTCTACTGTTCCAGTTCACCATTTGGAGCCCAAATTCTCCTTCTCTTCTTGTTTGACTAGTAACTAATTCCAGTCATGGCTGCCGGCTAGGAGGCTTTCTAGACTCCCAACTTTCTAAGCATGTGTTGTTGATATACTAGAAATCTGTGAGGTCAAGGACCCCCAAGATTACAGTAGTGATTTGCATGCCGAACTAGCCATTTACGCCATGGTTGTACTCTGTCAAACTTGTAGACTTGTAGTTGGATGATGTGACACTGTGTGGATCTCACCTAGCACGGATTAATAGCCGAAGAAGTTGCTGTTGTTGGATTTGGACTTGTGCTGATGAGGGTGGATCTGGATGTTGACGTGTTCCTGAACATCTGTGGCCCTGGTAGAGATGTTTCAATTGCAGATTCGGACTTTTATTTGGTCCTGGAGTCCTTGTCATGACTCATGATAAGTATGATATGGCTTATGGTTGATCTCAGGACTACGTGCGCAGCTGGGTCATAATATTCCCACTACGAAACAATGTTTTTCTTTCTTTTGTTTTTTTTCTGTCAGAGATAGAAAACATCATTTACTTTCTCCCTTTCTGTGATGCTAGATGCCTTCTGTTGGCTTCTTTCTTCTGTTTTTTACCACATCTTTTGCAATTTGTTTATTAGTTTCAATGTTTAACATTGACGTTGTTCTTTTTTCACTAGTCCATACCTTTTTTGGTGGACACTTGATACTCTGTATTTTGAAAATAGAACCTTATAAAATGACATGTTTGCAGAATGTGCATCAAGGTAATCTGAGAGGGACTTTGGTGCGTTTTCTGAAGGCCAGAGAATGGAGTGTCCCTAAAGCTTATAAAATGGTAAGGCGCCAGAACCTATTTTGCAACTTCTACATTTAGGTTGAGAATATATTGATCCCTTGTGAAGAACTGATGAGAGGCTTGGGAAGAACTGATGAGATATCTGATTGTTTGGTGCAGCTAATGGAATGCTTAAATTGGAGAGTACATAATGAGATTGACAGCGTGTTAGCTGTAAGTACCCGTTTTACATAGTCTTATTTTTCTTCTGAAAAGAGCAGAAAAGTAGATAGGACCGCGGACCAATGACTTTGGATCTGTTTTATAGTGAATTAGTGACTGCAAAAGATAGACAAATGAAGTAAAGCAAAACATCAATAACTTTTGTCCAGTGGCGGAGCACAGATTAAAGTTGAGGTGTGGCGCAGGTTAACCCATAGAGCTAAATAGCCTGGATTCATGGCGGCGGTGCAGAGAAAACAATGTAAAAAAGCAGCATGCTGAAGGGAACGGGGTACTCCTGGCAAAACAAGGTATGGCGACGGCCATACCTTGCCATACCGGGAGCTCCGCCACTGCTTTTGTCTGTGTATTCCTTACACTAGTAGCAGCAAAAACTTTTGAAATATTGCTTCATTTGTGCCACGAGCGAAATTCTTATACAGATATGGGGAACTCTTAATTTATGATTTATCTCCTGATATTTTTCTAAACAGGATTACTATTTGCTTTTAATGCAGAAACCAATTGTGCCATCTGATTTATATAGAGCTATTCGGGACACGCTACTTGTTGGATTGACAGGGTACTCCAAGCAGGTATAGTGATCAGACTCGTATTTCTCTTTTAACGATTTCTGCTTTTAGCTTCTTACTGATTCCTTTTGCTCCATCCACTGGAATCATCTACCTAGTCCTGACATATTTGCACAAGTGGTCTACATTTCTTAATCGTTTGCTTCCTCACTATTAAGAATGACTTCTATTATATCTTTAATTCATGCTCCTCTCCTTTTTTGTAGGGACAACCTGTTTATGCATTTGGTGTTGGTCTTAGTACCTTTGACAAGGCATCGGTAGGTGTTAAATGTCTTTTTAGAAATAATCTAAAGCTAAAGAATAGCAAGGAATTATAGTATTAGATCTGAGTCATTTATATATATCTTAATTTGGTGTGGTACGGTATGTCTGTGTATCAAGAAACCTTCAATTCGATAAAAATGTACCATGTAAATAAACGATAAGCTGAATGATATACACAACTTTGTCTTGAGTTGGTACGATCAATAGTTAGCCACCTATGGACATTACTTATTATTCTAAAAAAAAATGGACATTACTTATTCTATTTACAGGCAAAGACGTCGTTTTTCCATAACGATATACCTAATTTTTCCATGCAAATAAGATTCTCTTAATGGTATCATTCGTTTTTGTTTAGGTGAACTACTATGTGCAGTCACACATACAGATGAATGAATATCGAGACCGTGTTGTCCTGGTAAGCGCTTTCTTATTGCTATTAATAGTACCAAATTTGGAAAAGAGATTAAATATATTCTGTATCTTTTATTAGCCCGCTGCATCGAAAAAGTTTGGGAGACCGATTAATACCTGCTTGAAGGTTATGGATATGACTGGTCTGAAGCTGTCTGCATTGAGCCAAATCAAGGTGAGCTCACAATCTTCTCTAACTGTTGCAAGTTCTGTGGTGATCTGGATGATAATTTTTTCATCGCATCTCATATTAGTTTTAGTTTGTAAGAAGTTAACAGAATTTTTTTGTGAGAGTTATGGTTTGCAGACAACATTGCATAATAAGAAACTGACTGGCTTAGTATAGTTGAAGTGGAAATTAACTAAGAATATTCTAACTGAGGATAAATTTGATGGGATATTTGAAGCATAAATAACTCAAATTTTACTAGATGACAAAACTGAATCTTGATCAAGAGGCAATAGTAAAATTCTAGTATTGTTGGACTGCATCAAAAGGCAGCATTATTTGTTAGTTCTTGGTTGGAGATAATAGTCCAAATCTTCTTTTTTCCAAGCAGTTATTCCAACAAAAGCTAATTTACTGCCCATGTTACTAATTGTACACAATTAATCTTTCTTACTTTTCCTCTATCTTCTCCCCTTGTCTGTTTGTCCTTCATTTCTTCTTGACTTCATGTCTATCATGGTCTTCTCCACACTTTTGAACCCCAATTTGTCTTTTAGTTTTCCTGGTGGAGGTCTGAAGTCTCAACTAGCCAAAATTATTAAGATGTTTTTAGGACTACTGTGAAATATGAGACAACCAGGATAGGGATGCAGATGGGCCAACGGTGGCCCACTGAACTTGATTGATAGTTCACTTTACAGCTGCACACATGATAGGTAATATTTTTCTTAAAAAAAGGGAAAAAAGAAGTTCTGACTTCCAATTAAAAGATATGATTTTTTCTTAGTTTAGATTTTCCTTTTCATAAAATACATAGATATTCGCTTAAATATAATTGTAGATATTATTTTATTTTCTTTCCTGCTTTCTCCTTTTCTTTGAATCAAGTTACATGCATGTGGACACTTGTTGAGACATGAGATTTGAAAGTCCAATTGATGGACATATATATAACAGGAAGTAATATTAGAAAGTGAGCTTCTAATAGTTGCATTAGTTGAACAGCCTGAATAACCAATAAAAGTGTTGTATCTGGAGCTTATTTGAATTGAACGAGGACTGCAGAATGAACTTTTGCGGTTCAGCGGTTGAAGCACTGAAATTGAATGAAAGGACAGCAGTCTAATGTGCCGTTTTCATGCATGCTTTGCCTAAGACAAAGCTTGTTATGAATCAGGAGTGTATTTCATCCATCAAATCATCATTGTTATTTTTCCAATCATATGCTTATATTGCTTACAGGAAGAAATGTCACAGTTATAACTTATCAATATCCCCCCCTATGCAGATGTTGACCATGATTACAACTGTTGATGACCTTAATTATCCTGAGAAAACCGAAACTTATTACATTGTGAATGCTCCGTATGTCTTTTCGGCATGTTGGAAGGTAAGTGCACAATTTTCCTTTCTATCACGTGCTATATATATTAATATATATAATAATTAGTTTTACTCTCTTTTGGTTTGATCTTTTCTGCCTGGCACAATCATTTTTTTCTAGTTAATCAATTAAAATTTTGTTCACTCATGGCCAGGTTGTGAAGCCACTTTTACAAGAAAGAACTAAAAAGAAGATCCAAGTTCTGTATGGCAATGGGAGGGATGAGTTATTGAAGGAAAATTTTCTTTAATTACATGATATTGTTGACTCTGTCATGATTTCCCATTGTCGTGTTTTACATCCCTGTTTGGAATGTTTTGACGCTTGACATGAAATTCTCCTTGAATTGATTATGTAAAAGGTTATGAGCAGAAGTTGTTTGTGTCGCTAACCATTCTGCCTCTTAGTCTTAGCTGCTCATTTTTGGAATAGTGATGAAAGGTCCTCTAGCTGAAAAATGGAGTAGTGGGCACAGCATTACCTAGTTACCGTCTCGTTTATTTTAGATAATGGAAAAGTTGGACTTTGCTTATCCATTCCTTATTACAGCATCACAGCCCTTGGCTGATGAAATGTAACAAGCTTTACCATGATAAAGCCTGCTACTAAACTGCCACCCGTTCTTGGTGATAAGTTCCATGGCACCGCCTCCACAGCCTGGCATGCCATGCTTATATACCCTCCATGTTTCCTCCTTTTCTTGTAATGCCCAAAATCAATTGAGTGTTTCATCAATTGGTCTGCATGTTTTTTGACTGACGAATCTTGATGCTGTACGTCACCTGCAGGTTATGGACTATGCGTCACTTCCACACTTTTGCAAGAGGGAAGGATCAGGTTCATCCAGCGACTCTCTTGACGGAGTTGATTGCTACTCCTACGACCATCCTTTCCACCAGCAGCTGTACAACTACGTGAAGCAGCAGTCTCTGAAAGTGGACTCCGTCGGTCCCATGAAACAAGGCTCACTCCATGTGGATTTGCCCTCGCCCGGCCTAGAGGAGGTCAAGATCGCAGAAACGATCGAATCGGAGCTCCACAAGTTGAGGGGAGTCAACGGGCTCACTCGCTCATTCAACAGAATCAACATCGAAGGTCCATGAGGTGTTTGAGAGGCGCGCCCGAGGCAGCTGTCCACTTGTTATCTGTTGAACCCCAGGAGCCTATGGCGGGGTGGTAGTTAGTAGTGCCTCTTGCTTGCAATCACTGGCTGCAGGCTTGATTAGGACGAGTAGAAGAGAGCGCAGTATACGCGATTCTAATAACTGTATCCGAGATTGTTATCATTCCTAATTAACCTAGCGAGTATCGTTGTATTTTCAAGCTTATGACATGGTACCAGCTTGGAGTGCCCCCCATGTATCTATGTATGTATATATATAACTGCCAACTCCATGGAGTTGCTATATATGAGGAGACCTGTACTCAGGATGCTCATGCCCTCACCTGCAATGCAGTGAAAATCCATAATGTTCAGTGTTTGGCACTGCTTTGTGAAAATTGATGTTCTCGGTTGCGTGCAGTTTGAACTGTATCTAAATTCTGAGAATCCAACGTCCTGCAATTGCTCACAGTTCCTGAACCAAGCACCCTTAACTGCTTGCTCCCAAAATAGGGGATGCGTTTCAGCAGCCGTGGAAGCCGCCCCGCGGTTACCGCAGAACACCAGGTCCCCGTCCACCTGCATAAATCTGCGTCTCCTTTCACTCCCTCCCCTTCGCCGAGCCAATAAAGCTGCATAACGTCGATAGAATTCTTCGCTAAAGATTCCTTTGGATTGGATTACCAGAGGGTTGAAGGTCTCTCCGCAGAGGGAGCTACATCAGACAGACAAAGGCCATGGAGCCGATGGCGATCGTGACGGTGACCGGCGGCGTGCTGGGCCCGGTGTTTGTGCTCCTGTCGCGGATCCAGCCCGTCGTCGACTTCTTCCGCCGCCTATGCGACTGCCTCCGCCACCCCCAGCGCCGCCCCGCCAGGCCGCTCAGGGCGCCGTGGAAGAAGCCTGCTGCCGGGGAGGAGTAGAGCATCCGTCATCTGCAGGCGTTCACCGTGTATGTAATGTAATTTGTATGGAGCTCATGCAATGGGGGTCTCCGTGTACCGGCGGTTACATGCGTTCTGGGTTCTATGATATGATTTGGCATTTGCATTTGCGTTATCGGACCAAATCTGACCATTTGAAACGGTGAAAGCCTTGTGATTAATGCATTTTTGCAACATGAAGGGGACGAAGCCTAGCACCATTTTTATAATTTCTTTTATACAAATTATTTGTTTGATATTGTAAATGTAAATATACTTTTTCTATAGATTAAAATTTTAACTTGGAATAAAGCTAAAGCAAAAGTAATTTGAAAGGGAGGGAATAGTTCTGAACCGTAGCCACAACTACCACTGGCTTTATAAACGCAGAAGGCTAAAGAATACAGTTCGATACTTGGGGATGTACACGAAGTGAATTGGAGCAACCCCTACACCCTCCCTAAAACAATCGGTCGGAGCAATATGAGTTTGCTCAGGCCTCCACATATATCATTTTTCCAAACTCTTCCTCAGATGCTGAGCTGATTTTGTACTCTGTTTCTCTACAATTCTTGAGTTCCGCTGCAACAGATAGTGGAAGTACAATGTATCTCTTCCTCCCAGCATAAGGGTTGGGTTTGTTGCAACTATGCAACCAGAAAAGCAGATTATCCCGATGCCTCATCTGTTTAGCCGACACCATCTGCATTAATGCTTGCTTGGTTCAAAACCAACTAGATTAGAATTGATTTTATACACGTACTGGGAACAGGGTGACACAGCCGAGGAACAGCCACCACCTCACGTCTTTAGTTTACTGAGATAAGAAAACATGGGTGCAAGTGCAACCAGTGGATTCTGATATTTAAATAGGTTCTACATATCTTAATTGGCTTGAATGAAAAGTAAATTTTCTTGGTACCATTTAGTACTTGCTAATGTACCTTCTCATCTATTCATTGAAACTTAATTTGGGGGATCGAAAAATAAAGGAAAAAGTCTACTTCACCCCCCAACATGGGTGGAACACATCACCCCCAACATATGAAAATGGATTTTTTACACCCCAGAACTTTCTAAAACCGGACAAATCACCCTCTGAAGCAGATTTGAAAAATCATAATAAATCACAGAAAAATCGTAAAATAGAAAATCAAATTGTGTTGAACTTCAAATTAGTAGTTCTATGCAGTGGACATATAATACGGAATGCTTTACTTTTTTTCCTGTAACTATAGATTTATGCTTTTCTTCATATCTGTAAAAAAATGTACTAAAGCATACCATATTATATGTTCACTGCGTAGATCTACTCATTTGGAGTCCAACACAATTTGATTTTCTATTTTATGATTTTTCTGTGATTTATTATGATTTTTCAAAACTGCTTCGGGGGGTGATTTGTCCGGTTTTAGAAAGTTCAGGGGTAAAAAATCTATTTTCATATGTTGAGGGGTGATGTGTTCCACCCATCATAGGTTGGGGGATGAAGTAGACTTTTTCCAAAAATAAAAGATCTTGGCTTTGTGATCCACCTTATATTGTGGCCAGGTAGGCGTGAGTGAGCGTATAACTTCAGCTATTAGGGCAAATATATATTGGTGCGGTCTACTACGCCATCTCATGCATAAACTATTTTGAGACAATTTAATAGACAACCGTGCAATAGCTTATTATTTTATAAAAAAATAGTTTATTTTTGTCCATTCAACTGCGCCTCAATTTAGTTTCAACCCCATTCAACTGCGCCTCAATTTAGTTTCAACCATGAAACTTCAAAATCAGGAATCGTTGAGGGTAATGATTTGCTACCAATACTAGCCAAACCAATTTTTAGGAGCAACATTGACATTTGGCGTTTGTTTGGTTCGGCGGGGCATGCTAGGTACACCAATCCGCGCCAACAAAACTGCTGTTGTCGCCGTGGGCCCGTGGGCGAGATTGGAGCGGGCAAAACGATTTGGCCGCCAACGCCAAAGAAAGTTGCAGCATGGCAGCATTTTCTTGGCTACACCGACTTCAAGAACATAGGAATATAGGATTAACAACATTCAAGTGCTAATAACTTCTTCATGTCCTAATTAATTTAGAAACCGTTTGCATATTAATATTCTTTGCAATTAATTCTACAAAACAAGATATCTCTTGATTATATTTTGACAGAAAATAAAATAGTAACATGTGGACCCCACATGTCATACTAACAAGTTGAATGGATTTGGAAATTTTGGCAAGGTCCAAACACAATTTTGCCAATTTTTTTTGGCCCTGCCAACGATTTGGTTACGACCAAAATTTGGTTGGGTAAAATGGGGCATGAACCAAACATGCCATGACCACCCAACTATCGAAACTGTTCATATTTGACCGTTAGACTGTTTTGATGGGTGATTTTGTTGATGTGGACGCCACATAGCGATAGGACCCACATATCATGTCACCACGTTTTCAGTCTTTTCTTCTCTCCCTTACCCTCTTGTTATCTCTTCTATTGCATAGATTCGTCGGTGCCTCCATGTTGCCGCACATGTCGGTGAGGCCCATGGACCACCCTGCCGAGCTCTTCACCGCCAATCCCAGAACCCACGATCCAATTCCCCAGCTACATATCCTCCTTCCTAGTGCATCTCAATGACGGCGGAACACAGTTCTTGGACATCAGTCGTTAGGCCCTGCTCCTCCCCAAATGCCACTTCTAGGCGTGCCACCGACTAACTGTGCGACGGCAAAGGCAACATCGGGGGCAACGACTCTTCGTCTCTGGCTTAGCCTTCACCACAGATGCGGAGGAGGGAGGACGTGGCATCGGAGCGGATGTGAGAGAGGAGGGCGCGAGTGTGGTGGCGATAGTGGAAGTGATTGTGGCAGAAGGAGGGCGGGGAACAGTGGCGGTGCCGCAGTTGGTGCGACAGGGAAGGAGGAGGGCAGCGGTGGAGTGGGTGCGGCAGTGCAAGAGAGATGAGAGAGAAGAGAGGGAGGGAGGGAGAGATAACACTAGCATGTGGGCGGTGGGCCCATCGCCATGTGGCGTCTATGTCGGAAAAACCAACCTTCAAAACAACCCAATGGCCAAATATGAACGGTTTTGATAGTTGGGTGGTCACTGATTCTTGGTTTAAAAGTTTCTAGCCGAAATCAAACTAAACGATAATTGGATGGTCAAAATGGACTCTTTCTCATAATCCTAAATTTTAGCTCATGGATAGTTGTTTTGCGAAACATTTGTTTCTTTCTCTCACCTCTCTCTCTTCTAGATCATCAAAAATCCTATATGGTAGTGCATAGGGCAATCTTTAAGATGGCTGATGTGTAGCAATGCAAGTGTGTGAAATTTTGTGCCAATTATTTAAGAATGTATAAGTGCTTTATTGATCTATTTATAGGATGTTATAGATCAGTTGGGTTAGATTCCTTATGGTGGAACCTGCTCACCAGGATCCAATCCTTACTCACCACTAGTGTCGTATTTTTCTAGATTTATTTTAGAATTTAACCGATACTATTCTTTTAGTGGCTAGTGACATTCTCATCGAGAGCGAGACGCCTGTTGTGACTTTGTTTGGGTTCTATTTATGATAATGAACATGTATAGCTTTCCTTGTTGTTTCAAATCAGCTATGATAGTCCATGGCTTGTCCCTAACTGAATAAACAATAACTATCTTAACGATTCGGAAATCTAGCCAATGGTAATTGTTTCTTTGTCAGATCTAACTGTTCTTGCTATGTTTGGAACACTTCGGAATCCCATACGATATGTTTCTCCTAATTACTGATAAGATTATATCTCTTATTATTTCAGATCAAATTGACTATCACGTCGCGAACCTGGAGACCTAAGAGATGCACTTGAGGAAAGCAAATCTTTTGGACCTTTTTATGTCAAGTTTACATGAAGATCATTACCTGATTTTTATGCAAACATGGTAGAAATTATCGTTTCAAACTTTCTTCTAGTTATAAGATGGTTATGCACTATTTCGAGTCCAAAAACCTTAATATGCCTTGAAATGTACTCCCTCCGTCCCCTTTTATCTGTCGTTTTCGCTTCACGAGAAACAACTTTAAAACGGCGGACGGTCCGCGCAAGAACGGCGGACGCTACTTCTGTGAGCCCACTATAATAAAATTTAAGCCCAGCCCACATATATAGAAAATATTTTAGTAATGTTTATTTTGTTTCTCTCTCGAACTGAGGATTGAATAATTTTTGTTCGGAGTAAGTGTTGAGTACCGCTGTCAACTGTTAAGGTTACTTTAGCTGTGTAGTAAACTATAAAAGGACTATTTTTTATGTTATATTATTTCTTTGTGGTTTACGTTTAAAAAATATTCACCATCATAAAAAGTTACACATAAGTATGTATTATCCGTCTGTTTTAATCCGCTTCTGCACCGACTCCGATCCGCGTCCGCACCATCTCCGATATCCGAAAAAATCCGTATCCATAACCGTATTCGGGTAATATCCGCTCCGCTCCGTATCCAACAGAAAAAAGAGGATGCGGATATGGAAAAAGTATTATCCGCTCCGATCTGATCCGTTTTCATCCCTAACTACTAGTGAAGTAGCCGAGCATCGTGTAGACCGTCTGCAGCATCGACGGCACGCAGTTGAGAATGCAAGTGTGTGAAATTTTGTGCCAATTATTTAAGAATGTATAAGTGCTTTATTGATCTATTTATAGGATGTTATAGATCAGTTGGGTTAGATTCCTTATGGTGGAACCTGCTCACCAGGATCCAATCCTTACTCACCACTAGTGTCGTATTTTTCTAGATTTATTTTAGAATTTAACCGATACTATTCTTTTAGTGGCTAGTGACATTCTCATCGAGAGCGAGACGCCTGTTGTGACTTTGTTTGGGTTCTATTTATGATAATGAACATGTATAGCTTTCCTTGTTGTTTCAAATCAGCTATGATAGTCCATGGCTTGTCCCTAACTGAATAAACAATAACTATCTTAACGATTCGGAAATCTAGCCAATGGTAATTGTTTCTTTGTCAGATCTAACTGTTCTTGCTATGTTTGGAACACTTCGGAATCCCATACGATATGTTTCTCCTAATTACTGATAAGATTATATCTCTTATTATTTCAGATCAAATTGACTATCACGTCGCGAACCTGGAGACCTAAGAGATGCACTTGAGGAAAGCAAATCTTTTGGACCTTTTTATGTCAAGTTTACATGAAGATCATTACCTGATTTTTATGCAAACATGGTAGAAATTATCGTTTCAAACTTTCTTCTAGTTATAAGATGGTTATGCACTATTTCGAGTCCAAAAACCTTAATATGCCTTGAAATGTACTCCCTCCGTCCCCTTTTATCTGTCGTTTTCGCTTCACGAGAAACAACTTTGATCGAATAAAAAAAATATATATTAATATTTATGGTACATAATAAATATCATTAGCTAGATATTCGAATCTAGGTTTTTAATAAATTTATTCAGAGATTAAAATGTTGCACGTATTTTTTACAAATCAAATCTAAATCGTGGCACGGAAACCAACAACAACAGTTAATAAGGGACGGAGAGAGTAAGTACATAATATATGCCTTGAAATATTAATATACTATACTTGTGAAATATCTGGAGTACTTATTGATTTCCTAAGAAGATGTTAGGACTATTATTGTCCAAACCTTGGCGCCATATAGATTTGAGGATCATTACCGGTACTTCCGAGCACTTTGGTTGGTTAACAAAATAAATCTCGTCCCATTGGCCGTGTTTCATTGGGTGGGTAAAATTTTGCTAGCCCCTTTAACCAATAATTAAGGGTATTAAATAAAGTCAGTTTACAAAATCACTTTACAATATTGGACTATTTCGCGAGACTTATCTAATGAGGCCTTTGACCGCACGATTAGAGGATGGTTACTGTAGCATTACTGTAACAAAACATGGATTAATTAGGCTTATTAGATTCGCCGCGCAAAGTTACACTCATCCTTAAAAGGGTTTTGCAAATATACTTCATTTAGTACTTCATGTATGCAAGATTCTCTTTGGCAAAAAATTGCCAGAAGGCAAAGAAACACGGCCATTATCATTGTAAGATTGAGAAAGAAACTATTTGCATAATTTTTGGCGGCAAAATAGTGAGATTTCTAAACTGATAAGGAAAAATGGACCCTGGCACTGTTATGGTGGACGAAGGGGGGACTGTAGACTTCAGTGACCCAATGAAGACGAGGGAGAGATCGCTATGGGTGCTAGTGGGGGGAAGTTTTGGCCCTTATGGCGCTGCAAGCAAGTACATACAATCCATGGTTTGCAAATCCGCTCGGTCCATGAGAAGGGAGACAATTTGTTTGTGGCCGAGTTTGGTTACAAGGAGGATATGGAGCGGGTCCTGGCGGGCTCACCATAGATGGTGGGCAAGTACACAGTGATCTTGCGGGAATACGATGAAATATTATTTCGACCATCTGAGATGCGTTTCAATAGGATGGCGATTTGGGCGTGCTATGAGCGAAGTTCGGGATTTCTTTCACGCCCCAATGCTTGACCTGACACTACCAGAACAATGGCTATCTGCACCGGTTGGGAAGGGGCATTGGCACCGGTTTTCCCAACCGGTGCTATGTCTTCGGCCCCTTTAGCACCGGGTCAAATAACCGGTGCTAAAGGTGCCCACCGGTAGAAAAAAATGCGTGCTGTGCGGATGGCTGCTGCTGGGATTTGAACTCAGGACCTCTTGCCTCGCGCATACCCACCTAACCATCTCACCTATGCAGCATATGTGATAGAATAGAATATGCTTTCCTTTTAAAGTAACATGCAACACCCCCTTTAGCACCGGGTCGTAACACAAACCGGTGTTAAAAGGCCTTTAGCACCGGATCGTAACACCACCCGGTGCTAAAGAGTGACCCTTTAGCACCGGGTGGTAATATGATCCGGTGCTAAAAGGTCGAGGGGCTTTAGCACCGGTTGGTAACACCAACCAACCGGTGCTAAATGGTCTCCGGGAGCACCCAAATTTTACACCCGGTGCTAATGTACCTTTAGCACCGGGTTCGAACGGCGCCGAGTCCTATGAGGGGGGCGGATGTGAGTTTTTCTTGTAGTGTGAATATTCAATCGATTTGCATGATGACCAGTTGAAAATGATACGCACGGCACAAAGTCTCAACTCTTCTCAACTACTACTAGTGAAATAGCCGAGCACCGTGTAGACCGTCTGCAGCATCGACGGCACGAAGATGAGCGCCACGGCGGCGGCGAGCGAGACGGCCACCCACGGCGACGGGAAGAAGTGCAGCACGAAGCCTCCGCACCAGCAGCTATAGATGGCACCGTGCCGTGCCGTGCCGGCACGGCGGCGTGCCACGCCGTGCCGCCGTGCTGGCCGTGCCGTGCACTGCGTGCCATGGGCCAGGCCTTCGCCCATGGCACGGCACATGGGCCGTTTCGCCGTGCGCCCGTGCCGCCCATGGGCCACGGTGCAAGCGTGCGGGCTCGGCGGCCGGCCATGGAAGGAGAGGGAGCCGCGCCGCTCGTGTTGCTGGCCGCCGCGGCTCCACCATCCCCGCGCCGCGCAGTCACCCTCCCGAGCGCCGGCGGCCATGGCTCCTAGTCGACCTCCTCCAACACCTCCCATTCCGCCGGATCCACCTCCCCGACGGCGCCGCCGAGTGAGGAGCGGGAGGGAGGAGGGCGTGGATGACGAGGCCGGCCGCTCCTGGCCTCGGACGCTGCGTGGGCCTGCTTGGCCGCAACGCCGCGCGCAGATCCGGCCGAGATGGGCTCGCCGAGGGCTGAGGTCGGCGGTGACGGCCGGAATCGGGGGTGGCTGCCGCCCCGCCGCGCCGGAGCCATCCCCATCGCGCTCCGCCTCGAACACGGGGGAGACGGGAGGAGCGGCCGGCCCCGTCGGCGCTCGAGTCCAGGAGGAGGCACCGCATGGCGAGGCGGAGGAGATGCGGCGCGCGGCGGCGTGCGGGGAGAGGAGAGGAGGCGAGCGGAGGAGATGCGGCGCGCGGCGGCGTACGGGGAGAGGAGAGAAGTGAGGTGGAAGAGATGCGGCGCGCGGCGGCGCGGGAGAGGAGAGGAGTGAGGCGGTGGAGATGCGGCGGAGGAGACGCGGGGCGAGGCGGAGGAGATGCGGCGGCGCGCGGGGAGAGGAGGCGAGTGGAGGGTGGGGAGAAGAGGCGAGGCGAGTGGGGCTCGAGGTGCCTGGGGCTGGGGAGTGGGGGTTGGGGGCTCGGGGCGCCGTGCCGACACCGTGCCGCCGTGCCGGCCGTGCCGTGCCAGCCATGTCATGGGCCAGGCCGGCGGCCCATGGCCCGCACGGGCCTTCGGGCCGTGCCGGCACGGGCACGCTGCCGGCCGTGCCGTGCCGCCCATGGGCCGTGCCAAAAGGCCGTGCCGTGGGCCGTGCTGCCGGCCCATGGGCCGTTTGTACACATATACCAGCAGCTCACCCGCCGGCTCCGGTGCCGGTCCACGCCGTCAAGCATCTCTCTGTACTCGTCGGGGAGCCGCGTCCCGACGGTCTCCTCGCCGAGCTCCCGGAACAGGGCCACTAGCTCGGCGTCCGTGCGCCGCGTGCTGGCGAGCACCCCTCGCTTCCGTAGCATGGCCGCGTCCCCCGGGCACCGGACCAGGCCCTCCATCCTCGCCACGTGCGCCGTCACGCACGCGTCGTGCGCCCAGTAGAAGTGCTTCTCGAAGGCCAGGAGGTTGTGGAACACCGCTGCGCTATACTCATGGACGTGGAAGCACGGGACGCTCATCACGGCCACCGGGCTCGCCTGGTTTCGCCAGAACCACATGTCCAGGTCGTCGCAGCTCGACGAGGCCTGCCGGAACCATACCGCCGACCGCCGAAGCTCCATGGCGCAGGGGAACAGCCGCTCAGACTCCTTCTTGATCCTTAGGAGCTTCCGCGGCGTCGAGAGAACGCCGTACTTGTCCTTGGGCACGCGGGACCAGTGGAAGAGGTGCAGGACGTGGTGGAAGAACTCGCCGCCGGCGACAGCGCGGCGCCCTCGCCTCGGACAGAGGTCGTCGAAGCACCCGAGCACGAGCTCCTCGACGGGGTGCCCGAGCCTGAGCCCCGGGCACGAGGCCGCGAGGAGCTTGACGGCCGCGAAGGGGATCTGGTTCTCGAGCACCAGCATGTCCAGCTTGATGTCGTCCGCGTGCTGCGCCACGGCCATGTGCAGTATGAAGTAGTCCCTGTTGATGGACGTCGCCCGCGCCACGCTGCCGCCGTCGTCGCCGGTGCCGGCCTTGCTCAGCATCATGCTCACCACGAGGACGAAGCAGCTGTCCAGCAGCAGCATCTCCAGGAACTTTTCCTCGTCGTCCAGCGTCCCCGCGGCGTCCGCGCCGTCGTCGGCCGCGAACTCGTCGCGGAGGCGGTCGCGCTCCAGGCAGAGCGCCGCGACGTACCCGTCCACGTCGAGGCCGCACTGGTCCTGGAGGTACCGCATGAACGGGAGCTTGGCGTCCTCGGGGAAGGGGAGGCCGCGGTCGCCGCGGTGGAACGGGCCGATGGCCACGGCGCGCACGGCGTGCAGCGCCTCAACGCGCTCGCGCCGGGCGCACGGCCGGAAGATTGTCCCCGAGCGCTCGCCGAGGTACCACAGCATCGGCGTCCGCGAGATGAGGTCCCGGAGCACGGCCGCGTTCACCGTCGCGGACGTGAGCTTGCGCAGCCACTTCCTCTCCTTGCCGCCGCCGCCATCATCGGTGGTGGCGGACCAAGTGACCGCGCGGATGGTCGCATCCGGAGCGATGTCGATCAGATAGTGATGGTTCCCTGCCATGGCGAGATCTCCGTCCATGTCTGCTGGGAAGTTCGTCTGAATCAATTGGAATTTGTCAAAACCAAATTCCATTTGTGGACCGTTTCTTTAATCGTCAGGGCCATTCATCCTGCCGGCTACGAGTCTGACAGATCAGCGCAAGGTAAGCAATCAGTGTCGAGTGCGCATTCTTGCTGATCAGAAATTGGTGGGTGTGTTTAGTTCCGAAAAGAGGAAGAAAAAGTTTGGTGAAAATATCACATCGGACACTGTAGCACACTGTAGTATTTTTCGTTTGTTTGTGGTAAACATTGTCTTATCATGACCTAACTAGACTTAAAAGATTTGTCTCGTCGTGTATATCAAAACAATGTGATTATTTTTTTATTTATCTATATTCAGTGCTCCATGCATGATGAGAGAGATTTGATGTGATTTAATGTGATAGGTGAATAGTTAAGTTTGAAGAGAGAATTTTCGAGAAAGTTGTGAAACTAAACACAGCCTAGAGATTCCCAAGTTTTGTCGAACGTCAGTAGCAGTTTATAGACAACAATGGAAGGAGATAAAACAGAGCAGGATGCATTTGTCGGGCTCGATGTCACGTGAGGTCTGATGTCACTGTGATCCTCACAATCCAGGCTTGAAATCGACAAATCGTAGTATTTCTTGAATGGACTTTTAGTTCTTACCCGACGGCACCTAAATTTGTTAATTCTGTGTTACGCAACTGTCACTACGAGACAGTGAAAAAGACACTGCTGTCGTGACATAGCGATTTCGAGTAGTATAATCGCAAGGATCAAGAAGAATAACATTAGACACAGATATAGTCCAAACCTTTCCACTCTTTCACATCACCTTTATTTCCTGCCGCAGTGTGGAGGGCTTGCCCAGTCTCTTCTTTCCGGGGACAATCTCTTCTTGAGATGGACGCACCGATGTGGTCATTTTCTGCCATGAGATATATATACCCGTGACAGAAAATTACGATTATGAGTTATTTTTGTTAAGCCGCTCCATAAAAAAAATAATGTTTCAGCATTCGAAGTTTTATCATATAAAGAATGATGTTCTCGCACATGCATGTGTGATTAAATAAAATGAAATCTTCTTCACACATTAAATGAAAATATATTCTTTCAATTTTTTCGGTAAAAACCTCAACAAAGGGTATATATGTCTTTTTTATCCACCTTTAACGTGTTTGAATAACATTATTTTTTTGGCATGTGGAAAGATATATTATAGCCGTAACTAATAATACATACAATTTCATACCTAACGACAATAAATTTGTTTTACTTATTTTGTCGCCTACTAAAATTGTTAACTTTAACAAAGAGCTTGCTGAAAATGACATCCTGACACCTGGTGTAGATTTCATAAAGACACATACAATTAAATTGAAGTATAATGTTTTATTTGCTACTAAATCAGATGATGATGTTTTGGTGACAAATGTTTCGCATTACGGTACGCTTTTACGGACGGTTACGTGGCTCAATATGGTCCAAGCATTTATCACCTCTCCCACACGTTTATCTGCTTTCACACGTCTGTTCTATCGCCCCTTTCACATTATTGCTGCTGCCGCATCCCATCAATGCTGCCATAGATGCGACTGCCCAAGCCTGCGAGGCCGCGACTGCCGGCGAGGAGAAGGTGATGGCCTCACCCACCCGCGCCAAGCGGACGGCGGCGTCTTTCTCGAGCCACCGAGGCCGGCGACTACCTCTCCATCATCGTCCGAGCTGCACACCATCGCCACACATCTTCTCTAGCCAAATCGGTGCGTCACTGCTCCGCGTGCTAGCTCCTGCGCTTTGCCGCCATCACCTCCTTGCTCATGCGTCGCCGTGCTCCGCGTGCTAGCTCTCGCGCCGTTGCCGCCCGTCGCCTCCTTCCTCATGAGCCGCCGTGGCAGCCGCCCTCCCCACTCCTCTACACGCCGCTGCCTCACTCCTGCGCCGTTGTTGCCTCCCCCACTCCCAAGCCGCCGCTGTCGCTGCCCCTCCCCGCGTCACCGCCGCACATCTCCTCCGCGCCGGCGCTCCTGCTCGCCATCCTCCTCCTCATTCATCCAATTGTGTAGCTCGGCATGTTGCAAGTGTATGTTTTATATGTTTCAAATGTTTTAAAAGAATGTTGCAATTGTTTTAGTTGAATATTACAAAAATAGATCTGAATGTCGCATATGTTTTGTAGTATGTTGCAAGTGTTTTATCTGGATGTTGCATTTTTATTGAGAGTTTTGATTGCGGGCGTGCCAGGCTGAGAGTTGGGAGTGCGTCGCTTTTAGTGTTGCAAACAATGATTATTCATGTTGCAGATACTATTGTTTGATGTTGCATATGTTATTTTTGGATGTTACAAAATAGTTTACATGTTGCATGCAACATGATACCCATGTTGCGGCGGGGTTTTTATCTGTGCTACGGTACCGTACCGTCAGAGGAACGCTTGGTTCAGGTTGCGCCACGTCACTGTCCGATTTTTTTGGTTGGCGTCGGACGTCCGGACGCTAGTTGTACCCTTCCTATTATGCTATTTCACCTTTCATGTTGCCTTTTGCGGACACTCATCTTTCGCAGGCAGAGGATTTTTGGAGATGCATACTTGGAGTCAAGGATAATTTCAATTTAAGAAGGGAGAATGATGATTATATTTTAACTCGTCTTCAAGATAGACTTTGACTTATCAGGTTCGACGTACTACTCTACATCAAAACAGTCATATCTCAATCGTATGACAGCCAATTGAAATATTCTTTGATAGCTATAAGGATGAATTCCTTTTTTCCTGTTCTGGGTCAAGTCCTTGAAACCTCATGGATCATTTTGGGTCAACAAAACAAAATGCAGTGTCACTAAACTCTGGCAAACATAGACTCCATAATTTTATTAGGCCTAGCCCATGTCGTAAGCACCCCTGTGGCAGTCCCTCAAATTAACTCGGTTCAACAGGCACGAGGCCTCACGCCTTTAGCGGCATCAAGGGCCATTGAAGTTTTAAAACAAATTAATTTAGGAAGCCATCAGGTATAGGTCCTGATTAACCACCCTTCTTTCACAATCGAAACAATGCATGTGAGTCGCAACAAAGCGTCAAATTTTAACCACACAGTTCACATGGATATAATGTACAAACTGAATACAAATATTAAGTTATTAAACCAAGTTCAGAGTTCAAGAACAGCGGAAATAGCGGAAGCTAACCGACAATACAAATGGCATCACATGCCAGCCCATCATATGACATTAACAACAGCGGCCCTCTCACTAAGAGGATGGTTCAAACTGCACAGACCAACCATATGGAAGAAGCCAACCGCTCCTCAAGGCTAGCGTCAACTGAAAAAACAAGCCACAAGCAAGAAAACACTCCTAAGATCCTCCACTTGGCAAGCTCGTCCTCAAACTCGAAGATCCGAGTGTCCTGGTTGTCCATCTCCTCGTCCTTACAGACAGGGCATCCTCTCGAGCAGTGATCATGTTATCCTTGGTAGTCAGACACTCCTCTAGCATCACGATCCTTGCCCATAGAGTGGCCTTGGTCACGAGCTCGCGTTGTTCGCGGACCTCGCGTCCTACTCTAGAGCGAGCTCTCTCTGGTTCTGGTGCTCGAGTGCGGCCTCAAGCTTAGTGATCTGAAGGTCACTGGTATTAACCAGGGTGTGGAGGTCCATAATTTTTTTTCCTCATCTGTGCCTCTTGGAACTCCGATGACGTCATGAGAATGCTCTGCTCAACAAGACAACGAGTAGTGGCTCTCAGCATCGAGTTTATGGATGGCAACGGGTACAGCCTATTCAAACCCGTGCCCGCGAGCTCATTCTGGAACCCGTGCCCGCCACCCGCCACGGGTTAGCATCTTCACCCGTGCCCATCACTCCGCGGGTAAATCGTGCTTGTGGGCACACCCGTCTGTTGGCCACACTTTACACCGAAGCGGATCAATGAAAAAGATTCAGTGTGTGAATGTGACCTGAAGAGAGGCGTACATATGTGTAACGGCTCAATGTTAAAAGAAAATCTCATTGTGGGATATGGGTACCCTAGGGCCCATCATGGAGGGCGGTGGCGGCCGGCCCAAAGAAGACCGAGTCCTAGTAGACTCCTACTAGGACCCCATATTGTAAATAGTCCCATATGAAAAATACTCAGATTGTAACCTGACTACTGTCCACGACGGACGCCAACATGCTGCGGCGCATGCACATGCGGATCGAGCAGGATTCAGATCAGATCAAAATTTAGGCAATTCACGTAATTGCATACGGCACCAGAGAAGAGAAGGGCGAGTCAGTACCTGCACCGCCGGGTCCATCCGCATCGGAGGAAAAGGCAGAGCTGCAAGTCTAGATCAAGAATCAAGAAAAGCTACGTACTCACGTCGTGTGAGGCAGTCGGCGCTGGTTGCATGCATCCGGCGTCATTAAGGGCATTGGATGAAGTTTTGCTATGGCCACACGTAAAGCGATTACAAGAAATCAAGATCCCCATTAAACATGCACGTGGGAAGTACGCGGATAATTTCTGTGTGATCAAGAATTAGTCCGGAGACTAGTCGGCTGCATCGACAATCATCTCATCGCGCGCGGCGACCACTTCGACTACGAAGTTAATCGAGCTAAGTATTTTGTTTTATTTTTACAGCTTCATAAGATCGCCATGTGCATAATTTTTTCTCCATGTCCATGAGACAACTGCCGATCTGCATTATTTAATCTATGACAACCATGTGTTCGCCCTAACCAAATTGCTCATGCAAGCAAACTAACCCGGCAAGTATGATGCACTATATCCAAAGTCTAAACGCTCGTGAAAGTACTCCGTCGGGACCCTGCATACGACTAAGCCTCCATGCAGAGCATCGTATGTACGAGTGCTGCCTCTATGAGAGCTCCAGCCAGTTCTTCGCCCGAGTCTATAGCGTGTGTCATGACTACGGTGAAGTGATAGGGGTTGATAAAATCGACTCAAAACAAAAGCCTGCTAAAAGCAAAGCTCAAAAGTACTTATTACAAAAGTTTACTATCGTTTCTCCAAAAGACTACTATTTTTCTTCCTCTCCCTCACAGGTACAACGGCCTAGGACTTCCGTCGCGCGGCCGACCTCGCATGCTCGGGGGCTGGCGTGCGCGGCGACTTGGTGTTTCCTCTCGTCGTTCTGCCGACCTCGCATGCTCGGGGCTGGCGCGCGCGGCGACTCGGCGTTTCTTCGCGTCGCCCGACCGACCTCGCAGGCTCGGGGGCTGGCGCGGGCGGCAACTCGGCGTTTCCTTACTCTTGGGCAACATGTTGTCCGACTACTTTTTGAGCCTTGGCTCGCTTATACTAACCAACCCAACGCTCGGGGGCTACTGTACATACAGTGCTCCTTATCGTCACCCTGTACTTGGTCCTCATGAGAACCGTTTGACTACCTCGAATGAGTCGGCGTCGTGTTGGGTGTCTATTCTCTTTGGAGCACCGCCCACCCTTGTGTCGACCATGTGTTGAAGCACCTTCAACCGACTACATTGGCTTCATTCCTTCATCACCAGTCTGACACACGCCTGCACGTTGCTCGTGGGCTTGTGTGATGTGGGTACCACTGGGCCCACTATCAGAGGAGACTGCACCGACCAAGGCCCATGCCTGACAAGGTTGCGGGCCGACCCCTAGGCGGCCCACAAGGGATCCCCAACTTGGCGGACAAGTTTAGTGAAGACGCGACCGGCGGTGCTGCCAGATATTTCGGGATATCCTGTTGTAACGGACTCGGACAAAGAGTCATTTTTATAGTCAAGTAGGTTTAGATTCAAACCGACTTGTAAACCCTAGCTCGTCACCCTATATAAGGCGACCTAGGGCAACCCCATGAGGGACAATAGAATCCCACCATTGTAACCATACGCTCGTCCTCGCTTCCTGAAGCTTGGCCGAGTTCCAGAAATACAAACACAACCACCGACACAGGACATAGGGTATTATACCTCTGGGTAGCCCGAACCTGTCTAAATTAGTGCCTCCTGTTTACCATCAAGCTACTCGCTCGACGATCCCTCTCCTACAAATCTACCACTTGGGTACCCTTAGGTGGATTGCCGGTCCTAAGGTCCGACAGGAGTGGTATGCAAATGACACACACAAGGAGAAATCCAAGAACAATGGTACAGATAGAGGGGTGGTCTAGCTAGTGGAAGGACAACGAGATAGGAAAGGATTCATATACGCTTCCAATGCCTGAGATATCTCCAGCAAAGGTTACAGCTAGCATGAAGAAAGGCATCAATGGTTCTTTTCCAAGTTCTATTATCTTAGCATCGAGAAGCGAAACCCACAACACGCAGAAAGAGATGAGAAGGCGTGTTGTCAATAACCGCTGGAGGCTCCTGCAGGCCGGGACTAACGTGATTGACTACGTAGGCCATATAGAGCTGTCACCAACTAACGGCTACCACCTCCGTTGCAACGGGGACAAACCAAGGCTATTGTCTAGTCTAGGCACCACGCCTACACTAGACAATAACTATTTACTCTCCTAGAAAGAGCAAGCAACCTAGCAGAGCAACAAATATAGAATTATACTCATCCGCTCCATGAAGGACGAGGAACCAACTGAGATAAAGAACCAGGAAGAACTTCTAGAGTCATACTACACCACCTTATAACCAAGGCTAGACATTCTACACTTAATCATGATATAAATGTAGAATAAATAACTCAAGTAAATGCGAAAGATAATTTATTGAATACTCAGAGTTTTGCATAAAGAAAAGAAAAAGATACAAGAACTTACCAGAACTCCAGAAGACGACTCCAGATTCCTGAGCGAAGCTCGACCCTGACTCTAAGGCCCTGTTTGACACAACTCCAACTCCAGAAAATCCATAGAGTTCTTGGAGCTGGGTATGAGGAGCTCCAGAAAATCCTGGAGTTGGAGCTGGGATTACATAAAGAGTAATGAGATAAATCATTTTGTTTATAGCTTGTACTCAATATTAATATTTAAAGTATATTAATTTAACATAGAAAGTGCAAATCTAGACTGGAGTTGGGAGCTGGAGCTATGTCAGAGAGGGCCTCTATTTATAGTGGAGAGGTGACCTAGAGATACGAAGATGCCGTAGGAATATTCTCCCCGAGTCTCTCCCTCGCCATGTATCGCGACCTGAGGAAATGGCTGCACCGCCTTGCGCATGTGTCTGTGTTTTCTCCTGCTGCCGATCCGCGTGAAAGTCCATGGGCCAACCTACGTTCGCCACCTGGCCCTTGCGCGCGCCGCCTCTGCATGTGCGTGCATGCAGGGACCGCCTTCCTGCGTTGCTCTGCCTGCGCGTCTGCGCGTACGCATGGACCCAGGGCTAGCACCGCCTTGGCGCTGCGCCTGCCTGCCTGCCTGGTTTTGCGTGCATGCATGGGCGCCCGCTGCTCCTGCGCAAGTGCGGGGCCAACACCTGGGCCGCTTGCCCCCTGCTGGCCCACCTGCGCGTGCGTGGCGCCAGGCCTGCCGGCCGCATGCTCCTTCCCGCGGGTGTTGACCGCTGGGCTTTGCGCTTGCACGTGTGGGCCCCGGCTGGCATTTACTCCCGCGCCTGTGACGCGAGCACAACGCGTTGACCGCGCTAGGCCAGCGCGCCCTCGTGATTCTGCGCCTCGGCTGCTGGGCTCGCCAGAGGGACCTGAGATGGTGATATCATGATGATGTTAGCATCAATATTTTATTAGAGCTTTGGCCTCTTTTTATTCTGAGATCGATCAAGGCGGATAATATATCCTCTCGAATTGTCTGGACGAGGCCTTCATACTAGTGCACTCCAATTCAGCGTCTGAGATGGTTTGTGCTCATGATAATTTATAGTGTATCTCAGAGCCGAACGACAGATGTACCATTTAATTCCGTTTTGGGTGTAATCCTACAAAACACTTTGAAAACATCAAGACTCGTGAAAATAGTTAGTATAAGCCTAATAATGCATGGTACTATGTCTATATGCCTTTTATTTATCGAAACTTTGGCGGTCATAGACAGTCAAAATCAGGCCGTAACGACCGCCAACAAGCTCCCCCAAGCTTAGACCTTTTGCTCGTTCTCGAGCAAAGCCAAAGACTTAGGCTCGGTGGATCAGGAGTTGCAAAAATCCAAGAACAATGGTACAGATAGAGGGGTGGTCTAGCTAGTGGAAGGACAACGAGATAGGAAAGGATTCATATACGCTTCCAATGCCTGAGATATCTCCAGCAAAGGTTACAGCTAGCATGAAGAAAGGCATCAATGGTTCTTTTCCAAGTTCTATTATCTTAGCATCGAGAAGCGAAACCCACAACACGCAGAAAGAGATGAGAAGGCGTGTTGTCAATAACCGCTGGAGGCTCCTGCAGGCCGGGACTAACGTGATGGACTACGTAGGCCATATAGAGCTG
>OAMR01000668.1:199421-231084 GCA_900205405.1 Echinochloa crus-galli | reverse complement strand
ATAAAGCTTGAAAAATTTTAGAAAATTGAGAAAATTATTGTATTAATTATGTTGAAAATTCACATCCCAAAATTTGAAAATTTTGGGGGTGTGACACTCAGCGTCCACGAACGGATTCTGGATCTGCTTCCGATGCGCCGAGTACCTTACCACGACGAGATCATCGACGGGCTAAATCGCATCAACGACACGCTCGCTGAGTGCATCGCCATGTCCGAGCGAGTCCTGGATTGCTCGGGGAACACACGTTCCCCCATGGACTGAAGAACACGGCTGCCGATTACTCCGGCCGGCTCCCGCACCGCGAGGCCCAGATCCAATCTGGAAACCCGCCCGAACCCACCCAGTTTCCAGATTGTGGTGAGTTCCAGGTCGCAACGACCATACTGGTGACCCCGAGAACTCGGCGGACACATCCAAGAGCCACACTTCGCGGCCAGATCGCGAGGTACTCGTCTCCGAGGACTAACCTACACAAAAAATGAGACCGCATCCGCGCGACAGCGTCGCATAGATGCAAACACCCTCCGAGCCCAGCACCGACAGGCCGAGGCAGCAGACGAGGAGGCGAACGGCGGAGCCGCGCCACGACGATCTGGACCCGCGTAACCTAGCACGCGAGTTCGAGCGGCTCAGGCCGACTTCTGCACTCCATCCGCGGTGATGGCGGCGTGTCTCGCCGAACTAGCACACATGGAGGCTACCCCAGAGGCAGCCCAACTCCGAGCCCGGCTGGGAAGGCATCTATGACGTCCCTCTCTTCAACGTCTGTAAGCTTGATACGGTTGTCGAAGAAGCGGTTGGTGTAGTCTCGGAGACTTTCACCCCTGCTTTGGCGTAATAGGTCCAGGTCGAACCTAGTGCCCGGCCGAGTATAGGTGGCATGATAGTTCTCTGTGAACACCTTGCAGAGCTGTGCCCAGCTGTCGATGGATTGTTCCGACAGTCCTGAGAACCATAGGAGTGCCGCTTTTCCTAGCATGACCGGGAAGTAGGTTGCTGCCTGGTCGGTGCTGCCGCGTGCGGCTTTGACCGCTGTGATGTAGGTTTGGATCCAGAGCTTGGGGTCGGAGCGGCCGTCGAACATCTCGACCATGGCTGGCTTGAAGGTATCCGGCCATGGGACCTGACGGAGTCGCTTGGTGAAGGCCTGAAAGCCTTCGATCTCAAAGTCGTTCTCGCCGAAGCTGTCGCTACCGCCGTCATGACGGCGGTCGCGGGTTCTGGGTGAGCCGTAGCGGCGATCGTATCGATCGCGTTCGTCGAGCTCGCGGCGTGCGCGGTGATCGTCGACGTCGGAGTACTCGGAATAGTTGGCTCGGCGCTCGGGTCGGCCAAGTCCCGATCGTATCGCTCTCTGCGTTCTATCTCTGCGGTGTCGCGTTCGCGATGCCTTTTGTTGAACTCTTCTCGCACATCGCGATCAGGCCTGCGCAGCCGGTCGCGGAGGTCACCGTCGTTGCGGCGGTGGTTCCGTCGCCTGTTACCGCCGTCGCGGCGGTTCCGATGGTGCCTGCCCTCGGACTCGTTCGGCTGGTGGTCCGCCGTGCGTTCTTGATCAACCTCCCCCGGGATAGCATCTAGAGTTGGAGATCTATGCCGGCGCCTGCCTTGGTCAGATCTACTATACCCGGTCCTATGGGAACTCGATCTGCTCGAGCGTGATCGGCTAGGTCTTGTGCGATGGCCAGCCGGGCTCGGAGTTGGGCTGCCTCTGGGGTAGCCTCCATGTGTGCTAGTTCGGCGAGACACGCCGCCATCACCGCGGATGGAGTGCAGAAGTCGGCCTGAGCCCGCTCGAACTCGCGTGCTAGGTTACGCGGGTCCAGATCGTCGTGGCGCGGTCCGCCGTTCGCCTCCTCGTCTGCTGCCTCGGCCTGTCGGTGCTGGGCTCGGAGGGTGTTTGCATCTATGCGACGCTGTCGCGCGGATGCGGTCTCATTGTTTTGTGTAGGTTAGTCCTCGGAGACGAGTACCTCGCGATCTGGCCGCGAAGTGTGGCTCTTGGATGTGTCCGCCGAGTTCTCGGGGGTCACCAGTATGGTCGTTGCGACCTGGAACTCACCACAATCTGGAAACTGGGTGGGTTCGGGCGGGTTTCCAGATTGGATCTGGGCCTCGCGGTGCGGGAGCCGGCCGGAGTAATCGGCAGCCGTGTTCTTCAGTCCATGGGGGAACGTGTGTTCCCCGAGCAATCCAGGACTCGCTCGGACATGGCGATGCACTCAGCGAGCGTGTCGTTGATGCGATTTAGCCCGTCGATGATCTCGTCGGGGCAAGGTACTTGGCGCCGTGGAAGCAGATCTGGAATCCGTTCGTGGACGCTGAGCTGCTCGATCTGCTGCATGAGCTGATCGGGCACACCGGGGGGAGTCCCCGGAGTTGTCGAGGTTGAATCCACCGGCGTCACGTGGGCGTTGGTGGAGCTTGAGCTGCTGGAGTCGGCAAAGAAGCTGCACCCCGGGAGGTGCTTGGGGCTGTCGCCCATCTCCGCCAGGTAGACGACGTCGGATCGATCTGCCATCAAGCCAACGGTGTTTTCGAATCGAAAAAGCTCACCAATCTACCCCTACCTAGCGCGCCAACTGTCGGACCTTAGGACCGACAATCCACCTGGGGGTACCCGAGTGGTTGATTTGTAGGTAGGCGATTGATGAGCTAGCAGCTTGATGGTACACAGGAGGCACTGACTTAGACAAGTTCGGGCTACCCGGAGGTATAATACCCTACGTCCTGTGTCGGTGGCGTCGTTTGTATTGCTGGTACCCGTCGAACTTCGGGAAGCTAGGACGAGCGTATGATTTACAAGATGTGTTGCAATGCGGGATCTGATGCCGTTGTCCCTCATGGGGGTGCCCTAGGCCGCTTTATATAGGGTAGCGGGCTAGGGTTTACAAGTCGGTTTCCATCTAAACCTACTCGGTTCCAACCAGGACTCTAGTCCGGGTCGGTTACAACTTGAATATCCCTGGATATCCGGACGAGCCGCCTGCCGGGTCTTCATCAAACTTGTCCACCAAGTCGGGGTGCCCGCGTGGGCCGCCTAGAGGTTGGCCCATAAGCCTGTCAGATGTGGGCCCCGGCCACGGTAGTTTGGTCTGATAGTGGGCCCAGGGGTACCCATATCCCACACATCCCATTTTGCTTCATACGTTGTCGATGGCAATTCGTTACCCTCATGAAGAATCATTTTTATGAGTTTCAGTAATTCCTCAAAACCCCTATCAATAGCGCCATTTGCTACATTACACCGCAAAAATTCAAGTGTGCTACCCAATTTTTAGGCCCCTCTTTGCAATCTGAATACAAGTCAGTTTTGTGGTCCTGCAACATACGTTGTATCTTTTCAATTCCTAATCATTGTTGCAGTATTTCTCGGCATCACATAACATTTGTCCAAGTCCATCAAGAGGGTCATTTTCCCGACCAACATCTTCCTGAGCACCATCTTCATGATCAACATCACCCATTGCAACATCTGCAAAGGCACCGTAGTATTCCACCAATACCAGAATGTCGTTATCCACCTAGTCTTCTTTACCGCCATCCATTAAAACTCTTGTTTCATCGTGCATCGTCCACATGGAATAATTGCTCATGAAATCATGCGACAATAAATGGAAGTGAAGACGTCCTCTGTCTTTGTACGATCTATTATTTTGACATTGACTGCATGGGCAAACACATGAAACCCAACGACACCCTATTAGCCTCGGCGACATCGAGAAACCCCTTCATGCCATTAATAAACCCATTAGTGTGACTAACGACGTACATCCATTGCATATTGATCTGCATTATTAACCAAAATTTAACAAACAACTCTCTAATTCATACATAAAAAATAACTAACAAAAATAATATATTTTCTTTTCTAAGAAACTTTATCTTAAAATACCTAACAAAAATAATATATTCTCTTTCTAAAAACTTTATCTCTAATTCATATCTAACAAAACTAAGAAAAAAATAATATATTCCTTTTCTGAAAAAAAACTATATCATCAAGTTAACTAATAGCCAACAGTTCTCTAAACCCTAAAATTGTCTAATTCAAACCTTAAATAAATAATTAACTACAATACAAAATTGATTAATATATTCAATACAAAAATATATAACTACAATACAAAATTGTCTAATTCAATTAACTATTCACAATGCAAACTAACCACGATACCAACATTTCACTATGTCATACATAACAAAACTAACTAACACCAACTTCTAAACACCATGAACACAAACACACTCTCTCTTCTCTTTGCTTCTCAAATTTTCTCTATTTCTCAAGCGTACAAACAATATAGCTTATCAAGAACATAAGAGTATGACTTCACAAAATTTTAAAAAAAGAGTAAAGTGTACGCCCGGTCCCTAAACTATCGCGGGTGTGTCATCCCGGTCCCTAAACTCTCAAATTGACAATTTAGGTCCTCAAACTTGTTCGGTTGTGTCATTTCGGTCCCTAAACTTGCAAATCATCCGTTCAAGTTCTCAAACTTGTTCGATTGTATCACATCGGTCCTCAAATTTGGTTTTGAGTCTCATCTGGACCAACACAGGGTGATCTAAAAACTTTATATCAAAAGAAAATTCATACCTTTTTCATACGAACCCGAATGAAGACGAACTTTATATCAAAATTGTAGCCCTCAACGTGATCTACATCTTTGTAGTTGAAAAGTTTTTGAATGTAAACTGTTTAGGTGCTAAAATGTTGTTGTATATTTATATTATTTGAAATTTAAAATTTAAAATTAAATTTTGGGACACTAAACGACTTCAAATAAAAAACTTTTCAACTACAAAGTTGTAGATCGCGTTGAGGACTATAATTTTGATACAAAATTTGTCTTCATTCGAGTTCGTATGAAAAAAGTATGAATTATTTTTTGATATAAAGTTTTTAGATCACCCTGTGTTGGCCCAGATGAGACTTAAAACCAAGTTTAAGGGCTGATGTGATACAAACAAACAAGGTTGAGAACTTGAACGGATGATTTGCAAGTTTAGGGACCGAAATGACACAGCCGAACAAGTTTGAGGACCTAAACGGTCAATTTGAGAGTTTAGGGACCAGGATGACACACCCGCGATAGTTTAGGGACCGGACGTATACTTTACTCTAAAAAAAATTTGACAACACCTCCCCTCAAACTCAAGCACTCCATAAACACTATTTGGAGTGTTCATGCTGGCTCTCCATGGGGAGGAAGAACCTCTTATGAGCACTCCATAAACACTATTTATGAGCACCGGTTAGTGGCAACAACCAGTGCTGATTGGTTTTGAAACACATCAACGCCAGTTGCAGCCACCACCCTTGGCTACATTAGCACTGGTTACATCCAGCAACTAGTGCTAATTTAGCTCGGCCATATTAGCACTGGATGGTTGAAGGTCCTTGTTTGATTTTGGTAATTGAGTGACAACTTAGGTGGACTAATATGTGTTTAAGTGAAATACACAGGTGATTAGTCCACGGGTAATTATGTGATGAAGGAGCTCATTGCATATGAGACATGACGTGGAGTCATGTGACTAAGTGGAGAAGATCAAGACAAGACTTGGTTTGATGAACCGGTTGCAAGTGTGAAGGGCAAGTTAGAGGGTAAGCGTTGGACCGCGTGGCGGGATGCTTGAGCAATGACTTGGCGCCGATGGACCGACGCAACGGTGAAGAAGCAAGTGGAGTCAAGATCGATGAACCAAGGGGTCGCATGATGATATGAAGTGGATCATATCATTTGTGATGATGTTGATGCATATGTTGCATCAACATAGGAGAAAATGGAATGAAATGAGCAAGGCAAAGGTATAACCAATAGGCATTTTATTTAACCGGTCATAGGAGATTAGAGAAGTTTATGACCGGGTTTAGGATACATGGCCGTACTATCAAGGGGGGCACTTGATCAATAGCTTGCATGGTTTGCATTTAGATGAGTGGCGACTAACCTTGGAAAAGGGTGTTGTTGAAAATCTTGTGAAACAAAGTTGTGTTAGGAGGTCGGACTGTCTGTGGACAGGTCTCGGACAGTCCGTGACTCGTGGGTTGACTTGAGCACTGACTTGAGAACTTTGATCTAAGTGTCGGACCGTCCATTGGGATGCCTCGGACAGTCCGTGGTGAGATGAGAATAAAATATGTGGGAAATTCCCATTCGGCTGTCCGATCGGCGTGTCCGTGTCCTATGTTCTGTGAGAGGACCCACTCTATTGATCTGTTGAGCAATCTAACTTTGTGATGTTGCTAAGATCGAGTGGCGTGGTGAAGAGAGTGAAAAACCGTTTGAAAAATATTTGTGAAAATGCTAACTCACTCACACATAAGATGGTACACTTATGGAGTTGGTACATTTGCAAAGGGGTTAAAGTTTAGATGTTGGTTATGACTTAGTGTGATCTTAGTTTGCAATTCTGCTTTGATCCAAAGAGTTTTGGGTCAAGAATTCAGTTGAGTTGGATAGCCCTCTGAATGAGCTTTCCATAGAGTCCAAGATCACCTAATTTGGACATCGGAGCTAAAAGTTATGGGCGTTTTACCGAGTGCCGGCTGTGCTGAAAATAGAGTGGCGGACCGTCCGCGATCAATGGCAGACACTCCGTGGATAGGTGAGACGGTCCGCGGAAATGGGTCGGAAAGTCCGTAAATTCGCTCGATTTTACCAGAAGGTTCGGGGGTTGAAGCGTCCCCTCGAAAGAGAAGACTTAATGTGATACAAATACCAGTCCCAGGATGCTGGTTCACATTATTACAACAGATGGTTCAGTACATAAACAACATTACGGGTGACGATAGCACTGCAGTGCTACTAAAAACAGAACTAGAGCTAGACTCCAGATTACAAGGTTGACAACTAAGAGGTCTTCATCAGAGTGGAGCGACATGCGGCTTCAAGCGGGTGACCCTAACACTCACAGGCAAAGGTTGGGTGCAGAACGAAACCCCCCTAAACAACGTCCTCGGGCACAAAGTCCGGATCCTCCTCTTTACAAAGTAAGCAAGGGTGAGTACATACGTACTCAGCAAGCACAACCACATCCACGGAAGGGATATAACAGAAGCATGCAAGGGAATTTAATCAAGGACAGGTTCATGGTTTATTTTGCAGCAAAGCTAATTTTACACATGCAAGGGTTTATTTTACAAAAGGTTTTCACAAACATTTCTTTTAGTTGCAACAGTAACATAATTGCCATTCTCACAAGATTCTTATGCTACCAGATTCCCCATCTGTCATAGCTCATGCCAACATCTTTTCTCAACTCAACATTTACCATACCCATTCTCACACCAAAACCAGGGGGACTAGTGAAGTGACCAAGCCATAACTCGCCCAATACCGTGGACACGTCTATCCGGATAGGTTTTAACTCTGCAGAGGTGTACACAACCACAAGTAGGCTACCACAACATGAACACCTTAATGCGTTCCTCTTCGGGCACTCTCAGGCATTTCCTCAACTGTGAGACATGGAAAACTGGGTGTATATCCGATATCGCTTCGGGTAGCTCTAGCCGGTAGGCTACTTTTCCCACTTTCTTTAGTACGGATACTCATTTTATTCACAAAATCCATCTCTTTTATTTTAAAGCACGCACACGTTTGCTTTTGTAAACACCAAGTGATTTTAATAGAGAGTATAACAGTAAAACAGTCCTAAGCATTTCTAGCAGTGACTAACGTTCAAACAGAGCATTGTCATATTCAAACATTAATCTAGGTTGTCAAGGAAACAGTTATAGCAATCAAGGAGTGGCTATCCAACAGGGTTTGGCAGTAAAACATGCAAGTTTTATAAAACAGGCCATGGGTTGTGTTTATAAAAACTAGGACAAAGTATGCATCAAAGGATGGGATTGCACTTGCCGTTCTCCGAACCCTCGGGGGATTCCTGCCCGGGGTCTTGGTCTCCTAGCTCCTGCTCGTAGCCTTGCTCCTCCTCGTGTCCTTCCTCGTTCACAGCGGAGTCTACGGCACACAAACAAGCATACAATAAATAAATAGAAATAAAGTTTTGCCGAGCTCAGAAGGAGAGAACGGAGGGTGGATAGAAAACGATGGAGAAAATGTCATTTATGGAGTTGGACTGGATGGCTTAGCAGAAAGTGTACTGGTAAACATTGTGGTGGAGTTTGGGGTCAAACGGGATTAACTTGGCGCATGAAATGACGGGTTTAGTGGGGTTTAGGGGCTGTTTTAGGGGCTAAGGACCTTTCTGTAAATACTATAAAAGGCAGGGGTTCCTGGCGACTCAGACAGAGAGAGAGGGAACATGAGTGTGGACGGCGGGTTGGAATAGAGCAAAGCTCAGGGGGTTACGGGTAAAAGACCAGAGAGAGAGAGAGAGAGGTTTATGAGTTTTGGACCGCGGGTTGGAAAAGGAAGAAAGACAGAGGGAGCAGGGGAGAGGCTGCCGGCGGCCGGCGGCGGCTCGATTCCGGTGAGGTGGATGGCGGTAGCAGAAATTAGGTGGGGGAAAAGAGAGAGCGGAGCATGGCAAGTCCTCCTAGGGTCTTACCACGGGCGGAGAGAATCTGAGGTGAGCTGCCCACGGGAGCAGTGGCGGCGGCAATGGTGTGTGGAGGTGGCGCTGCGGCGGCGGAGGGAGGCGATTGAGGGGTGGGTGAGCTGCAGGGGATCGAGGTGAAGCTAGGTATGCGCTCGACTTGGGCGGAGGTGGAGCGGGGCGTCCTGTCCACGTGCACCAGCGGCCGGCGGCGGCAATGGCGAGTGGTGGTGGTGCTGCGGCGGCGGAGGGGGTGAGCTGGGTGGCTTGTGAGCGGGTGGTGGCGAAGGTGATGCTCGCTAGCCCTTTTATAGGCGTGGAGGAGTGGCAAGGAGGCGGGCCGATGAGAGGGTGGGGGAGGGTGGCTCGGCGGACGGCAATGGTGGCCGGCGGGCGCGCATTAAAGGCGGCCGGGATTCGCGTGGACGGGACGGTACGACGGCGCTATGGAGGAGCAGTGCGTGCGTGTATGGTTGGCGCTGCTGTGCTTGGCGTGGCGCGGCGGCCTGACAATGGGGAACGCGGCGACGGAGCAGCGGCGGGGCCGGGTGGTGGCGTGTAGGCGCGGCGGGACTGCTCGGGAAGGCTCGGTGCTTGGCGCGTGTGTGAAGACGTGGCGCCGGCGGCACGACGAGGCGAGCAGTGGCGCAGCGGCGGCGAGCGTGGTTGGTCGGCGCGGGTTTGGCGAGGACGGCACGACAGCGGTGGACGGTGCAGCGACGAGCTCGCGAGGCCGGCGCAGTGGCGCAGCGACGAGCGGAGGGTGGTCGGCATGTCAGCGATGTGGCTGGGCGGTGGCGTGTGGCAGCGCGGCTGTAGCAGTACAGCGGCGGTGTGGCCGTGGCCGGTGCGGCAGGGTGGTGAGCGCGGTGAGCGCGCGAAGCGGCGCGGCTCAGCGGTGGGCGGCACGGCAGTGCAGAGGTGCAGCGACGGGAAGGCGGGTGGCCGGACGGATAAAGGGGGAGAGCGGTGGGGGACAGGTACCGGACTACCGGCGATAGACACGTTGGCGGAGAGAGGGATAGAGCGGGGCCGGAAGGAGAATGGGGAAAACGACAGGGGTTTAGGATAAGGTTAGGGTGGGACGGTGGAAGCAGGGATGGTGGTGACATGATAAGTTTAAACTGAGTTGGCTGGATTTAGCCGGGAACAAGGATTGGGTTTTGATTCTCTGGGAGCTCGGCGGAAAAGATTTTGAAAAGTTTTTACCGGGTGTGTTTTTAGGTGATTTATCCGAGAGATTAAAACACGGGCGTTACAGGGGTTCAGGATCCAGGGGTTCTGACGGTCCGCGGATGACTACGGACGGTCCGCGGATGACGATTTTTTGACCGTTTGGATCTCAACGGCTAGTTTTTTGAATGGCGGACGGTCCGAGAATGAACTGTGGACGGTCCAAGGTAGCCGTTAGAGCTCGGGAAAAGAGTGTAACGGCTAGTTTTCCTCCCCTCTATAAATAGAAGGGTGCCCGGGCCTTGGGAGAGGTTGAACACCTTGGGAATGTGTTTCCCATGGTTGTGCTTGCCTTGGGAGTCCACTAACTCTCTTCTTCATGCGAGATTGCGAATCCATTGCGAGTGAGTGCGAATCTAGTGCAATGCTTTGAGAGATTGCATCGAGTGGCACTAGGTGTTCGTGTTGCAAGTCGGTTTGCTTGTTACTCTTGTAGGTTGCCACCTCCTAGACGGCTTAGTGGATTGAGGCTCCGTTGAAGCACGCAAGGAGATTGTGCGGTGCTCCGAAGGAAGGATTTGTGAGGGGGATTGTGCTCACCCCGCGGGGATCGCGAAGAGCAACTCTAGTGGAGCGTGTCATTGAGTTACCACGCTTGCGAGTAGTGTCTTGGTGTGCCCGGAGTGGCCAGCGGCTTGAGAGCCTTGCCCAAGAACTATCGAGGTGTTGGTCGACACAACGAGGATTATCTTGGTGGCAAACAAGTGAACCTCGGGATAAAAATCACCGTGTCAACATTGTCTATTCTTCTCGGTGGTGCATTGTATTTACATCATTATATATCTTGTGCTTGTGTGGTTGCTCTTACAATTAGTTGGCTTGTCTAGCTTGCTAGTTGTTTTCTTGCTTGTGTTGCTAGAAGTAGTGATCTTGTGACTAATTAGCTTGTGTAGCTTAATTAGTCTCTTTGCTTAGTTTGTGTAGATAAGTAAATTGAGCCTTTGGATTAGACTTGTGTAGTCTTGTCCATTGAGCATTACTAGTGAGATTAGGAGCTTTGTGCTTTTGCTTACTAGTTGTGTAGGAGCTCCCCGGTGTGTGAATTACTAGTGGCATAGGTTAGTGTGACCTTGCTCCTAGAATTGATTAGGTGAGCTCGTGCTAGTTTGGCATCTTATTTGCTTATTTAGGATCTTTTATAAGGTGCTAGTGAACATAGACATAGGGGTGAAGTCTTGGCTAGACCGATAGTTTTAATTTCGCTGTTGTTTCGGTTACCGGTGAGTTAAGTTTTTAGAAAGGACTATTCACCCCTAGTCTGCTATCTCGACCCTACAGTGGTGGTCGGGTGTAGCCATCTCCCGGTGCTAAAGCTTTCTCACCTGCTCGGAACAGTCTGTCAGGCTTCTAGCAGTTGAACTCGGTGCTATTGTACCTTTTTAGCACCGGATCTTTAGAGTGACGCGACATATGTGGCATGCCGATAGCGTTGTCTAGTAGTGGTAGTTGCATTCTTCGGGAATAATTTATGAACCGTAGAATCGTAATTTTCTTCGGGTACGAAGAGAGTAAAATAGGAGCGGGAACGTTCACCCGAAAAAAACGAGACGCGTGGACATAAAACAAATATCTGAGTCTTAATTTGTCAGCTTATTAGCCAAGGGTGCAGCAGCAAGAAGATCTTGGGTGTGTTTAGTTTCCGTGAAAAGCTGATCAAAAAATCACGTCAGACACTGTAGAACACTGCATCACTTTTCGTTTGTTTGTGGTAATCGTTGTCCTATCATAACCGAACTAGGCTCAAAAGATTCGTCTCGTTCGTGCATATCAAAGCTATACAATTAAATTTACCCATGTTTAGTGCTCCATGTATGAGGAGAGAGATTTGATGTAATTTGATGTGATAGGTGAACAGTGAAGTTTGAAGAGAGAAATTTTGCAACTAAACACATAGCCCCCCATGCCGCAGTGCCGCACACGCGGGCCAATGGATCCTGGCCCTATTTAGTTCCCACAAACTTCCTAAAATTCTCTCTTCAAACTTCACTATTTACCTATCATATCAAATCTCTCTCCTCATGCATGAAGCATTAAATGTAGGTAAATAAAAAAACTAAATATATTGTTTTGATGTACACGACGAGATGAATCTTTTGGGCCTAGTTAGGTCATGGTAGGACAACGATTACCACAAACAAACGAAAAATGCTACAGTACGCTACAGTGTCCGATGTGACTTTTCAACCAAATTTTATCCATCCTTTTTACAATGGGTGTGTTTAGTTCCCGCGAAAAGCTGGTAAAAAAGTCACATCGAACACTGTAGCACACTGTAACACTTTTTGTTTGTTTGTGGTAATCGTTGTACTATCATGACCTAACTAGGCTCAAAAGATTCGTCTCGTCGTGTATATCAAAACCATGTAATTAGTTTTTTTATTTATCCATATTTAGTGTTTAATGTATAAAAAAGAGATTTAATGTGATAAGTGAATAGTGAAATTTGAAGTGAGAATTTTTAACTTTCTAAGCAACTAAAAACACACCCGCTGTTTTCTGTAGCTTGGCGCCGTCGAGGTAGTTCGGGTCAGCCATTGCTGCTCTGTGCTCCGTACGTGTCTGGTGGAAGTTACAGGGCTTTGCCTGTAATATCGACGCGTGGCGTAGCGGCCTCGACCCCACGCGCGCTCCAACGCGACTCGTTCCGTTTCCTTCCAGAAGCCGGCACGGGCGGCAGGCAACCACCCGACGGGCCCGGCCACCCCTCCCGCGACGACCGCAGACACAGCAAAAGAGAAGGGGAAGGAATCGCACTCGCACTCGCCACCATTCGAAGCAAGCCGAGGCTCTTCACCGATCCCCCACCTCGTCGCCGGGCGCAGATCCGGCCAACGACGCGATCCCCCTAGCGCAGGTGCCGCGCCTTCCTTCCCCCATCTCCCCTCTTTTACAGTTCCTGCGTTGATCTCCGCAACCGTTCGCAGATCCGAGCAGGGGGGCCTTACCCAGCACCACCCCCCGTTCCTCCTCCCGTCGTCGTCGCGTCCCCGCAGGGAGTGGCACGCAGAGCAGTGGGGGATCCTTCCGCTTTCCCTGCCTGCCTGCCTGGGACTCTAGGAGGCTGGCGTCTTCCGTTCCCGGTAAGGAAAGCCGCGTGCCTTGTGCTTAGTGGGACTGCTCGTCCTGTTGCGTTTTCATCACCGTGAGTCCTAGGAGCGCAAATCCAAATCTCTTTTTCGTTTTGTCCCCAGCAAGCTCAAATCCAAATCTCTCTACTGTTACGGGATCGGAGGCTCCAGCCTATCCGGTTTGATTTGTTTTCTTATTTCATTTTGTCGCGTTGTCCATGCGCGTAATGGACCATCAAATGCCCTCACATGCTCCTTCCTCAAGTGGTCCATGTTCTAACCTGCCACGTCCATGTTCTAACCTGCTGTATGGCTGAATCTTCCTAGTTTTGGATTGTTTTATGATTTTTTACATTTTCATGGCTGGAGTTCTGTTGCATCTTTCAAGTAATTTTAGCCAAACCGGTGTTGGAAACTACATCTACAGATTCAAGCGTCTCTATTTTTACTCTTTATCATTCTCGTCACTTTGGTCAGAACTGTGCGCCGTGGTGTGAGTTGCGTGACTCCCTGCTCATCATATCTGGTCAACTTTGTTGCTTCTCGCTAAAACTAGCTCTGATTTTTCTAATTGTTTTATGTTATGTACATCTGTGACGGGTTTGGTGGGCTGGCTTGAACGTTTCAAACTTTCAATCACCCACTATGCAAATACAAGCAATCACAAAACGGAACCTGCAAGCAAGCATAGGAAAAGAACATAAAAGGAACCATCATACTTTCCAGAAGATAATATGACAAAAATACTCAAGTACTATTGTCATAAAAAAATTGCTATTGTATCGGTCAAGAGTCATAGCACTAAGGAGCTGTTTCAGGATAATCTATTCTAGAACTACAATCTGCAATAACTTACGATATTATTACCGCACTTTCGAAGGTTCTTTGCTTGGACACAGTGCTATTTCTAAACCTGTACTACACTTTTGATTAGATTGATATTGACCAAACAATTATTAGATTTGGCAGTCAGAAGAATACTACCTCCATTTCCTAATACATGACGTTTAGGACAGAATGTACTATTAGAAATAACTAAATCGATTGGTCCTAACGTCATATAAAAAAGGTTGGAGTTAGTACCTTTTTCTTTTCCATTATGAAGCCTAGTGGTACCCACAATAATAGTCCCCCATTATGGGTCATCACTCATGTTGTGCTCATGTTGTCCTTTATAGATTCAAGTGCATCAAAGCTGTTGCTTGTTTATAGCATGCTAAGCACATGATCCTGTGGTTACTTTTATGCAGTGAAATTAGCCTAGTTACTGTCAATGCTTCAGATATAGCAGAAAACCATGGGAGAAGTTACTGAAAATAATTCCGACATGTCTATTCTACAAAGAATTGCTACAAGCGATGTGCCACTGTTGAAAGACTATGGTCTGAATGGAGTTGTTGGTGCGGTGCTTCTGGCTGTAGTTGTTCCTTTATTGCTTACCTCAGTGTTTAGCAAAAGGACAAAGAAAAGGGCAGTACCAGCTATAGGGATTTTGCTGAATCTGTAGATGTTATGAAATTTGAGAAATTGCATCTTGGTGAATATGAATGGGATACCTATGCAGAAGCGTTTAATCGTGCATGTAATTTTGCTTCTGGTCTTATCAAGATGGGACACAAACTAGATAGTCATGCAGCAATCTTCTCTGATACAAGAGCTGAGTGGATCATTGCTGCCCAGGTAATCATATCATGCATGCCGTTATATCAGTACATGTGTTAGAAATTAGAACTTGGAAAAGCGCTCTTACTGTAATATTATCTTTGTTTTCTTTTCAGGGATGCTTTCGACAAAATTTGACAGTTGTAACAATATATGCTTCCCTTGGTGAGGATGCATTGGTGCATTCACTAAATGAGGTACAGTGCATCTGGAGCCCTTCTATACAGTTTGTTCCTTTGGTGATCTTTCCTTACACCTTATCCAGTTGAGGACTGCACATTTACTTATATTTATGCTGTTTATTTGACTTGACAGCTTTTAAAAAACCTGTATGCCCATATCCCACATCTTTTTTAGCTGTTCATAAGTTCTTGATGCACTATATGAAAATGAAAGTGTTAACTGGTATCTGCATAAATGGAAGAACTACATTATTTGGAGTCCAAGTGTTGAAGTCTAGGAATTCTGTGAGCAGCTATTGTTTTGGTCCCACATCTTAAATACTCTTCTGTTGAATCTCAGACGCAGGTTTCAACTCTGATATGTGATTCGAAGCAACTCAAGAAGCTACCTGCAATCAGCTCTAAGTTGCAGAGTCTTAGGCATATTATCTATATTGAGGATGAACCCGTCGAGGCCGAGACACTGGAACAAATGAAGCATTGGACAACATTGTCTTTCACTGAAGTAGAGGAGCTGGGAAGAACAGCACAAGTTGATGCAAGGTTACCTTCAAGCTCTGATACTGCTGTTGTCATGTATACAAGTGGAAGTACTGGTCTTCCCAAGGTAGACTGTTGACCAAAGATACTGCAATTTCTTATGCATAATCTTGTAATTTGCTTGGAACATAAGAACAGAAAAGGCGACTGGTGCTGAATCGAGTGAAATCCAAACTAACACATTCATAGAGAATTTCCCTGTTTGATCAATATCTGAAACGAGTATTCAGAGTAATGATAACTTACCTGGCCATCAGTTTAGTTCACACAGGAGAAAACAGAGGAAACTGTGCTGGAAACATTTTGATTTCATATCCTTCATCTTCCTCGTGGAAATTATCATTTTCATATATTCCATACATTGCGGTAGATCAGTAAGGATGCATACTTTTTTTGCTGTCATCAACTATGCAGCTAATCAGTTCAAACTGCTACTTGCCCATTGTATAGGCAGCATCAATATGAAATTTGTTCTCTTGTGCATCTAAACAAAGAATGGGATAGTTGTAATGTTGGTCTTATTATATTTGCGTGGCTATACACGAGCGTCCTTCCTTGATACAGAATCCATAACAGTAGGACCAATTGGGCCCTTAAAGAGTGCTGTGGGACAATGAGCCACATTTGAATGTCAATGCAGCACTTTTTGTCTGGTGAACAGGTGACAATAACTGAGCACCACAAAAACATATAGTGAATAAAAGTTCCACTTTGACATAGTTTCTTAAAAAAAAACTAGTTCCTCCGCTCTCAAATATGTGATGTTTAGGACAGGCTAGCTAGTTCTTCATCATATATTTGAGAATGGAGGTAGTACAACATATGATACAAAAGAGTAGTTTTCTGGAGTCTTCCGTGCCACATCAACTAGCTAGTTATATAGTAGCATGTTTGGGGCTTAGTTTCTTCCTGTGAGTTTTATTGCTGAAATATTTTTGTTCCATAATTTAATTAGTGGTTCATTTTGGCGTAGGGTGTCATGATCACACATGGAAACATGGTGGCAACAACTGCAGCCGTAATGACAATTGTCCCAAACCTTGGCATGGACGATGTTTACCTGGCTTACCTTCCATTGGCTCATGTCTTTGAACTAGCAGCAGAGGTGATATATTTTCTAGTTCATATACATGCAGTTTACAAGACTCGTTGCAATCTTTGACGATATGATGTTGCCTCTCCAGACCGTCATGTTAGCTTCTGGTACTGCTATTGGATATGGTACAGCTCTGACTATGACTGACACATCGAACAAGATTAAGAAGGGGACAAAAGGAGATGTTTCTGTACTGAAACCTACCCTTATGATTTCAGTTCCTGCAATTTTAGATCGCATCAGAGATGCAGTGTTTAAGAAGGTGACTTTGTTTTCCGATTTTTTATGTTTCTGGCAATTTTCATTGATTAGCCTTGTGACTGTTAGAATATTCTGTGTATGTTATAGTTACTGCCTAATGTATGGAGCTTTGTGTAAATGTTCCTTTTTATATTCATTCCTTCTGCTCTTTGGGGTACAAAGTAAGCTCATGTGATAGAAGTGACAATAACTTGAGCAAGGTTTAGATTTTGAGTACCTTCTTCTCGAGGCATATCCTCTGACTAATTTTGTGGCTAGAACATGAGGCCACAGTTTGCAGAGTGCCTTTGCTTTATGCGGTAGTAGATTTTTTACTAAAAGTACGTAATTTTGCGAGCCTTCGAAAAATGGCATGAATCACATGTGACCATGAGTAAGTTATCAACTAATTTTGCTGTGAGCATTAACATTTTTATTTCTCTTTCCAGGTTGGTGAGAAGGGTGGGCTGACAAAAAAACTGTTTGATTTTGCATATAATCGAAACCTTGCAGCAATTGAGGGGAATTGGTTTGGATCTTGGGCACCGGAGAGGATGATATGGGATAACATTATTTTTAAACCTATACGGGCCATGCTTGGAGGACGCGTAAGATTTGTTCTCTGTGGTGGTGCACCTCTGTCAAGTGACACACAAAGATTTATGAATATTTGTCTAGGGTAATTTCTTCTGCCCAGCTTATCTCAAATTACAATTTTATTGTTATCATTTCATTAGACGGGTGGAACAATGTGATTGTTACTCATGGAGATTCTATATTCCCATTAAGCTCAGCATCTTGTTGACATACAAGCAAATCTTAAGCTTGGTTTGTAGCAGCTTTAAACTCGTTCACATCCCTTCAACCTAAGTGTGCTGAAATTTGATTTGCTATCATAGTTTCTTATAGAAGACTTTGATCGATATTCTCATTGAATGTACACAAATGACGAATTTTACATGACATGCATATATATATGGTCCATGTACTCCTGACATTTCTTCTGTCATTATCAGTTGGAATAGTTCAATTAAGTTATCCTTAACTGTATGAGTAATTCTGAATCACTTTGCCAATTCACAGCTGACAAGCTGAAGAATACTAGTACTTCCTCTGTTCCAGAATATAGTTCACTAAGCCAAACTTTTCTGACTTCGATCAAGTTTATAGAAAAATATAATAAACATCTACAATACAAAATAAATACACTATCAAGACATATTTCATCTTGGATTTTTTTTTCTCGAACACGCAGGATAACTGCGTATCATTGTATTAATAGAACGAACATGCAGGATAACTGCGTATCATTGTATTAATAGAACGAACATGCAGGATAACCACCATGATTGGTTCTTTGCCCACCCACCACACACGCGCGCACTCAGACCCTTACCACCTTCCATACCCCACATCTGGGCTTCTTTCCGATCTAGTGTCCCAGTAGCAGCCACATTTGGATAGGACCCCTCAAAGACACAATCATTCCGGTGCTTCCAAATGGTCCATCCTCCCAAAATGATCAGAGAATTAAGGCCTGCTCTCATATGTACGCGCTACAGTGCCCGTGAACAGTAGCCGCAGGTTAGGGTTAGTTAGAAGTATTAGTACCGGATTGGGATTCTAGTGTTTAGGGTCAAGTCTTCTCATCTATATAAGGATGGGATTGTATCTCCTAGCAATCAATCAAGGAAGAAGTATTATTCCCAAAATCCCCCAAAAGTCTATTCTCCCTCCATGCCGACTTTGCCCGGCCTTCCTCTCGGCAATGGTTATCCTCTAATGGCATGCCAACCACCAAAGGCCCATCTGACCCAAAGGCCTAGCTGGTCCCCACTCCCATAACACTACTCCCCCTTTTTGAGCAGCTCGTCCTGAGCTGCACCAGAACGACGACTATGACTGAATTGACACACGATTAGCCTTTTACATCTCGGCTTAAGTTTATTACCATAGACTAAAAGATAAAACAGATGAGGTGGCCCATCTTCGACTACAGGAAGTCTCCGGTCTAATGCGCGAGAAGACAGCTGCTCACCACCTGGGTCCCATGGAAATAGCCCAGCAAGTTTCTGCACTTGGGCTGGAACACAAACGGCCCAGTCCACGGGATGGTCCCCTCCAAGCCAAAGTAGCCTACACAGGTCAGGTCTCTTCCGAAGAAGAGAGGAGCCGCCCGTCACAGGCAACTCGTGCACCGCCGGAGATTGCGCTGCGCCTTGCGCCGCCTGCGCCTGGAGCCACACCCCAGCAATACCCAGATGTCAAGGGCGTCGAGTCCCCGGGTAGCCGGACCACGGCTACGTAGCTCGTACCCGCTATCCGTCTTCTCCGGCGAGGTTTTACCCCTCTGCCGCAGGCTTGGGAAGATGAGAGGGAGAGAGATGGGATAATTGTTCTTGCTTAATTCACACCAAGTCTGATTACACGAATATATGGCCAGCGGACCAACAAACCAGAGCAACAAGCTCCACTAATTTAGGAACTAAAAACAGCAAGCTATCCTTTCTAACCAACCTAGCCACGATCAGTGCTCGCGTCCCGCGCGTCCTCTGCGTGCTCCGCGCAGTCCAGCCCGTCTGCACGCGCGCTCTCGGCTCGTTCCGCAGCACGCCGCACGTCACGCGCCCGGCGACGTCTGGTGTACGTGCGCCCGTACATGACACCAGACTTAAAAAACTTCCCACAAAACTCTAAGAAGACGATCAACAGACCACCTGGGAGTTAGAAACCCTGGTGTGGTGACTAGCTGTAGGAGCTTACAAGCCCCAGTCATGCACCAGCTGCCACCCTCCGTGCTCACTGCCCTGAGAACCTCCTGAATGCTTGGTCTCAGATTTTCAAAGACACACCCATTGCGATGCTTCCAAACCTCCCATGCCACTAGAATGATCAGAGAATTAAGTCCTTTCCTGATTTCCTTTGGGACAGATGCAACAGATTTCCTCCACCATCCAAAAAACGAGTCACCGCGGGATCAGACGCCATGTTGAGCAGCCCCAGTTTCTGGAAAATGATACTCCACACCTGGCGAGTAAACACACAACCAACTAGCACAACTTCAGAATCAGCTTTCGGATGAGTCTGTCCAAACAAGGCTGCTAATGCTTTGATACTCATCAAAAACCTTCTGATCAAAATGCTCCTTTTTTGTGGAACATCCGCCACATCCATGTCCAATGCGCGCATAACCCTCTTCTTGAGGTGAGGAGGACATACCTCAGGGATTGGCACCCCAAGTCCAGCAATTCTGTGGCTGCGACGTGGCGCCCCACTAGGGGGTGGCCGAGAGTTCTTCCTTCTCTTGTTGATATGGGGAATTGGCAGCAGTCCCCCTGCAGTCTTGGACAGCTTGGAGATGAACTCGACGGCCGGGGTAGACGGCCTCGTAGACTGAGGATATTCAGAGATCGGAGCCTCCTCCAGGCTTGAGCTTCTCTTGAATCTGCGACGAGAGTAAACCCGTAGGGAGCGAGGAGAACCCGTCGTCGCAGCTGGTTCCATCTGCGTAGGAGGCGGCACCAGCATCCCAGCCATGGGATCTGGTGCCAATGGAGCAGGCATGTCTAGGACCCTTGGCAACGAACGCGGCGGGAACTCCTCACTGCTATCATTGGCTGGCGGAGGTGGGGTGAGGTGCCGAGTGGAGGAGGGAGAGCACGCCGGCGTGTTTGACTCCAACGTAACAGGCGGTGGCGATGACTCTGTTGCAGGGGATTCAGAGCTTGGATTCAATGTTGGATTCAGTGAAACTAATTTGATGTTGTGGATGTTGATGTTTTTATTTCTATAAACTTGGTCAAAGTTAAAGAAGTTTGACTTAGGACAAAGCTAAAGTGAACTGTAATTTTACTTTGGAACAGAGGGAGTATTAATCAGTGGAACTTTGTAGAATTAATTGGTATATGTAACCCATAAACTTTCCTTGATAACGTAAGGTGATTCCTTTTGTTTTTGTGCTTACGTGCTACTTTTGCGGCAGTGTCCCAGTAGGTCAAGGCTATGGATTGACCGAAACTTGTGCTGGAGCAGCTTTCTCTGAATGGGATGACACAAGTGTGGGTCGTGTTGGTCCACCACTTCCTTGCTGCTATGTCAAGGTTTGTGTTTATGGTTTGGATGTTTGTTGGATACTAGTTAACAAATATAGTTGATATTCATGTGTCAGGTGATAGTAAATGAAACCCGTTTTGAAAAGAATTGACTTATAGATTCAAGCTTGTCCAGTGGTGTTTCTAGGAGCCATTTTCTGGATCCACCATATGAACTGAACAACTTATAATTTTATTTCCTTTTCCAATTGCATGTGCAAACTTTTCCAATTTAATACTTGCCCCAACCATTCATCTGGTTTTTGCTACATAACCTGTATATACCTTCATGTTTCTTAGGCGCTGTTTGTTTGAGATTATAATCCATCTAGATAATATAAGCTAGATTATAATCCAAGGGTATGGTAAAAGTCCATTAATTGACAGGAAAAAGGATATAGTAAAACTTCAGCATGGAGAATATGTTTCTCTTGGAAAGGTTTGGTTAATTCTATGCCTCATACTGTGAATATTTTGTTGAAATGAGATTAAAGGTCTTGCACTCTGCAGGTCGAATCAGCTCTAATGACAAGCAATTTGGTGGATAACATCATGGTTTATGCTGATCCATTTCATAATTATTGTGTTGCCCTGGTTGTTCCGGCACACCAAGCCTTGGAGAAGTGGGCTCAAAATTCAGGAATTAAATACAATGACTTTGAAGAGCTTTGCCAAAATGATCAAGCAATTAAGGAGGTTCAGCAATCCTTATCAAAGGTTAGACATAACTGAGTGCATCTTTTCGTGACTAAAAATTCTACTGATAGCTTGACAAAACCTGTGGAAGCAGTGTTTCTTATTTCAGTATTTAGTTCATCTACTACAGTAGCAATAACCAGCACATTTGGTATTTTGTTTTCTGTTAACCACATGTTACTGCATGCAACAAAGGTACACCACGTATTTTATAGTTGATGGTTAGCGGCGGGCTGGCTCTTGTGTTGATGGTTAACCTTGAGCTGGCTCTCGTGTTAGGTTTGTGTTCATTGATGGTGCATTAGAGCCTTTTTGGCCCACTGCTTGTAATGTTATAAAATATTAAAAGAAAAAAAAATCTGCCATCCACCTCGATGATTTTAGAAAAAATCTCATGTAAGGTAATTTGCTCCTACTGTGCAGGCCGCAAAGGCAGCTAGGCTTGAGAAATTTGAGACCCTGAGCTGAATACCGAACATAGTGTCCACACGGGAGAACTGTCCGGCCTTGGCGAATATAAGCTAGATTATAATCCAAGGGTAGCATGGTAAAAGTCCATTCTAGGACCACAAATAATCTGAAATAAGCAGCACATGGGTGGATCATTTCAGATTATTTGTGGTCCCACTATCATAGTGGTTCTTTTACTATACTACCCATGGTTCATAATCTAGATTGTATAATATACAAAGAAAACAAACACTTTCTGTTCTTTTATCAGCATGTCCAGGCCTCTAATCATCTGAACATTTTTTTTGTTAAACAAATGTAGCTTGTTTCATGGGAAGAAGGTGGTTATAAGATATCTGATTCTCCGATGCCAAGAGGGGAGGTCGTGGTTGGTGGTTACAGTATAACAAAAGGTTATTACAACAATGAAGCAAAGACGAATGAAGTATACAAGGTAAGATTACCTGAAGTTGAGAATAGTCATTGAGTAGAGGTTTCACTTAATTTCCTTTTCTATGTGACCTACAGGTTGATGAAAGGGGCATACGCTGGTTCTACACTGGTGATATTGGTCAGTTCCATCCTGATGGGTGCCTTGAGATTATTGACAGGAAAAAGGATATAGTAAAACTTCAGCATGGAGAATATGTTTCTCTTGGAAAGGTTTGGTTAATTCTATGCCTCATACTGTGAATATTTTGTTGGAATGAGATTAAAGGTCTTGCACTCTGCAGGTCGAATCAGCTCTAATGACAAGCAATTTGGTGGATAACATCATGGTTTATGCTGATCCATTTCATAATTATTGTGTTGCCCTGGTTGTTCCGGCACACCAAGCCTTGGAGAAGTGGGCTCAAAATTCAGGAATTAAATGCAATGACTTTGAAGAGCTTTGCCAAAATGATCAAGCAATTAAGGAGGTTCAGCAATCCTTATCAAAGGTTAGACATAACTGAGTGCATCTTTTCGTGACTAAAAATTCTACTGATAGCTTGACAAAACCTGTGGAAGCAGTGTTTCTTATTTCAGTATTTAGTTCATCTACTACAGTAGCAATAACCAGCACATTTGGTATTTTGTTTTCTGTTAACCACATGTTACTGCATGCAACAAAGGTACACCACGTATTTTATAGTTGATGGTTAGCGGCGGGCTGGCTCTTGTGTTGATGGTTAACCTTGAGCTGGCTCTCGTGTTAGGTTTGTGTTCATTGATGGTGCATTAGAGCCTTTTTGGCCCACTGCTTGTAATGTTATAAAATATTAAAAGAAAAAAAAATCTGCCATCCACCTCGATGATTTTAGAAAAAATCTCATGTAAGGTAATTTGCTCCTACTGTGCAGGCCGCAAAGGCAGCTAGGCTTGAGAAATTTGAGATACCTGCAAAGATCTTGTTGCTGCCCGAACCGTGGACTCCTGAGTCCGGGCTAGTGACAGCAGCGCTTAAACTGAAGAGGGAACAGATAAAGACCAAATTCAAAGATTATTTGAACAAGCTCTATCACTGAAGCACAGAAGGCTGTTTGGACCTATGTTTTCTGAAGGTGCTGGAAGCAGCATGGGGCCTACTGACCTGCAATGAATAAGCGAGCTGTGTGTCTGCTAAGAGCTTGTTTCTCTCGGGTGGATCCTCAATTCATGTCTATTACGACCATAAATCTAGTGTTTTTTTTTGTAATGCTAACTACGCTGCAAATGTTTATCCAAAGGTTTAAATGATATAGAGTATGTTTCGGCCTTTGTGAGACCAGCTGCCCTTGGATGGGCTTTTGTTCATTGATATCACATGGGCCTACAAGGCGCTGTGTCCCTCTCGATCCTGTGTGCTCGACTATGATGGGCTGTTTGGGTTTGCAGTTGGGCACTTGGGCTGGGAAGTTCACGTCTCAGTGAACTAGACGTAGCACCGACTCTTGTTTGAGCTTCCATTTTATTTATCGTGGATGTAGGACTGTCTCCAACAATGGATATTCAAATCGGAGACCCATTTACCATTTTAGGTTGCCTACCACTTTAGGTTACCTACAGTAAAAAGGTCCGTCACTCATAAACTCATTTTTCCAATAAGAGATCCAAAAGATAATCCTTTCAGCGAATGGGTCACGAAAAGAGAGGATACCCAGACTCTCCTGAAAACCTATTTTAGGTTTGGGTCTTCTTTTAGGTCTCTTGTTGGAGATAGTCTAACAACTTGTTTGCATCTTAATTGCTTCATTCCTGACGTACACGGCCATCTCAAGTCGAAACCACATCCATGGCCGAATGTGCCGTTGTACCACAATGGCCGTGTTTCTTCTTCTGGCAACTTTTTGCCAGAGGGAATCTTGCATGCATGGAGTATTAAATGAAGTTTATCTACAAAATCTTTTTGAGATGGATGGGTATAACTTTGCGCGACGAATCTAATGAGGCTCCGTAACCATCGTCTAATCGTGCGGTCAAAGATCTCATTCGATAGGTCTCGCGAATTAATCCGGGGTTATGAAGATAGTTTTGTAAACTGATTTTATTTAATATTCTTAATTAGTGGTCAAACTAGGTGAAACCCAAAGAAACACGTCCAATCAAGCACCAGACAGCGTTAAGCTTCCTTGAGTATGAAATGAAACATGTGAATCATGTGTGCAACAAGGCAATGCATATGCTTGCCAAGTTTTGTTTCAGCTAGTGCTTCCTCGTTTATTTGGGACAGTAATGTACCGAGCTGTATCGTTGATATTATTATGGGCCAACTCCACAAACCTTTATTTTAAAAAGAAAATATATTAATATTTTAGCCGTTGCATCGATCAATAGCATAAAGTTGTATCTTATTACAAACTGAAACATGGTTCAGCACGCCCACAACCTTAAGTAATAGTCCTAGTAATTCCTAAAAAAAAGTTAAACTACAACCTGCCGTAGTATAGCAAGAGCAACTCCAGCAGACTCTTTAAACAAGCCCCCAAGCTAAATTCAGAGGGCTAAACAAAAAAGTTGAACTCCAGCAGGGTCCTTTGTTGACCCCGTATTTTGGGGAGGCCTCCAAATTTATCCCCCCACCCTCCATTCGTGGGGGGTCTCTAGGGAGGCCTCCATTCTTAGGGGCTGTTGTTGGAGTTCAAGTAAGCTTTGAGACCCGTAAAAAATAGATGAAGCCCCCATTTGATATTTGAAGGGCCTGATTTAAGGGCTATTGCTGGAGTTGCTCTAACAAAACAAAAAAAGGTGATCCTATTGTTGGTAGGCTGAGATCTTCGTTCTTTTTTTCTTCTCTTAACGCCTTCCCTTTCTTCATCCTTGCAGTCTTGCACTAGCATGTCCTCACTGCTCCTGTCCTCTTGCCCGGACAGCTATGCAGAGTTGCTCTCGCTGACATGTGGGCCATGCTACATTGGTACCTACACGTTGAGTAGAAATTACAGAGGATTGTACCGTAGGAAGCGTGAAACAAAAAAAAAAAGAAAATGATTTCCTTCCAGTTGTCGATCCCAAATATGACAGCCAAACCTAGATAGTTTTTGGAAAAGGGAAGCTTTATTGATGTTAGAAAATTACATCAAGATATACAATTATATAAAATCCAACCCGTTCTCTGCATAACTAAAATGCACACAGCCAATGAAAAAGAAACAAAAAATAAGAGCACTATGACCTAGCAAACTACCACAAGCGTCTTCATCTTCATCCGTTTCACAAACCAAAGCAACTCTTAAACTGTAAAGTAGGCTCCCAAGACCACGCTTCTAACGAGGAAACGGCACGCGTACGTGTCGACATTGTAATGACTCAACCAATTAAGACCAGATCAAATGTTTTCACGAGGGAGTAATTTATCTTAATCCAAACAATGCTTTGTTGAAGGTCACTGACAGGTTCAATCTAGATAGTAACCTGATTTTTTTTTGTTTATCTGCATGAGAACCGTCAAATGGGAAAATCGTGGTGACCCGAAATTTCCATACAATTTAGCCCTCCATTTCTCTGCACCGTGCTCGTCTCCGTAGAAAATGGCGACAGAAAACGAAAACTGCATCACAACCGGAAACTTCCAACCACTTTCTTGCAAGGATCGTGTTTGCGCGCATTGTCCGCCCACATCAAATCTTTCCATTTTTTATATTTAGCCTTGGTATTCCTCGGCGGCCGTTGACAACGAACTCACAAGATCTGTGTCGGATTCATGCAAGGGAAAAAAAAGCTATCTATGCTGATCGCGCTGGAATTTGAGAAATGGAGTCCACTTTGACACCGGTCGCAGGTAAAGATCGAACAACACTAGCAAACAACACACGTGTGCTAAATTGAACATCAAAATCACAGGAACTCGGGAAGACAGTTAGCTAGCTGCGTAGAAGGTGTCCTGGAAGAAAGAAAAAAAATAGCTAAGAGGTCAAGTCACTCACTCACTCATCCAATCCATGAAGTGGAGCCGTGTTACATCGTAGTCTCTCTTTTGCCATGTCTTAACTACGGATTAGAATCTGTGAAGATCTGACAGCGACGCTATGGTCGCCTGGAAGGTATGCGGCCAGCCGAATTTAATTACCTGGTGATGGCTATTTACCGTGCCGGAACTGTCGTTTTCGAAAGCCATTCGCTTTTCCTGGAACATTCAGCAATTTGCTTTTGAAAGCTAAACCATCTTTGTTAATTAACTTTGGATGGGCTCTGAATGTTTAGCCGAGAAGCAAGGTAAAATTTGTGATTTTTGTAACTAAGTTTCTTGTTACTATATGATTCGTCTCTCTTTTGATTTTTACTACTGGCGTAACTGAAGGTGTGTTTAGCTGGAACAATTTGGAGCGGGCAAGGTCGGGTTGCCGTGGAAATGGAATTAATTTTTAGATAATAGATAATATATTACCGGCCTTAACCAAAACGGATACTGCCAAACAAAAACATGAAAATTACATCCCATCAAGGGGCTCTAGTAGTCCTACGCGACCACCAAGATCGCTATAACATGTTTATCAGATCTTACAAAGAACTGAAAACGTTGGACACCAACCACCATTAATGCTTCTTCCAGGCAACAATACGAAGACTTGGTGCAGATACTGCCAACCAACATCCGAACTGTTACGCCATCCAATGCCTCCTCTGCCCTGAGCTGAATACCGAACATAGTGTCCACACGGGAGAACTGTCCGGCCTTGGCGAACAAGAACTTCGACGATGCGCCTACACTGCCGCCGTCGGCCTGGAAAAACCAGGCTAGGTTTTCACCCTGTTATTGATCATCCATGGACGCAACAGGGGACGATCCGACCAGCGACTTTAGCAGCACCTTCAACAAGGTGTGTGTCATGGACACGTCACCGCGCCAGTCCGGCAAAACATGCCAGACAAGGATTTCACCCAAATCGCCGCCACCACCGTCAGTACTGCGCTCGGCCAACGAAGAGGTCACTCTCACCGGAAGGACACCAGTATCTTCGCACAGGATGCCGCCACCGCAAGAAAGACGCATTCCGGCTGCCGTCGACGAACACCGCCACCCGGAGCAAGGCTCCACCGACAAAGGGACGGCACCAACCCGTGGGGAAGGCGGCTGCACGACAGCTAGCGAAATCCGTTCAGATTGCCCCGTGGGGGCGACGCGGAGCGATGAAGGCGTTGGAAAAAAATAAATCCATCGTTTACAACAGTCTTAAGAGGTATAAAATACTCTGTGTTTTCTTAAGAAACTACATGTGTTGTGCATACAACCACTTTATAGAAAAATAGCACATCCATATCAATCCTCAACAGCGAGATATGTTACAAGAAAAAGAGAAACTATAAGAATTCCCCAAAAATGCAAAACATTCTACCGTAGATTTTGTAGACTCACACAATATTGACAATGATAAGTTGATAACATTGGATCAAAATTTCTTCTAAATTACCCATCTCTACCACTATGAAAATAACCTAAAGTAACTTCTGGATTAGGATCTAAATTATCTATCTCTATCATTATATAAATAAATCTAAATTAACTCCTGAATAGTCAACATCTACCGTTACCAAGAACAATAAAGTAACATTCTAAATCCAGATCTAAATTACCATATCTTTCATTATGAAAAATAGTTCAAAGCACGGCAACACTTTTGGTTAATTTTATTATATATGATATCATAAATGGTAATTTAGAATCAAATAGGGCTCCGTTGAAACCATAATGACACATATACATGCATGTATGGAACCATGACGTATTGATTTTCCATAGTGTAGCATTAGTTAAAGATATTATCATCATAATGAATGGCATATCAATGATAATAACATAACATGCCATGCTAAATTATATTAATCCTCCATGATACATGATTATGTAACTAGTTATTTTCAATAGTTATATTTTGCTTGTAATGTAACCACTCCAACTTTTCTGAAAAAAATTATATGGCTACACCAACTTCTTTGATAAAGGAAACTCATCATCCCAGCCACTGCAGAGCAGGCTCCCATTTGTTTGTGCCATTATAGTAACTAAAATTGTTGTTCAGGAACTAAAATCAAAGATTCTTAATTAAATCCGAAGAGATGGTATTGAGTATGACCTATTGTTGACACAATAATCGAGCGACAAATCTCTACATTGACAACACACAAAGGACCTGAGAGATCTGCTTAACTCCAGTGCAGCATCCGAATCGGCGCCCGTGGTGTGCGCGGGCGTACCAGACAATTTGACATGTAATTGACAACGAAAACGTAAAATATATGAGCCGATAGGTGGCAAAGCCTTCATGCTCATAGATGGACTTCTTTGAATAAACACCACAACAGATAGATGCTATATAAATAAAGCAGTAAAGGCTTATGCCACGGGCTGATAGGCTATATCAGCCGATGGACTAAAATATAGTAATAAAACATGATAAATAGATAATCAGCCATGAGGTCGATTGTGGCATCCTGATGAGCATAAGCGACTCGTCTGCTATTTAAATTAGATCAACATGATTAATGATAATGAAGTGTAAAATCTATCAGCTAGAGAGAGGCGATAAGAGCACCGTTGAGCTCTTACTCTATGACTAAGCCCGTGAGCTGATGAAGCTTAAACTAATGTTAGCATCAGAATTTCTATATGAAACGACAACTATGCGCCCGAAAGTTGCAATCTAGAAGCGCTACCAGCAAGAGATAAATGTAAACTCCATAAACCGATGGATCTATGGAATTTAATCTCATTAATACTCGAGCGATATCCAAGATTAAGATGCAATAAGCAATTAAACGATCTATCGTCTATTCAAACAGGATTAGTGCAAACTAAAACAAACTAGAAAACAAGAAGATGGATTAAAAAATATTAGCTGATGCACGCTTAATCAAGGTAGACAATAACTGTGATTCTACCATATCTAGTAAACGATCAAGTGATGCAGAGCCTTAGGATAAAATCGATAACTGGTGCATCTAAATTTCTAAATAAGTAAAAAAGCCGGAGATCAAAAAGTTCGGTAACTTGGTAGCACTTTGGACTTAACCCTTCGCGAAGATCAAAACGATGCAACCATACGTTAGGCGCCAAGTTCCGCCAATTATTAAAGTAAAAAACATAATAGAAAGATGGGGACATGGAGGTGGGAGGACCATTAGATCTCCATCGTGTGGATCAGATTGTGGTTTCTAAAGTTTGCACGAGGAGGTTGGTTTTCACCTGATACGTTGCCTAGAAAGATAAAGGGTGGTGATGCGCCAAGTTTAATTGATCAAGAGATATCTTTTACAATGACCGTCATCCCTTTATATTTATAGGGGTGATTTAGACCTCACATAAGAATTTCTAAATCTAAATCAACAATGACTTAACTATATGTTTAAACAAAAGGAAATATTAAGATACACAGACTCCAATTTCTTTCTACAGAGTCCTATTCCGTAAAGCCTTTCTTACCGATCCGCCCGCAATGACTAATCATGTGTAGTTATCTTGAACTTGTTTTTATGTAGCAGCTTTGCTTTTTTTATTCTAACTAGTAAGAACGCACGTGCGGCACACACGTTTATTGATGACATGTAGGTACTAAAACAATATCACTTCACTTTTCACTTTAGTGCAAAACGTTTTTAAAAATACTTTATATTCGCTCTGTCATGTATAGAGAGCTTTAGGTATTCTCAAAACTCATGATTGTTGGCATTGATTTATATGGAGAAAAACTCTCTAATTTATTGTCTTTTAGCAATATGGGATAATTGTGTATAGACGTGGGTACAAATGTAGGTATATTTAGGTGGGCCCTTTTTTGGGTGAAGAAAGTTTTGGGTTTTGAGGGGGAAATCAACACAGGAATATCCCTCCCCCTCCTTTTTTGACCATTCATCAACCAATTTTCCCGAGAGGTGGGTCCTTTGTGAAGTAGGGGGTGGGTCTAATCTTGAGGAGAATTGTTTTCAAATCTAATTCTCTTTATAGATTATCCCAATATGCATGCCCATACTAGCTTGTCTTCTTTGCATCCGCTTTCTTTACTCTTGTTAAGCTCCTTGCCTCTTTTAATTGTATTGCATGCTAATTACGTAATTACCAAGTCAGATTAAGCCAAATAATTATTGCACCTCAAGCCGATCAGGACATACACATGCAAGTGTGGACTCTAGTTGCTTTCCTCCATTATCATCAATAAAATAATCCAGCCAAGGTGCTAATCACTCTGCTTTCTTTTTCCTTCCCATGTGACAGCCTATAGATTTGATTCATGCCGATATAGACCAACTGCGAATTACTTAGTAATTTAGATTACATCGGATTTGCTAAACAAAATCCAGTGTCAACACCTACAACAGGTTTCAACTCAGTTTGTGGAAGGAAACACTTTTCCCAAAAATTACATAAGGTAAGATCAAAATTTAATTAGAAGTCAAAATTTGAATTAATGAAGTCACAACTGATGGTTGCAACAGAATCTGACATAGCTCAACCTAGTTTTTCCCTTACATACATGTCAAAGACATAGGGGTGTGATGCAAAGAAGATAAATATTCGAGGATGGAAAGACATATAGTATAAATGATAAGATAATGGTCATATATTGTGAGGAAAAGTATTTTTTACTATGCATCTAGATATAGTGTATGCATATTTAGATGCATAGAAAAAAATTATGAATCTATAAACACCAAACAACTTATAATTTAGGTCCCTAACGGGTTATTCACGCCAGGGACCCCGCGTCGCTCACGGGTGACTCGGGCGGCGATTCAACAGCGCCGCCTACCACCCACCTCCTCCCCTCGATCTCTCACCTCGCCGATCCTTGAGTGGCCTGCCGGAAGCCCGGTCGGCCTTGAGGACGGCGGCGGCGGGGTCGTTGCTGCCTGGTCGACTCCTGAAGGAGCAGCGCCTCCTCTCTCCTCGCGCTTGGTGAAGGATGCGATGGAAGTCCACGGCGACCAGATCCACGCCGGGGACGAGTGGATCCGGTCAGCCGGCGTCCGAATCGAGCCCTCCGCAGCCCGGGCGGCGTCCGTGCGTGGAATCCGGCGGAGGAGCTTGCCGGGATCCATGGAGGTCCCCTGGTTCGGACCTTGCAACTACATCTGGTGATGACATTTTCAATTTTGCCTTTATTTTCATATAGACCAGGACACATGAGTCACCTTGGCTTCATTCGCAGATTCTCTTACTCGAAGACGGATTTTATCTGCAATTTATTCTGTTAGATTATGCACGGGTACCCAGTGGCTACTTTGCAGCATGATATCTCATGTTACGATTTTAGATGGTTTGCCGGATTTGGAGTTCGTGGCCGTTTGAAGTGGTCAGGTCTGTCTATATGAAAGCATTGGTTTGGTCAGAAGGGGGAAGCAACACGGTGTGACTATGTCGTGGTGGTCATTGTTACTAATTCACCGGTTCCGGGAAGAAATTACTAGGTCTGATCTTAATTGGTTGTACCTGGC
>OAMR01000668.1:180124-198615 GCA_900205405.1 Echinochloa crus-galli | reverse complement strand
TCCATGACCAATTGATCTACTAGCTGGAGGCAATGACATGGATCTGTTCAGCACATGTGACACGTTTGATGGGCTAGAGGTTTGTCCTAGTTGTACCCATAGAAATTAGAAGTACGGGATACTCAGTTGTAGAAGATGTGCAATTCTGAAGATTTGCAATTCATGTTGAAGTAACAGGTCACCGAAATACCATAGTCTAGGATATACCATTTTTTTCTTTGATGAAATGCTATCATGTTTATATAGAGAAGGATGACACTTTTAAAATTTTATTTGTATTGCCATTTGTCAGTGACCTTGTTGAAGGCATTGTTTGGATTAAGATGAATTACTCCCTCGGTGAAAACTTTTGATCTGGTCTTAATTGATTGGGTCACTGCAATATCGGCACGTGCGCGTGCCGTTTCCTCGCTGGAAGCGTTGTCTCGGGAGACTACGTCATAGTCCAAGAGCTGCTTTGGTTTGTGAAGCGGATGAAGGTGAAGTCGCTTGTGGTAGCTTGCTGCCACATGATCTTTTGGTCATGGTGCTTTCATTTTTTTCTTTTTATAGGCTGTGTGCATCTTAGTTATACAGTGACCGGGTTGGATCTTATATAATTGTATCATCTTGATGTAATTGTTTAAGATTAATAAAGCTTCCCTTTTCGAAAAAAAGGCCAGGGAGCATATTTTATTGTTGCTTTGCATAAGATTACGTTATGGAAAACAAGGATGAAATGTACTACTCTATTATATATTACACTACACAACACACGCAAGTATAAGATTACGTTATGAAAAATAGGATGAAATGTACTACTCTATTATATATTACACTACGCGACACACACAAGTATAAATATCTATGGAAGACTTGGCAATAATATTAAGATAGAAGAGAAGAAGTCACGAAAGTCTCGATATCGAAACACGTGGCCTATCACTAAACAATTGCATGCATCGATTAGACATACATGACATTAAACCTGAGGTTTGATCTCTAAGGCTAGTCTCGGTGTGCAGTTTCGTTACATAATTATTTGGATTAGAAACTAATAAACCGAGTCAGATTAGTTTTATGTGGATAAAACTTATCTCACATGCCATGAAACTTCAATTCCTCTCTCCTTTGCCGTATTAGCAAATTTAATGCCATACATGAAACCCCTAGTGAGGCTAGCCTGCACATGGCCAGTGGTATAATAATCACCTCGGGTAACCATTTAAGCTATGCTTGGTTAGGACTAACATGACACTTAATTTACTGGTCAGTTGTCATTAACATTTCTTTATTTTAGTGTTGATTTCCGCCAACGAACTGAATGCAGACAAATATTTGGATTTCTACAAAAAGTAGCCTTGTGAGGAAAAAGAAATTAACAAGCTAAGTTCAGTCCTGTTTCAGCATTAAAAACAATTCCTGTCGCTTTGAACATCATTTAATGAACAAAAAGTTAATACAAGCCAGGATGTTACCTGGTAGCCTGCAGTCAGCAAAGGACAGAGAATTGGGTTCCTCACAATGTCGAGTGAGCGAGTCCATCGAATACGTGGTCAAGTGGCGTCCGATTATTCCCGGTGCTTGTTTTGACCAGGCGTTTATCCGTAGGGGAGATCAAGTTACTCTCGTCGTTGACGTTTATGCATGTCATCCGGATCCGGGGGTTTATCTGCAGAGATCCGATCCCGTACGTCCTCCACCGTTGTTGGAAATGTCATTTAGCCACGTGCAAGGGTAGGTAAGTAATAAGGTTTAGACCCACGCAGTACCTGTCCTTGTCTAGCTATATGATCTTAATTCACTGACTCGTGTTTCTTTCATTTTTTTCCATTCGTGAGCTGAAAATGGAGCCTACTATTTAGTTATGATAGGCAGTAAAGTAAGCAGCATCAACTGTATTGGTATTTTGGGGTCATGCATGTAGTAGAGGCCAAATCACACGCGAAAAGTAGTACTATCTTTGTTCTGAATTATAGGTTTATATCTAGAAAAATCAAAACACCTATAATTTAGAACGGATGAAGTACTACCTTTTAAATTGTGCATCTAATTTATGATCCATTTACACCGTTGTAATAGCTATATTTCTATAAATTGATCGAATAAGATCTGTAATGCCATAGTCTAATTCCATAAAAAATAATTTTGGCACAATCTTTTTGGAAAATCAAAAATTGTCTACTCCTCCCTCCATCCTTTAAAACAAAGTGTTGATGAATTTAAATTTTATACCTAAATACAAGACATCCTAAGATCATTTAAGCCACTATACATTTAGTTCTATTAAGAGTTAGCACGATTTGTTAGTTGATTTGCGGATAAGTTGAAGTTTACTCCTTGTTACGGGCAATTACAATGAAAAGAACCCAACAACACAACTTTCTATGGGATAACTTAGGGGCAGATGCGTATTTGCTAGTCTTCCTAATTCACCCTTAAATCTCTAGCATGCCTTATATTACAGGATGATGAAGGGAGTACTTAACATTCCCGTTTCCTGTTAACCCTATAAAATAGATGTTCATTGATGGTTTCAAATTAGTTTTTAAGTAGAACCGGAGTTCGGCCAGTAGATTTTTTGAGTGTATAGCATCCAAGGGAGTCCGTTTATCTACCAAAACATGAGTAAAATGGATGTCGAGCCAGTAAACTTGTACCAAATTCTCACCTGAATCACTTAATTTGCAAATGGTACATAGTACATCATCAAACTTGCATCCTTATTCACTATAGGTCCCTTTTTCCACTTTTGATCAATTCTACTGGAGTCAATAAACTTTTACATCCTTGTTGAACAGAGGTCCTTTTTCTTCCATGACCAATTGATCTACTAGCTGGAGGCAATGACATGGATCTGTTCAGCACATGTGACACGTTTGATGGGCTAGAGGTTTGTCCTAGTTGTACCCATAGAAATTAGAAGTACGGGATACTCAGTTGTAGAAGATGTGCAATTCTGAAGATTTGCAATTCATGTTGAAGTAACAGGTCACCGAAATACCATAGTCTAGGATATACCATTTTTTTCTTTGATGAAATGCTATCATGTTTATATAGAGAAGGATGACACTTTTAAAATTTTATTTGTATTGCCATTTGTGTGAACTTAAACGTAGTTTTATTAACAGTGGACTCAATTATAATGAGCTACGAACAAAATCTCAGTGAAGATATAAATTCATGAGGTTTATATATTTGTGTAACACGTGGTCGTAAGGTTATCATAGTTTGGGCAGTTAGATTCTTTAATCTGCACAATAATTTGGAGTGTTACATAGTCTTATTTTCTATTGAACGTGCGTGTTTGTTGGCGGTCGTTACAGCACATTTTCGACCACCAATACTCAGGAATAAAAAAAGGTTATATGTGACATTCCTTGATATTTCTAATAAATTCCACGAGTTTTGGTGTGTATCCATCGTGCAAGAAACAAATATGTCCTATAGGGGTTGGAATCGACAGATTCGGCCGAACAACTCAATTCATCCGACTACCGCCCTTAGCCGTACAAGAAGCAAAGCACAACTGAAGGCCGCAAGCTCTCATCTACGTCAGCGTGACAAAGCGATGATGGTGCAACACAGGCGGACCAACGCGACATCATCCCGAGGCAAAAAATGCACGAAGTACATCAAGAGAAGGCAACCCAAGGTTGGTCCAGAGGCAGAGGCGGTGCAGGGGAGCGTTACTAGGCTGAAAGCCCAGTTCGGCCGAACCATGTCGGTTTGCCCGAACCGCCCCCATTCTAACATTGCCTCCCAGGAGCAAATCAGAGTCGTGGGAGCTGAGGCGGTGCAAATCCATGGTTCGGCCGAACTGGGTGATTCGGCCGAAGGCCTGACACCGCCTCCCAGCTCCCTTGGCCGTTACTCCTCTCCAAACCGACCTTGAGCAAGTATAAATTCAGTGGTCCAAGCCCTGGATGAAGACACGCCAAGCCAAGAGCTCAATTACCACTTGTTCTAGTAGAGTTAGGATAGTTAGTCTGGGAGTTAGAGTTGAGTCGAGCTATGCCTCGGATGTTCCAGAGTCGTCTTCAGAAGCTCTGGTATTAGCTCTTGTATCTTTTCCTTTTTCCACCTGTAAGACTTTGAGTTATCAATATATTCATCTTGTTTGAGTTATTTTATACTATGCTTCTACTTATTCTAGTGCAAGTATATTTCGTGTTTAGAATATAGTTGTTGTGGTTCTACTTCTTTCTGTTCCTGTTTAAGTCTTTTGTCTTAGACCGTTCTTTGTTTCTGCTCAATACTTGCGGTGAATTGTCACTGGGGTATTGACAGGATTGCTGGCTCTTGTTAGTAGAGTAAGTAGTCATTGTCTAGAGTAGGTGAGGTACCTATACTAGGTAGTGACCTTGGAGTGCTTCCTTGCTGGCACGGAGGTGGTAGCCGTTAGGTGGTGACAGTCCTATACGACCTACGTACTCCATCACGTCTGGCTCGACCCGTAGGACACCCAAGTGCAGAATTGGTGGCACCCCTTCTCATTCCTTTCTGTGTGCCACTGGGTCTGTGTCCCCATGCTAAGACATCAGAGTTAGTCTTGACCAGTAAGAGTTGACTCGCAGCTTCTGTATCACTTTACCCGAGTAACCCAGATAGACAAGTACCTAGGAATCATTTTCTCTTCTCGTTGTCCTTCAAGCTAGCTAATCCTTCTCTTTCCCATCCAGGCCTCCCTAATACCGTTATCCCTTGTCTTGATAGTTGTGTATCCCCCTCTCATAATCTCGAATAGTTGTTTACTAGTACTTTTGCGATAAGCTTCCCTGCGGAAATATAAATTATGATACCTCGTATTACTCCCTGGTGAAGTGTTACATCAGTAATTCTGTGCGCTTGCAGAATATTTATTTATTTTACTAAAACATATGAAACCACTGAAACACTCCTTACACTGTTGCTGGGATTCACAATCCTGATAGTAGACCGTAAGAAGTTTCAACAGTGTTGCACGTGTGTTCTTGCTAGTATATACTATAGGGATCAAGTAGAAATGAAAACAATTCCCATATAAATTTTTTTACACACACTCATAGAGGACCCACATGTCGGGTCTATCGAGGAAATGGGTTGATATTTTTTTGACATAAAACGAAAAACTTATCCGCCTCGTGTACCTACCTGTCTATACTATGATCTTTTAATTTTTTTTCTATCTATTATACAATCTTATTTTTTTTATTAAACCTGTCTCTGGCACACACCTTCTTTGTGAAGGGGAATTTTTTTTCAAGAGAATCTTGCATGCATGAATTATTAAATGAAGTCTATTTGTAAAACCTTTGTAAGGATGAGTGTAACTTTGCGCGACGGATCTAATGAGCCTAATTAACCCATGATTTACTACAATAATGCTACAGTAACTATCTCCTAATCATGCGGTTAAAGGCCTCATTAGATAGGTCTCACGAATTAACCCGGAGTTATAAAAGTAGTTTTGTAAACTGACTTTATTTGATACTCTTAATTAAACGTGTCTGAAAAAAATTTTCTGCCCAAAGAAACACTGCCATTATAAAATGGAGGGAGTGTTTTGCAAAGGGGGAAAGTCGTGACATGTAGGCCAGCCTATCGCCATATCCCATCATGATCATGCAAGCTGTCTAGATAAAATACGTACAAGAAAGAAAACAGGTCAATCTCTGCGTGCATTACAAGCACGTTTTCTTTTCGTATTAGCTAGCTGTGGGTTTTCTTATCCGTACGGTGGTCTTGAATATACCACAAACAACATACCACAAACCACACTGTTAGTAGTACACGGCAGCCATCCCTGGTTAAAAGAACACTAGCAATTTACACACAGGTTTTACTTACTCGTGTACATGTGAACTCAAATTTCTTGTACTTACTGAGCGAGACTTTATTTCACCTCTAGCCCGTCCATCTGTCTTCTGAACATTATATTTATTTGAACTCAAATATTTTTCGATAAGGTTATGCCAAAAACAGCTTGAGCATGCATGTTTTCCTGAAAAATAGTGGCAGATAAGAGGTCCTGATACTTGAGGAAAGTCAAATTTATCTATATAGAGCAACTCCAATAGACTAGCTAAATTCTACTCTCTATATTTCTATTTAGCTAGCCATTTAGCAAACATCCACTCTCTAAATTGCAGTCAATTCCAACAGTCTAGCTAAATATTATATACAACATTGGGTGGACCCTAACTGTCATTCTCACATGTCTTCTTCATCCTCCGTCCCTCCCACGCCACGCGCCTCTGCTCCGGTGCCCGGGGGGCCGTCCGCCTCCGCTCCTGGTCTCCCGTTCCCGAGGAATCCGCCACCGCCGACATCGGTGCCGGTGTCCACCCGCCCAGGCCCTCGCCCTGCATCAGTCTCCCGCTCCCGAGGCTCTCGCTCTCCGCCCGCCCAGGCCCCGCCTTGCCTCCTCCGGCCCCGCCGCGGCCACTCCCGCCCCTGCCTTGCCTCTCCCCGCCGCTCTCGCCGCCGGCCCCACCGCCGCACGCGTGCCGCGATCCTCGTTGCCCTGCGCGTCGCCTCGCAGCTCTCGTCCACCGAGGAGGACGTCGGCGAGTCGATCGACGACGGCACCAGCTCCGGGAACGATGGCGAGCTGACGGCGAGCTCGTGGAGGAGGTCTCCAACGGCTTCTTCTTCGCTGTGGTGCCGCCGCCGTCGCCGCCGACCGAGGACCCGACTTCGCCGCCGCAAGGGTGCCGTCGCCGTCGACCGAGGACCCAACTTCGCCACTTCGTTCCTCGTCGGCGAGACCAGCGCGCGCTAGTTCTATCCAGTTCCTTCCGCAGACGCGGGAGAAGGGATTGGCGAGCCGGCCGCGCTCCGGATGTTTGCCGATCGGAGGGGATGGGATGCCGACCGAGAAAAACGGAGGATGAAGGCAGCGAGTCTGTTGGAAAGTAATTTTACCGTGCTTTTTCTTTTTTTACCGACGCAAATAGATTTACAGAGGCTGTTGGAGTTGCTCTTACAAGACCTACTTATCCTGTTATCCATGTCGCTAAAAATAGCACTGTAGGAATAATGCTCTCCAAGAGACTCGATATAGTATATCCTATGGAATATAACATCCTTCCACCTTAATAGGTGCTCAAAGTCAGAATGGTTCCTGGAGAATATTAATTATAAACAGCTGATTACCAGCTCTACGACATGCACAACAGTTTAGATAACTGTTGTTTATTTGACACACTTAGACAGCTTTACTGTGAGTTATATATTTAACTATTTGTGTTACTCTATTTAGTATTACTTTATATGGGATCACGAGTCAAAACAGTGGATGAGATTGCAGATAACAACACTCTCTTTTCTCATTTAATAATGACTATATCAGTTTATTTTGCTTATGTGGACTCATACACAAAACTGCTATCTAACTGTTGCATATGCTCTAAATCGTGCTCTTTCCTCTGCTTATTATCACTGTATGTAGATCTATATGCATTGTTAATTGTTGAACAGATATGCTTTTACAACACTAAATACTGTGTTTACCGTGTCTAGATGCATCTATATTGTGTGCAACACAAAAGGAAAAATTGACTGGTTGGTCGGTCGCTGGAGGATAGCAGGCGAAGGAAATCACACAGCAGGGGCTGGCCGGGTTTAGCGCCGTGTGTGCTCCGCAGCTCAGGGGGCCTATAAATGCCGTCCACGGGGCAGGGAGGTGGAGGCAAAGCCGGATCAGCGCGGCACTCTTGTTGTTGCGCTTCCTTGTCCACCCCTCCGATTCGCCTCTTCGCACCAACCGAGCGAGGGAGACTGTCCCATCCTCCTCACGCCACCGAATGGAGTCCTCCATCCTCGCCGCCGCCAGGATCTCTGTCCCGGCCACTGTCTTCTCGCCGCCGCTTTCCTCGTCGTGCTCCCGCCCCGCCGCCCTCCGTTCCGTCCGCTGCGGCAGCAGCGCCACCGGAAAGGTGCTCTGCTCTGGCCTCCTTGTTGCCAATGTCTCGTTTTTTCTTGATTTTCTGCTTCCTGTCAATCCGTTAGCATTGGTCTTATTTGATCCATGGGAATATGGGACGGGGATACAGGCCGCGGCTCTGCGTGCGCTGGAGCTGGACGAGACGATGTTGTTCAACTCGCGGGAGGTGATCCAGTGGGAGAGCGGCAAGTCCATCAATGCCATCGTCGCAGAGCAGGGCATCCGCATCCGCCGCCGCTGCTGCCCAAGGTACCCGTCCGAGGGCGTCGGCGCCGACAGGACCGTGCCGCGCAACATCCTCGAGCAGATCATCTGGGACAAGGAGGTCGAGGTGTCGCAGAGGAAGGCCAAGACGCCGCTAGAGAAGGTGGTGGAGTCGGCCAAGCACGCGCCGCCGCCCAGGGACTTCGTCGCCGCGCTGGACGCCGCGAGCCGCCGCAATGGCCTCCCCGCGCTCATCGCCGAGGTCAAGAAGATGTCGCCCAGCAAGGGCGTGCTCAGGGAGCCCTTCAACCCGGTGAGTCACGGTCTCACAGACCACCAGACTTGTTCTATACAACTGAAACATTGTTTATCGCCGTGCACCCCGGTTGGCATATCTGAGGATTGACTGTGACCAATTCTTGGCGCTGCCAGGTTGAGATTGCGCAAGCCTATGAGAAGAATGGCGCGGCCTGCTTGAGCATCCTGACTGACGAGAAGCACTTTCAGGTCCGACATTTAAGACGTCTGCTTATCTCCATATCATACACTTGTACTTAGTTATGGTTCTAGAAGGTTCTCTGCTGACATTTCCGGTGTTCTGCATGCTCTTCCAGGGGAGCTTTGAGAATCTGGAGATCGTACGCAATTCTGGTGTGAATGTAAGCTCCGCACCATGATGCAGACATGCTTGTACTGTCCCATACTGAATTTTCTTCTGTCTCTTTCTTGACTTTGTCTTTGTGTATATATGGTGGATGTGCGAATGCAGTGTCCTCTGCTCTGCAAGGAGTTTGTCATTGACGCCTGGCAAATCTACTACGCGCGTTCGAAAGGCGCCGATGCGGTTCTCCTGATCGCCGCCGTCCTGCCCGACCTTGACATCAACTACATGCTTAATGTCTGCAGGAGTCTAGGGATGACAGCTCTTGTTGAGGTTAGTCGCAAGCTTTTTTTTAGAAAAGAGAATATTAATTAATAATAAACCAGCCGTTGCATCGATCAATGCATAAGACTGTTCCTTATTACAAGTTTTGTGTAAGCCAGACTCCAAAGAACCAAAAAACAAAGTTTTGATCTAGCTTCACACATGGGGTGTATCCTTATAAAATTACCTTTTTGACACTTGTATATATTTTTTTTCTGCTCCTCACCTGCAACGGTAAATTCTACCATAGTACTGTACTATTACAAATTTACAAAGCAGTCCGGCATGAATAATTAGAAAAATGTAAAAGAAAGTATGAGTGTAATTCAACGTAGCAATTTAAAAACAACGACCTTTTCTTTTGAGGAATGACGAAACACAAACTTCATTTTAGGTTCATGACGAGAGAGAGTTGGATCGTGTACTGAATATAGATGGTGTTCAACTTATTGGCATCAACAATCGCAGTCTAGGTACGTACTATTCTACATCTGTTTGTCTAGCTATCTTTGTTTGCAATGTGGTTACAGCTATCCTTTGTTGACCTAGTAGCAAGCTGATGAAAAAATTATTTATGTTTCAGGGACATTTGAAGTCGATACTGCGAACACAAACATGTTGCTAGAGAAACGTGGTGACATCATTAGGAAGAAGGGAATACAGGTAGCTAGGTCTTTCTTTCCACTATGAAAAAACCCCTTTTTATTAGCGAAATTATTAAAAACTTTCTGTAATTCCAATTTTTCATATTCGTGTCTCAAAGATTATTCCGTACAGGCGTACAGTCGTTTCCATGCACACTAATTACAGCTAGAGTTGCATAAAATAATTTGTGGTCCTAATTTGACAGGATTATTGTTATTACCTCAATATATCATTTTACAAGGTGATTTAGTTATCTTGTGACGCCAGCATTCACTGCTACAAAACTCCCATCAGTACTGGCTGTAGGGAAGCTCAGTAGGGAAGCTGGCTGGCCGGTACTAACGTGTGCCGTCGCGAGGGCTCGAACCCACGACCTCCAGCCTCGTGCGTTGCTTTCTTACCATCCCACCTCTCCCTCACATATGACTAAGTGGGAGATGCTTTCCTTTTTGAAGTAACCTGAGGAGGCACATTTAGTACCGGCTCAAAATCCCAGCTGGTACTAAATTTAGTATCGGCTGGGGTTTTAAACCGGAACTAAATGGGCGTGCCGTTTAGTATCGGGCTAGGACACCAATCGGTACTAAAATGCGACTTTTACTACCGGCTGGTGTCCTGACCTGCTACTAAAATGACTTATGTGGGCTTTCAAGTTTCGACCCGGTACTAAAGTGGCTCCGGGGTTTTTTCACGTCCAGTACTAATGTACGCCGATGAATGTGAGTTTTTGTTGTAGTGATTGTATACGATATGAGAACCAGAAAGTGCTTTACTTTGCATTGACCAGAATTGTGAATTGGTAATTCACAAGAGAACCAATTCACTACATCATGTATTGTCTAAATCCATAGTAGAGATTGCTCAGAATGGGCTTATAAGTATTAAGCTTCAATGAATATGTTTCTTCAGGTTGTGAGCGAGTCCGGGTTGTTTACGCCTGATGACGTAGCATATGTGCAGAATGCTGGTGTTTTCGCTGTAAGTTTTCGAAGTCATCATCAACAGTTTTTTGAGAAAGTATAGTTAAATGTTAGGAAACGTTGTTATTATTTGGGAATATGAATGTTGTTTATAGTTTTGAGATCAGAACAAAAGACATTTGGTGTTTTTTTCACATAAAGTGCCTTTACTGTATGTCTTAGTTTAAATATTTAACCAATGCAATACTATTTGGACAACTAATGTGCTTGTAAAGTATTGTTTTTCCGTTGGTGCTGAAGTATAAATAAATTATCTATATCTCCCCGTCAGTTTAAGCTTTTGGGTTGAACTTCTTGGTGCACATACAACTAAATAAAAGGCAATGTACTTTAAATTTAGGTTTTTTAGTGTTTTGCTCCTACTTTGAAGCGCAATTATGATTATTCCCTCGTTTTTTCAACTTTATGAATTTGCCCTTTATAATTCACAAGTCAATGCGTTTTGTTTTTGCCCTTGGTTTTACATATTTGCCCGTGTTTTAGACATTGATTAGGGGTAAAATCGCATTGACTTGTGAATAGTAGAGAGCAAAATCATAAAGTTAAAAAAACAAGAATAAAATCATTATTAGACTTCAAAGTAGGAGAAAGAACACAAATGCCCCATCGTAGCATACCACACACTGCACGTCATTTGATCTCATTTAGAGGAAATATCTTTTTTTCCTGGGGTCATATACACGGACGCTGATTTATTTTACTTATGTTGTCAGGTTTTGGTAGGAGAATCCCTGGTGACACAGGAAGATCCTGGCCGAGCAATCGCTGGGCTGTTTGGGAAGGAGCTCTTACACTAATCTATTTCCCTTCTGCTTTAGCTACTTCTTGTATGTAGCAGTCATGGGCTGATGGTGAAGGCTTCCAAGAGTAAAGATTGCACAAGGTGTAACCATGCCTGAACAAGTATTGTATCTACAGAAGCAGTTTACTTGTTTTTCTCGCTTCTTTGTATTTTTTTAGATAATGGAAATTAATCCGGCCTTGACCAAATGGCTACAGCCTCAGGTACAAACCAACAGCGCTTCCGTCTGCCTACTCATGTTTTAACAAAATAAACCACACCACACAAACAATGAGAGATTTAGATTGCAATCCTATTGCTAAACCTCCATCCATGGTGAACGAAGAGACACATAGCCAAAACCTCCAATGCCTGACATGCATCTTTTATTTCATCTCTAACTTGATCACACCGTTGTAGCTGTGCCCAGAACCGAAGCTAATACGTCCCTCGGAACAGTACCTATAGATAAGTTTTCATGGGAGATCTATCAAAAACCATGTTATTCCTACTGAGCCATAATGCCCAACATAAAGCAGAGGCACCGACTAACAGCTATTTCTTCATCTTTCTATTCACCCCTGCTAGCCAATTGTTCAACATATGAGTAAAGCTAGTAGGTGTTCTTATGTTAAAGGCAATTTGAACAATCCGCCAAAGAAACCTAGCCATGTGACATTCAAAAAAGAGATACTGAATTGTTTCATCTTCAGAAAGTACACAATTTACTCCCGTTCCAATTCCTCCTAGCAAGTTTGTCTTTCGTGAGGATCACTCCCCTTCTTAAATACCACATGAATACCTTAATTTTTAGCGGAATCTTTAATTTCCAAATTTGTTTATTTCACTGTATATTACCATTACTAATGAGAGCCATATACATAGATTTGACAGTAAACAGGCCAGATTGAGTAAGGTTCCATCTAAAGCTATCTGCAGTACCATTTAGATGTATATGACTGATGCGACTAACCAGGTTATGCCACAAATTTAAATCCGGACCTACTAAAGTTCTCCTAAAGGATACATTTAGAGGACTCCTGGAAAAGATTGTGGCTACTGTGTCATTTTTTCTCCTAGCAATGTGAAACAGGGACGGATATTGTCCTCTTAGAGTGAAATTACCCAACCATTTGTCTTCTCAAAATCTGACTTGCTTACCATCATTCAACTGGAAAGTACCAAAACTTGTAAAGGTTTGCTTCACTTTCATCAATCCCGCCAAAAAAAGCGAGTCCCCGGGTTTCTTCTCTATTTGTGTGATAGTCTTGGAACGTAAATACCCGTTCCTTAGCAGTTGCTGCCACATCCCATCCTCGTTCAAAAGCTTAAACAACTATTTACTCAGCAAACATTGATTCTGGATATCTAAGTTTTTAATCCCTAGCCCCCCAATTTCTTTTGGTTGGCATAAGACATCCCATTTGGCTAATCTATACTTCCTCTTATGTTCATCAGATTGCCAAAAGAATCTCGATCTAAAATAATCCAGTTTCTCTAATACACCCTTTGGGACTTCAAAGAAGCATAGCATAAACATCGCTAAGCTAGACAAGACCGAGTTAATTAAAACCAGTCTCCCGCCTACTGACATATGCTTTCCTTTCGAGCTACTCAGTTTCTTTTCAAACCTTTCCTCAATTGTTTTCCAATCCAAATTGCTAAGTTTCCTATAGTGCATCGGAATACCCAGATATCTAAATGGGTATGAACCGGATTGACATCCAAAAAGTTCAGCATATTGTTGTTCATACTCTTTAGCCTGTCCAAAATAGAATATCTCGCTCTTATGAAAGTTTATCTTCAGACCGGATAACTGTTCAAACGCACACAACAATAATTTAAGATTCGTAGCTTTTGCGACATCATGATTCATAAAGAGGATTGTGTCATCTGCATATTGTAAAATGGAGAGACCTCCATCAACTTAAATGCGGCACAACCCCAGAAATCTGTCCATTTTGCTTTGCTCTATTAATAATGATTGCTAACATGTCAACAACAATATTAAAGAGAATCGGTGAGAGTGGATCTCCCTGTCTTAGTCCCTTCCAAGTTTGAAAATTTTCACCTACTTGGTCGTTTATCTTTACACCCACGTGTCCTCTTTGAGTGAAGGCCTCAATCCATTTTCTCCATGTTTGGGAGAAGCCTTTCATTCTTAATGTTTGTTGGACAAAAGGTCATCTTACTTTGTCATAGGCCTTCTCAAAGTCAATTTTAAAAATTACCCCACTCTGGTTCTTCCTATGAAGTTCATGGATTGTTTTATGCAATACTACCACACCTTCCATAGTATTCCTGCCTGGCAAGAAAGCCGTTTGTGTGGGACTAATGACCTTTGCATGAATCATGAATGTACATGGTTTTGTTTAGTGCATGTCTCGGAATATTAAAATAGTTCGTGTATGACGAATTTTCTGTTTTGGAAATGTCATGCCATAGGATTTCTCAATTCTGTATCATCCATGGAGTATGCTGGGTGCTGGCAGTCTGGCACAGCGGACTGCATATAGCTCGAGTGTATCGAGGCATTAGAGGAAAGCCATAGGACAGTCACAGTCCACGGTGCCCTGGAATACTGGACAACCATATTGAGGAGTTGACACTCCCCTAGTTCAGATTATATGGCCCTCGTTTACAGATATGAGATATGCATGCTTAAGTCACTGAGAATCCAAGGACTTCACTAAAAATACTCCAAGTTTTTGTTTTAACCAAGGAGGAACTATATTTTTAATCAATGAGAAACTATACTTTTATTTTTGAAAGTATAAAGCATCCGAGATGTTCATCGTACTAAGAGCAAAAGTAAGAATTCAACCAAGATCTCATTATATCATTACTCACAACAACTTAGACTTGGAATAAAGCATGTGCTATCACAAGGTGTTCAGGTTCATTTTTACTCATGCCAAATAACTCAAGCTCAATTGATTTTTAAAGAACAAGACAATGATTCCAATTTAGAATCCATGTTTTCCATGATTTTATCATTTGCAACAAATCTTTTGCTAATATTCTCATTAATTTTAACCTGGCCTAGCACAGGATCTTTAATCGATGGCTGATTATTGAAATTGCTGGAATTAAAGTTATTAACTTGTTTTGGTATCTCAAAAGAGAGATTTGGATGCGAATTCCAGCCTTCATTGCCGTAGTTGTTCGGACGGTACCCGTTATTGTTGGAGTTGTTGATGAAGTGTGCATCTTCTCGCGTCTCGGGGCAGGCATTCCCTGAATGACCAACATTGCCACAGACCTCAAACATCATGTGAGCGTCCATGGCTTGAATGGTTTCTTGAGCAGGGGCCTCCAGCTTCTTCATTAGGAGGTCCATCTTGGCAGCGAGCATATTCAATACCGCAACTTGGTGGACTCCTCGGGGGGTTGAGCATGTTCATCGCTCCAACCTTGATTCTCCACCATCTTCTCGACAAGAGCCATTGCTCGGCTTTCCTCAAGCGAGAAGAAGACGCCTCCAGTAGCAGCATCCAAATACTAACGGGTGGAGCTCTTAAGCCCTGATAAAAGGTTTGGATTATGAACCAACTTTCGTGTATGGTGAAGGTGTTGCAGATCTTCAGTAAGTGCTGAAGATGTGCTCCTCGTTAGGCTTGCCACATAACGGGCTAGCCTGAACCATGTTGATGAGGGCTGGCTGGAGCTCGAAATTACCATCTCCGACGGACGGAGTTGGTCTGAAACGCACGTTCTCGCTCATTGGAGCGGAGAACTCGCGGATCGTCTTGCTTGCCATCCTCGATGTTGAAGCTATGTCGACGATGGGACTGACTGGGCTCGTCGAGCTGAGTTGCTTCTCAGGAGGTACAACACGGGGTCGAACTCTCCTCACAAGTGACTCGGGATTATCTTGGTAGTTTGACGGTAGTTGGAAACCAGTCATGCACCGTTTTGCTTCACAAAACCAACGAACAAAGCAAGGGTAAACCCGCTTGAGTAGCAGGATTGTGAATCCCGTTAATGGTGCATGAGTGTTTTGATGGTTTTTCTTGGTTCAGACAAATAAATAAATATTCTGCAAGCGCACAGAATTACCGATGTAGCATTTCACCACAGAGTAATCCAAGATATCATAATTTATATTTTCCACAGGGAAGCTTATGGCAAAAGTTCTAGTAAACAGATATTCGAGACTATCACAAAGGAATATACTACTGTCAAGACAGGAATAACCGTACTGATAAGAGTGAAAGACCGTGACACACAGGTCAAGGATACTCTGATAATAAAGAGGACTAGCTAGTTGGGAGGACAACAAGACGAGAAAGGATTCCTAGACAGTTTATCTATCCGGGTCACTCGGGTAAAGAGATACAACAGCTGGGAGATAGCTCTCAAAGGTCAAGATTAACTCTATTGTCTTAGTTTTGGGACACGGAACCAGCAACACGCAGAAAGGGATGAGAAGGGGTGCTGCCAATACTCGCTGTAAAGATCCTACGGGCCGAGACGAACGTGGTGGACTACGTAGGTCGTATAGGGCTGTCACCACCTAACGGCTACCACACAATCATGGACTTGGAGGAAAACCAAGGTTTGTATCTAGTCTGGGCACCACGCCTACACTAGCTAATATATACTTACTCCACTAGCAAGAGCAAGAAATCCTGTCAATACCCAAGTGACAGTTCACCGTAAGTATTGAGCAGAAACGAGGAACCCGCTAAGGCAGAGACTTAAACAATAATTGAAAGAACTGGAATCACAACCAACTATAGTCTAAACATAAATTACTTGAAACTAGAAGAATGTAGAAGCAAGAGATAATGATAAAGACGATACGTTGATAACTTGAAGTCTTACAAAAAGGAAAAGTAAGGATACAAGAGCTTATACCAGAGCTTCTGAAGACGACTTCGGGCCCTTCGAGACAAGCTCGACTTGACTCTAACTCCCAGACTAACTATCCTAACTCTACCAGAACAAGTGAGAAATGTAGCTCCTTTGGCTTGGTGTGTGTTGAAGCTGAGCACGAGCATCTCCATTTATAGTGGACAAGAGGCTGGTGGTAGAGTGACTGCCAAGGGACCAAGAAGCGGTGGCCGGGTGGTTCGGCCGAACTGATCTGGTCGTAGGGTTGTGTGCCTTTATCATCGCTATTAAGCGATTACCACAACTCTTCAGAGAGTCTTTGCAGTAGTCTTGTACCTGTTGAGGCACAAGCCTCAGATGCTCCTAGATGGTCAGTGTAGCTTGACCCTCACCTTCAAACGCCACCATCTCGATGATTGGAATTGCGGCGGCCTCGAGAATTTCTTTCCTCAAGAATTTCTTTCTTCGCCCGCACATCCTCAACTTCTTTCTCCTTCGCTTAGAGAGTCACCAATGCTTGGGCAACATTTTTGTCCATATCCTTGAACACACTACAAGGTTTTGGACTTGTTGCAACTAATTTTTATGGCCATGGGTGGTTTTGGTCGCTATACACCAGGCTTAATGCGACAATAGCCGATAATGGTTGTGATATGGGCGTATGCTGCTACAAGACGTGGATCGTTGCAATTTTAATGACGTTGGTTGCTATACGAAAGGGTGTATGATGATGCATGTACATGTGTGGCAACTGCAGCGATGGTATTGCCACGTTTTAACCTACTGGTTGCAATAGTGGCCCATGCATGTCACAGCGACTATGACACGTCGCTATTAGTGGTGTCGTGTGTCGCAAAAGAGTGACATATAACAACGAAAATGCAACTGTTGCAATTGAAATCTTTGATATAGCAAGGTGGGTCAAAACTATTGCAAATTGCTCAGATGTATGGCTACACTAACATGAATCGTGGTAACATGATGTAAATATAGTATCGAACACCAAAATCACCGCACAAGAGAAGATGCTATTGCAACAATATATCGTTGCAATGGAAAGAACTATTAGTTGCAATTGATGTGTTTGTGGGTGACACCAGGATATCGTGGGCCTGTACAATGGGTTGTGAGCCTAGACAATGGCATGCACAAATATTGGGGTGGGAATGGATCATGGGCCTTCGCTCCTTCACTATCCAACTTGTCCCTAACAAATTTTAGCTCAAAAACTAGTAGTATTTTGGCCTAGCCGTGATTGGGCCCGATCCCTCAAATCTCCTGTACAAAATTCAGGGCCCTTTACCACCACTACACATACAACACATTCATGCACGTGGGAAGTCCGATGCTATCCCAACTATCCTTGGACATAAAGAAGGAAAAAAAACACATCCTTCTTGCCATCACGCGATCTGTCGGGGGTGATGCTCCCAAGCTCCAATCATCTAGAACCACGGGTGCAAGTGCGATCACCTGCACTAGCGCACGAGTTGCTGTGTGTGGAGGTAGATCCACTCCCCTCGTGGTACTCCTCCAGGATCTCTACGTCGACCCGGCCTGGAAAAAGTCCATTCGGATCCCGTCCGCCAAGGTATAATCGATTATTAGATCCATGTGCATGGAATTTGAGTTTATACACACATCTAATTTTAATAATATATTATCTAATAGAGCACCCTTTTTTGTAACACCCTAAAATAGCCTATTTAAAATTTCTAGTATTTAATTGACTATTTAATATATTGCTCAAAATTAATATAGGCTAAATATAAAATTTCTGGAAATTAAAATCAAATATAAGGCTAGAAACATTTTTGTTGCATTTATGCTGGCTGCATTGTGTTTTGGTTGTGTGTGGTTCAATTGGAATGTAAATCTAATTTAAATTCGAATTTGAACTGCTTTGTTTGGAGCTCTAGAAAAGTTGTTTAAGCCCGAGTTCACTTTCCCTCCCTGAACTTTTTCCCGAGCTGTTCTTCCCCCTCCTTCTCTTTCCTCAGCTCGGCCCAGTCCCTCCCTCTCTCTTTCTCTTTTTCCCCTCGGCCCAGCAGCGGCCCAGCTCGCCCCCGCCTCTCTCTGTGTCACTGTCACGCCGGGCCCGCTCCTCAGGCCGCCAACGTCACGCTGACGCCACCTTCCCCTTCTTCCTCCCCGCTGATGGCGCGGCTCGCCACGGCAGGGCCCGCACGCCGAGGCCGCCCGCCCCCCCAGCCC
>OAMR01000668.1:155270-176657 GCA_900205405.1 Echinochloa crus-galli | reverse complement strand
GCGGCAGGGCCCGCACGCCGAGGCCGGCGCTCCCGCTCCTACTTAACCAGCCGCGACGCCGCCCCGCTCCCCTCACCCCATCGCTCCAACCCTAGCTGCCACCTGTCTCTGCGCCAGCGCCGCCGCCCGAGCCGCCGAGCACTCGCTCCGCCGCTCGCCGCCGTCGTCGCTGCTCCGGCCTCTCACCACCCCGGCCGACCCTCGGAGCTGCTTCACCGTGCGACGAGGAGCACGCCGAGCCCCTTCACGCCCGTCCCCGTGCCCTGGAGCGCCGTCGCCGACCTACACCGACGCCGCCGTCCGCCGCTCGTCGCCGACTCGCTGCACTGCCGCTTCCCCTCTCATTTTCTCCACTCAGGTAGTCTCGCCGTCCCTCTCTGTGTCCCCCAAGCCTAAACCCGCACCGTTTACACCCCTGTAACGCTCTCGCCCGACCTCGCCGGAGCGAATCGCCGCCGCTCGTCGTTGGCAGCCACCCCCACTCCACAATCGTCGACTTGAACCCCCCAGAAGTGCTCTCCATGCATTCCCGAAGCCGTAGGCACCAACCCCGTGTCCCAAACCAAGACCCTCTAATCTTTGCACGACCTCGCCAGAGTTCCGCCTCCGGCGGTTCTCCGCCGATGGCTGCCTCCGCCGCGTTTTCCCTCGTCTAGAACCCCCCTGTCGAGTTCTCCTTGTTGTCCCGGTCCCGTAGGGCCAAACCCCACCAGGAACCGAGCCCCATAGCGCGAGTTCGCGCTATGCCGGCGAGTTCTCCGCCGCGGCCATGGGCGGCGCCGCCGCCCCTGTAACCGCCGGCGACCCCGTTCTTCCCCTTTCAACCCTAGCCGCCCGATCTGGATACAAGGGCCCAGATCCACTCTGACCTCGGGTCAAAGTTGACCGTAACGGTCAGCGGTGGTTGTTTTTCTAAAGAGCCCCTCAGCTTTCTTTTAATCCACCCACAGTCTCGAGCAGTTCAAAAGTATTTACACTCAGGTCTCGTTCTTTATGGAAAACCCCCCTGATCTTTTGGAAAATAGAACCCGCGGTCCAGCTCTGCTGTTTTTGCGCGTGAGCCCTCGTAGTTATACGCATAATTACATATAGGTCCTCGGTTTTTCGCAGATTAGTCCCTGGATCTTAAAAACTCCATAACTTTCACGTTTTAGCTCCGATTAGTGTGATTCTTGCGCTCATGTGTTCGTAGCGAGGCGTAGATTATTTCTAAAACCTTATTTTGTACTTTTTCTACTGTTTGGTGTACTGTTCTAATAGATTAAATATGTTTGCATGTATTGGCTTGTATGGATGCTTGTGTGGTGATTTCTCGAGTCCAGTCGGTGAGCCGGTAGCTTTGGAGTTCGAGTACGAGGACTTCCAGGAGCCGTACCAGCAAGACCAGCAGCAGCAGCAACATCCCTTTGAGGAAGGCAAGTATAGCACGGACAATCCTTGCTACCTAAACACCCTCTGTAATTAATTTATTTATTTCATATGCATGTGTCTAAATTGTACCCTATTAAGGTTGTACCTAGTTTTGAGTATCCCATACCTTGATTACCCCGGGTTCATACATATGGGTAGATATTTGCTAGGCGCAGCTACTGCCACCTTTGCTTAACTGTTAATATTGACTTAATGGCTCACTTCAATGTTAATGGTAAAACTTCTTTTTAGCAACATGGCTAAGGGAGCTGGAACATTTACTTTATGCCCTGTTCCAGTGTCTCTCCTTAAGGTCCGGTTCTTAAAGCGGCAACCCAGGAGCCTGTCGCCACCGCCAAAACTATAATGGCTCTGGTCTTGGACAAGTAGCTTGTACGTCTCTAGCTTGGCAGTGGTTACCGACGGGCCGCCGGCGTTAGGGGAGGCAAGGTACGGGGTGTTATCCCGATTCCACCGAGGACGGTTATTCCGTTGGCTAAGTCTTGTTAGACTCAGTCCCGTGTCGGGAGTGTTCGCATTAGGGCACTCCGCACGTTGCGCTTTTATTTTGTTGTTGGCTTTTATGCCGCGCTCTGGACACCATTGACCCCCTTACGGTGGACTCCGTAGGCGTAAGTCAATCTCGGTGCCTAAGGTCTCACCGCGTTGTATTACCTTAGCGGCTACTGTCTTGTTAGGGTGTCTTGTGAAAAGCTGACAAGTCTAGGAACCACTCCTTAGTGTCCCTATGCAGTCACACCTCGGTAGTGTTGACGTGCGTGGTTGGGTTTAAAGTTTGTTTGAGCTTTTACGCGACTGGTGGGTAAAGGGCGTAACCTCTGCAGAGTGTACAATCTATCATGATAGCCTTGCTCAGGGTCACGAGCGGCCTGGATCCTTTTTGATTAGTGGTACTCTAATTAAGATGATGTTTATTTCTGCTTAATGTACTTCTACTTATTAATTGGGTTGCAACCGGGATTCATAAACTTGAAGTAGTATGTTTAATGCTAAAATGAATAAACTAAAAGTGCTAATGCAGTACAGCCGTGTCTAGCCTTACTTTGAGCCTTCATAATCCGTGTTGTACTTGCTAAGTAAACATTTTTACTTACACTTGCTGCTATTCAACAAAATCCCGGATGGGTAACAGATGATTATGAGAATGATGTGGCTGCTGCTGAGTTCCCGGAGGATCTGCCCTTTTACTAAGCTGTGGTCAACCAGTCAGAGTCCCTGTGGACTGCGGCTCTGCTTAGTAGAGAGAGTTAATAAATAGACTTCCGCTGTTTTATTTACTTATTTATGTTGAACTCTGATGTAAATGTTTTATTTCGAGCATTGTGAACTCTGTAATACCATATTTGTACGCTGTATGTGTCTGTGGACTTCTTGGGCACACATATAGCAGCATTCGGGTTTCTGTGTAAATCCGGGTGTGACAGATTGGTATCAGAGCCGTGCTGACTGTAGGACCGCAGCCTAGATAGAACGGACATTTAGATTTAGCTCAGACCTTTCCCCTCTTATTTTACCTAAAAACTGGGTGGAGTTCTATTTAGAAAATTTGTGTTCTGTGTCCTCTCTACCTCTATTTCTTACAAAAATTTCTAAATTTTGTTCTCTTTTTGTTTCTTTTGACAGTTCGATGGCTCGCACGAGACAGACTCCCCGCAAGAGGACCTGTGGCTACCTCCCACCGCGCGTCCCCGAGGAGGCACTGGGCGTGGAGTACCAGGACGCCTACCGCGTGTGGAGGGACAGGCGTGAGGAGGCGTTCCTGCTGCAGCAGCAGGAGCTCGAGAGGCAGCAGCTGGAGGAGCCTCAGTAGGAGGAGCCCGCTCAGGAGGAGGAGCCTCAGCAGGAGGAGCCCGCTGAGGATGAGGAGCCCGAGGAGATGGAGCTCTCCGACCCCGACGAGGAGCAGCCACCAGCAGAGGGTGGAGAGGCAGCTGGAGACCCTGATGGTGGTGATGATGGAGACGATGATGATGATGACGCTGGGGACGACGACGACTCTGAGGATCCCTTAGACGAGAGAGAGGAGTCAGACGAGGACCCAGATGCTGAGGAGGAGCCTCCAGTGCTTGCAGTGCGGCCAGTTCCAGATGGACCCGCTGCTCAAAGGCCACCCAGGTGGACTGTGGACGACTACGTCCGGGATTCAGGCGACAACTACTACCACCGGCGCCTCATGCAGATGCTTCGTGCTCGGTACGGCTACAACAACGTAGCCACGGAGTACCACAGTGAGAGGTGGTCGCACCCCCGCTTCCCGACCTTCTGGAGGACAGTGGTGCACGTCCGTAGACCGGACCACGAGGTGAGAGCTGCTAGGAGGGAGACGACACACTTCTCCCTCAGTGACAGAGACACCCAGCAGGCAGGGATGGTGGACGCAGCACTTCAGGCCTACTTCACCTATAGGGAGCAGCTCTGGGATCGGGTGCAGCATGGTCCGGACAGGTATCATCCTCGCAGGAGGAGTGGACAGACAGCATACACCATAGCCTCCACTGCTGACATTGCTGATCCCCAGTTTGTTTCTGCTGTTGGTATGGTGGCCACCCTTAACACCGACCTGGACGCTGTGTCTGATGAGAACCACAGGCTGAGGCAGCAGTTGTTAGAGTTGCAGACCAGAGTGCTGCTGCTTGAGGAGCAGCTGGGAGCTCCCGCACCGCGCAGCCCAAGCTTCCGTGCAGAGTCTCCACCGCGCAAGAGGCCTCGCTACGGATCCTCTGCCGCCAGCACCACCATCGTCGATCCTTAGGAGTCTACCTTGAGTCTGTAATAGGGATCGTTTAGTTGCGTTTTGGAGTCGAGTCTAAACCCAGTGTGTCGAGTTTTGTGTGAACTTTGTCTTTAGATGTTTGCTTGAGTTATCTTTATGCTTATGTTTGAGTTGGATTTTTGTAATGAGTGAGATGGGCGTAGACGCAAGTCTACCACCATTTAGTTTGAATTAAGGTTTAAGGAGATTGATGAATAAATAGCTAGGTTATTTATCCTATTGCATCTTATCTATCGAGTTCTTAATATTATTGGTTCATATCATATTAGTTCCATGATCTTCTCGATTCTTTGCCGCACAAGTCTGAGGTGTTTATTATAACTGATGGAGTACTTATGGGAAAAATATTGTTGATACCAGATGGTTAACACCAGGAGACAGGCTGGAGGCAGTGGTGGTCAGCCGAACCAGAACCCGCCACCACCACCGCCACCACTCACCATGGAGCAGATGATGCAAGCACAGCTCCAGTTGACTCAGCAGATGGCTCAGACCATTGCACTGTTGCAGCAGAATCAACAGAATCCACCTCAACAGCCTCACATGCCACCTAGGGACAAGAGAGGAGAGTTCCTGAAGGGACGCCCTCCCACCTTCACTCAGGCCAGTGATCCCCTGCAGGCAGATGACTGGCTCAAGGCCGTGGAACGGGAACTGGACATCGCTCAGTGCAACGACAGGGAGAAAGTGCTGTATGGAGGAGGACAGCTCCGTGGGCCAGCTCAGGACTGGTGGGACGCATACCAGTATGCCCATCCAGACCGCACGCAGATCACCTGGCAAGAGTTCCGCGACAACTTCCGCGCTCATCATGTGCCTGAGGCCTTGATGATACTGAAGAAGAAGGAGTTTCTGGCCCTCAAGCAAGAGGGGATGAGCGTCACTGCCTATCGTGACAAGTTCATCGAGCTTGCTCGCTATGCCCCGGAGGACGTATCAACTGACGTGAAGAGGCAGACCAGATTCCGTGATGGGTTGCAGGATGCCCTGCAATATCAGCTGATGTGCATCACCTTCCCCACCTTCCAAGATCTGGTGAACAACGCCCTGATGCTGGAGCACAAGCGTCGGGAGATGGAAGAGAAGAAGAGGAAGTTCATGGGCCAGCGGTCCGGAAGCAGCAGTCGCCCTCATTTCAATCCTCAGCCTGGGAATCAGCAGGTGATGAACTCGCAGCGACCCCAGGGACAGTCCAGCTTGCTGAACCGCAACCAGTATCAGCAGCGTCCTCAATACCCCCAAGCACCCCGGCCACAGCAACAACGCTTCCATAACCAACTGCAGAATGGTCCAGCTCAGCGCAACCAACCCCAGAATGGACCTGCTCTGCACCTCAGCCCTGCCAACAATGTGCCAATGGGACCAAGGGCATGCTATCACTGTGGTGAACTGGGGCATTTCGCCAATGTCTGCCCCAAGAAGGCTCAGAACAATAACCAGCGGACCGGACCACAGCTAGTGCAGAATGGGAATCAGCGGCCGGTTCAGGCAAACCGTGGGCAGCAGAACCTTGTTAGAGGCAGGCTGAACCACACTGGTGTGGAGACCGCAGAGGGAACTACCGACGTGGTTGTGGGTACGTTTCTCGTCAACTCCACCCCAGCAACTGTTTTATTTGACACTGGAGCTTCGCATGCATTCATATCTGCTGCCTTTGTGAAAAAGAATTTAATAGCCCGGCAACCCATGTTGAGTGCCATGATAGTTAGGTCACCAGGTGGGGAGCAACGCGCCACTCTACGTTGCCCCCACATCACAATCACAATAAGGGGGGTAGACTTCGAGGTGCGACCAATAGTCCTGGAATCTCTTGGGTTCGACCTAATTCTAGGAATGGGCTGGTTAGGCCGACATGATAGGGTGATCCAATGTGCCAGAGGGACAGTACAACTGACAGCAAAGTCCGGTGATAAGGTGGAATATCAGGCATCTAGTTCCTTGGAGCACACCCAGGTCAATCAAGCTGAAGGTACTGCTCTTGAGGACATCCGAGTGGTGAGCGAGTTCCCGGATGTGTTCCCGGAGCAGTTGCCAGGTATGCCCCCAGAACACGAAGTTGAATTTATCATTGAGCTTAAACCTGGAATAGCACCTATAGCTAAAAGACCATATAGAATGCGAGTAACGGAATTAGCAAAACTTAAAGAGGAAATAGATGCCCTACTGGCCAAAGGTTATATTCGTCCTAGTTCTTCACCATGGGGAGCCCCAGTGCTATTCGTAGATAAAAAGGATGGGTCTCAGAGGATGTGTGTGGATTATAGAGCACTCAATGAGGTAACCATCAAGAACAAATATCCATTGCCAAGGATTGATGACCTGTTTGACCAGTTGAGGGGAGCTTTTGTGTTCTCCAAGATAGATCTTCGGTCAGGCTATCACCAGATGAGGATCCGGGCATCGGACATACAGAAGACGACACACGTCGGACATACCCTAGACGGCTTTCACCACTCGGTACGGGTTGTATGAGTTCTTGGTCATGTCTTTTGGATTGACCAACGCTCCTGCATACTTCATGTACCTGATGAATAGTGTCATCATGGACTACCTTGACAGGTTCATGGTGGTATTCATTGATGATATTCTGGTCTTCTCCAAGAATGAGGACGAACATGAGAAGCACTTGAGGCTAGTACTGCAAAGGCTGAGAGAACATCAATTGTATGCCAAGCTGAGCAAGTGTGACTTTTGGTTGAAGGAAGTAGCATTCCTGGGTCATGTACTGTCTAACGGTGGAGTGGCAGTCGATCCGAAGAAGGTTCAGGATGTGCTGAGTTGGAACCCACCGAAGGATGTGAGCGAGATCAGAAGTTTCCTCGGAATGGCAGGATACTACAGACGGTTCATCGAAGGGTTTTCCAAGATTGCCAAGCCTATGACAGCCCTGTTGGAGAAGAATGCCAAATTTGTCTGGACAGCAGAGTGTCAGGCCAGTTTCAAGGAGCTAAAGAAGAGGTTAACTACAGCGCCTGTGCTAGTACTGCCAGATATAACCAAGAGTTTCTCCATCTATTGTGATGCTTCTCGCCAAGGATTGGGATGTGTGCTCATGCAAGAGGGCAGAGTTGTAGCATATGCTTCAAGGCAACTGAGGAAACACGAGCAGAACTATCCAACGCATGATCTGGAGTTGGCCGCAGTGGTACACGCTCTGAAGATTTGGAGGCATTACTTGATTGGGCATAAGTGTGATATCTACACCGACCACATGAGTCTCAAGTATGTCTTCACCCAGTCGGATCTGAATATGAGGCAACGCTGATGGTTGGAGCTCATCAAGGATTATGATCTGGAGATTCACTACCACCCAGGGAAGGCTAACTTGGTGGCAGATGCTTTGAGCAGGAGAAGTTATGTGAACAGAGTCACTGGACATTGTTTGCCAGAAGAACTCAGCATAGAGTTTGAGAGGATGAGTTTGGGATTTGTGACTAGCATCACGGAGATGGCAGTGGAACCCACACTGGAACAGGAAATCCGAAAAGGTCAGCTCGAGGATGAAAAGATCAAGGAGATTATAGAGCATGTCACTCTAGGAAAGGCCCCCGGGTTCCGAGTGGACGATCAGGGAACCTTGTGGCATGGAAAGAGGATATGTGTGCCGGACGTAGCACAGATCAAGGACTCGATCCTAAGAGAAGCCCATGATTCCGCTTACTCTATCCACCCAGGAAGTACCAAGATGTACCAGGACATCAAAGAGAGGTTTTGGTGGTACGGATTGAAGCGCGATGTGGCGACGCATGTAGCCCTGTGTGACACGTGCCAGAGAGTCAAGGCTGAGCACCAGAGACCAGCCGAGTTACTCCAGCCCCTCAGGGTACCCGAGTGGAAATGGGAAGAAGTCGGTATGGATTTCATTACAGGACTGCCTCGCACTCAGAGAGGATTTGATTCCATTTGGGTGATTGTGGATCGCTTGACCAAAGTGGCCCATTTCCTTCCAGTAAAGACCACGTACACGGGAGCCAGATTAGCAGAGCTATATATGGAAAGGATTGTATGTCTGCATGGGGTACCGAAACGGATAGTGTCTGACCGGGGTACCCAGTTCACATCGCACTTCTGGTAGAAGCTACATGAGTCGATGGACACTAAGCTGCATTTCAGTTCAGCTTACCATCCTCAGACAGATGGCCGGACTGAGCTAACCAATCAGATCTTGGAAGACATGTTGAAAGCATGTGCACTACAGTATGGTGTCAGCTGGGACAAGAGTCTGCCTTATGCAGAATTCTCATATAACAACAGCTACCAGAAGAGTCTACAGATGGCACCCTTTGAAGCTCTGTATGGCAGGAAATGCAGGACACCACTGTTCTGGAATCAGACCGGAGAGAGTCAAGTCTTTGGGCCTGAGATACTCAGAGAAGCAGAACGCCAAGTGCAAGTGATCAGGCAGAATTTGAAGGTGGCACAGTCCCGACAGAAGAGTTATGCTGATGTTAGAAGGAGGGATCTCAGCTTCAAGGTCGATGACTTTGTGCATCTCAAGGTGTCACCGATGAGGGGTGTGAAGAGGTTCAATGTCAAAGGCAAGTTGGCACCTCGCTACATCGGGCCGTTCAAGGTATTGGAACGGAAGGGTGAGGTAGCGTACCAACTAGAGTTACCTGAAAGATTGGCAGGAGTGCACGATGTGTTCCATGTGTCTCAGTTGAAAAACTGCTTGCGAGTACCCGAGGAACAGATTCCGATCGAAGAATTGAACGTGGAAGAAGATCTCACCTATACCGAGCAACCTGTCAAGATATTGGAGGAGTCTGAAAGGGTCACCAGGAATAAAGTGATCCGTATGTGTAAGGTTCAATGGAGCCGTCACTCAGAGGATGAAGCGACTTGGGAAAGAGAAGAAGATCTCAGGGCTGAATATCCACAGTTGTTCCCATCCACTTCCGAATCTCGAGGACGAGATTCATCTTAAGGGGGGTAGGTTTGTAACACCCTAAAATAGCCTATTTAAAATTTCTAGTATTTAATTGACTATTTAATATATTGCTCATAATTAATATAGGCTAAATATAAAATTTCTAGAAATTAAAATCAAATATAAGGCTAGAAACATTTTTGTTGCATTCATGCTGGCTGCATTGTGTTTTGGTTGTGTGTGGTTCAATTGGAATTTCAATCTGATTTAAATTTGAATTTGAACTGCTTTGTTTGAAGCTCTAGAAAAGTTGTTTTAGCCCGAGTTCAATTTCCCTCCCTGAACTTTTTCACCGGGCCGTTCTTCCCCCTTCTTCTTTTCCTCAGTTCGGCCCAGCCCCTCCCTCTTTCCGCTTTGGGCCCAGCCAAGCCCAGCGCGCGCCGCCTCCCTCCTTCCGCTTTCGGCCCACCTCGGCCCGTCGCCGTTGCCCCGCGCCGGCCTGTTATCTCCTCTCATTTTCTCCACTCAGGTAGTCTCGCCGTCCCTCTCTGTGTCCCCCAAGCCTAAACCCGCACCGTTTACACCCCTGTAACGCTCTCGCCCGACCTCGCCGGAGCGAATCGCCGCCGCTCGTCGTTGGCAGCCACCCCCACTCCGCAATCGTCAACTTGAACCCCCAGGAGTGCTCGCCATGCATTCCCGAAGCCGTAGGCACCAACCCCGTGTCCCAAACCAAGACCCTCTAACCTTTGCACGACCTCGCCGGAGTTCCACCTCCGTGGTTCGCCGCCAATGGCCGCCTCCGCCGCGTTTTCCCTCGTCTAGAACCCCCCTGTCGAGTTCTCCTTGTCATCCCGGTCCCGTAGGGCCAAACCCCACTAGGAACCGAGCCCCATAGCGCGAGTTCGCGCTACGCCGGTGAGTACTCCGCCGCGGCCATGGGCGGCGCCGCCGCCCCTTTCACCGCCGGCGACCCCGTTTTCCCCTTTCAACCCTAGCCGCCCGATCTGGATCCAAGGGCCCAGATCCACTCTGACCTCGGGTCAAAGTTGACCGTAACGGTCAGCGCTGGTCGTTTTTCTAAAGATCCCCTCAGCTTTCTTTTAATCCACCCGCAGTCTCGAGCAGTTCAAAAGTATTTACACTCAGGTCCCGTTCTTTATGGAAAACCCCCCTGATCTTTTGGAAAATAGAACCCGCGGTCCAGCTCTGCTGTTTTTGCGCGTGAGCCCTCGTAGTTATACGCATAATTACGTATAGGTCCTCGGTTTTTCGCAGATTAGTCCCTGGATCTTAAAAACTCCATAACTTTCACATTTTAGCTCCGATTAGTGTGATTCTTGCGCTCATGTGTTCGTAGCGAAGCGTAGATTATTTCTAAAACCTTATTTTCTACTTTTTCTACTGTTTGGTGTACTGTTCTAATAGATTAAATATGTTTGCATGTATTGGCTTGTATGGATGCTTGTGTGGTGATTTCTCGAGTCCAGTCGGTGAGCCGGTAGCTTTGGAGTTCGAGTACGAGGACTTCCAGGAGCCGTACCAGCAAGACCAGCAGCAGCAGCAGCATCCCTTTGAGGAAGGCAAGTATAGCATGGACAATCCTTGCTACCTAAACACCCTCTGTAATTAATTTATTTATTTCATATGCATGTGTCTAAATTGTACCCTATTAAGGTTGTACCTAGTTTTGAGTATCCCATACCTTGATTACCCCGGGTTCATGCATATGGGTAGATATTTGCTAGGCGCAGCTACTGCCACCTTTGCTTAACTGTTAATATTGACTTAATGGTTCACTTCAATGTTAATGGTAAAACTTGCTTTTTAGCAACATGGCTAAGGGAGCTGGAACATTTACTTTATGCCCTGTTCTAGTGTCTCTCCTTAAGGTCCGGTTCTTAAAGCGGCAACCCAGGAGCCTGTCGCCACCGCCAGAACTATAATGGCTCTGATCTTGGACAAGTAGCTTGTACGTCTCTAGCTTGGCAGTGGTTACCGACGAGCCGCCGGCGTTAGGGGAGGCAAGGTACGGGGTGTTATCCCGATTCCACCGAGGACGGTTATTCCGTTGGCTAAGTCTTGTTAGACTCAGTCCCGTGTTGGGAGTGTTCGCATTAGGGCACTCTGCACGTTGCGCTTTTATTTTGTTGTTGGCTTTTATGCCGCGCTCTGGACGCCATTTTACCCGCGCTCTGGACGCCATCGACCCCCTCACGGTGGACTCCGTGGGCGTACGTCGATTTCGGTGCCTAAGGACTCACCACCTTGTATTACTGCAGCGGCTACTATCTTGTTAGGGTGTCTTGTGAAAGCCTCGTAGCGTCCCTATGCCGTGACACCTCGGTAGTGTTGATGTGCGTGGTTGGGTGCAAAGTTCTTTGAACTTTTACGCGACTGGTGGGTAAAGGGCGAAACCTCTGCAGAGTGTACAATCTATCATGATAGCCTTGCTCAGGGTCATGAGCGGCCTGGATCCTTTTTGATTAGTGATACTCTAATTAAGATGATGTTTATTTCTGCTTAATGTACTTCTACTTATTAATTGGGTTGCAACCGGGATTCATATACTTGAAGTAGTATGTTTAATGCTAAAATGAATCAACTAAAAGTGCTAATGCAGTACATCCGTGTCTAGCCTTACTTTGAGCCTTGCATGTCGACTACTTTATGATTGTTGTCTTCTCTTAATGACCAACGCCACTCAGTAGCATGCACCTTAATTCATGAAGCTTCGGCTCACTCGCAACACCTATGCACCTTAAAAGGACGGGTTAAGCGGGACCAAGTGTTTAAACGTAACAGGGCTACTACTCGAGTGGTTAAAAGTCTAACGAGAGCACGAGCGAAAACCTTTATATGCATTACAAGTGCTATTATTTGCTTTGCAAGCATTACAAATACTGTTATTTACTTTTTCATGATCGGATACTACTCATCCTATAAATTTAAATTGCAGGGTTCACAGCTGAGTACTCACACCAGTGAGACTTGGCACCACTTCACCTCTTCATGACGCTGCGGAGCCGATCGAGTACTTATACTAGTCGGTGCTCACATACTGAGTACATCAACTAGTCGCTTGAAGCTTGGGGGCTACACATCGCAAGACAAGACATGGAGACGAGTACTGGAACTAGTCGGTACTCAAACGACACGGCCCTACAATGCCAGCCAAGTACTTTGAACTAGTCGGTGCTTGCATATTACGACAACTTGAAGACTAACCGAGTACTGGCATCAGTCGATACTCGGATATCATATCATGTTTGCTACAACAAACTAGTGGACATTAACACGACCACGGGCGATGGTACTACAAGTACTCAACACAGAAGCTACTTTGAAGATTATGTTCTTGACCCTCGGACCGAATGTAAACCATTCGCTTCGAGGCTCAGGGGCTATACTCAAGGGGTACACATTTTTGTGCCTATTGTTGATCAATTCAAGACAAAGACTTGGAGATTTTTTCAAGACCCTCGACCTGATTATCCAAATCAACTCGAAGCTCGGGGGCTAAGGATATATGCTTCACCTTCGGTGAGCATATTAATTGAAGATTAAAGACTATTCGTCAGAGAAGATCTGAGCGTCTTGGGCTTAGCTCCAACTACTCGAAGATGTTAAAGCAGATTCAAGACTTGAAGCAAAGGCGCAAGATGCTCGGGGGCTTGTGGGATACGCATCCCTGGATACCCTCAAGATAGAAGACCGAGTCCTAGTAGAACTACTCGGACAACTACTCGTGTACTCTTACTAGGACTAGGACTCCCAATTGTAAACCGACTAGGATACTTACCATGTAACCCTGCCCCCTGGGATATATAAAGGAGGGCAGGGGTCCCTAGTTCGGCAGAGATCAACAGGTCTAACAAGCCTAACAGGCAAAGCACACCATCAAGACAATACAATCAGCCATATAGGACGTAGGGTATTACGCTACTCGCGGCCCGAACCTGTCTAAATTGTGTTGTTCGTGTACCATCGTTCCTAGAACTAGGCGAGACCCACACAAATCTACTCCCTGGGGTATCCCCAGCTAGACGTGCTCGACATAATTCATTGACAGGTACATCTCGGAGGAGTGCCTTACATTCTATTCTCGGCTCTTTGAAGGTGTTAGTACGAAGCTTAATCGACCAGAGCATCTAGAAAAGAGTGCTGTTAATGAACCACCTGCTGGTCTAAGTGTATTTGCGAGCATGGACAGTACGAAAAAGAGAAGTACTTCAAAGCATAATATAGAGGTACTAGATCCTGATGTCATGTCAAAGATGAGGCACCACATAATATCAAACTGTGATGAGGCCATTCCATGGATAAAATGAGCAACAAATGTAAATTATATGAGTTTTGTTACATTGTCTACATTACCTCACAGAGATTTTGTTTTTCAAAAAATGTTGCAGCGAGCATAAGGACGAATTGAAGAGAGCCAACCCGCATAATGTTGAAAGGAGGCACAAGGAACATTTAGTACCATGGTTCGAGCGAAAAGTGGGTCATATATATTTGAGCTTAATTAAAGTCGTAAAATTTGAATGTGTTCAGAACATATTATCAAAACATTTGTGGGTGTACATCAGGATGCTATATACAGATGGAAAAGCAGATGAGATGATTTATTCTCTGTCTCGTGGTCCTGATAATTTTGTTACTGTGAGGAATAGGTGCTCAATCAATGATTTGTATTTTCGGGCATGACATGTAGAGAAAAATCTTACGACATAGAACAATGGTGTTGTCGTCAAGGGTGATGGTGGCATGGAGTTGTACGGAGTGATTAAAAAAAACCTTCATCCTTGATTTTCCTAAAAACCAAGAAGTCACGTTGTTCCAGTGCGACTGGTTCGATGTTCCGAGACCAGCACGAAGCAAATCAAAAGGGTACAATAAAGATAAATTTGGGATTATCGAAATTGATAGCTCTCTGTTTTGCTATCTAGACATCCAGGCAACACAAGTGAAGAAAGTGTGCTATTTGAAAAGCGGGAAGAAAGACAATTGGTGCAGCGTCCTCAGAATGAAACATAGGGCCATGTTTGCCATGCCTGAAGGAGGAATACAATGATAGTAAAGTTGGTGATACTAATATGGACTCGGTTGTTTTAGGTGTTGAAAATATTACTGTTGAGGACCACCATGAGGATTCGTCAACATGGAGGAGAGCAGGCGTGGAAGGGACAAGTGTTGGTGCTTCTGTTCTTAAGATTGCTAAACCCATCACTGAACCAGATCACGCCAAACATACCAGAAGACGACGACGATGATGGTGATGACACCTAAATTGGTGACGGAGTGGTAGCTCCAGTGAGTTGAGATGGACACGACGACGACAGTTTTTTTCATAATTAGGGTTGCAATGTTTACTTTTATATATTGAAGTAATACGTCCTAAATTTGTGTTCAATAAATAATTTTTGGTAAAGATTTCAGTTATTGATGCAAGTTTGTCTTAATTCTGATGTATTTCCGTGCAGTCGAGATAATATGATTATGATGATAGATTGACGTGGGCAGCCAAGCACACTCCACCTCCGGCCAAACTGACACCTCCACCACGTTCCTCACCGTCCAAGAAGCTCACAAGCCTTGTTCCCCAAGCTTCCCGGTCCTCCAATTCGCCGGAGCTAGATCGACGCTGCTGCCCGATCTGCCTCGCCGCCCGCACACCCCGTTCGCCCACAGTAGAGCACGAGTAGCAGCTATATAGCGTCACGGTGAGCTCCTGGTGCTCATGGGATAGTCGTAGTCGCCGGCCATGGCCCACATCGCCGGAACTTGTGCTCACTGTCGCCGCCGGCCATGGAGGACGACATTGCAAAACAATTAAAAGTTGCAGGGGCCTAAACGTTAATATCTAGGGACCTATTTGTGAAACTTGACTTAAGTTTTTGAATTAAAAACAGCGAATTTCAAAAATCGATTAAAAATCATAGAAAACTCAGAAAAAATACAACCTCAATTTTGTTAGTCTCAGTGAAGCTAGCTCTACAACTTTTGCAAATAGCGTATATACCATTGCTGTGTAGTTTTTGCTCTAAAAATAAAATAATGTTTTACATCTTTTATGCATAACTCGAGCTACACATAAGTTTGGGAGCTGAATTTTGGATATGTTGTTCCTTATGGTATGCCTAGATCACTGTACAAAAAGAACCTAAAATATGACATATAACTACTGTTTTCATTCTACTTTATTTTCTAGCCTTGCTGTAGTAAAAGTTTTTTAGTAAATTAATTACTCAGTAAAATGTTCTAAACTTTTTATGGTACATCAGTAATGTGGTTAGCAATGCTCAGTAAATAGTATAGATGAATACATTAAGTTCTGCTATCTAAAGTTGATTAAATGATAAAAATGAGCAATGGGATAACTTATTTAATGAAATACTCAAATAACCATGTGCAAGCCACACCCACTACATGTGTTTGTTCCTGTTTTCTTTATGTATTGCACTGTGTCCATATGTTTATATATGTACACAATCACTATCAAAAAGGAAATAAAAGAGAATCATCACTAAAACAACCTTACTTTTGTAAGTATGAAAAGTTGGTCATGTTATCTTGGTGAATATGGCCATAAATATACCCATGCCTTGTTAAGTTCAATGCCATGTTTTGTTTAGGCAAATGTTTAAATAAAATCCAATGCATGTGCATTTTCCTGTAGACACTAACATCGCTGATGGAAATTACGCGCTCGTGTCGGAAACTGAAGTTCAAGGAGGAGAGTTGAATGTGATTGAGGCTAACCAGGACCCGAACCAAAGTCCGGAAGGGCCCAATGCCAGTATTGAGCAAAAAGGCAAGCCCTAGAGCATAACCCGGTTTTCTCTAAAAATTTTATGCAATACTTTTATGTACTTATGTTTGTGCATTTAGGTGTTGGAGTTGTTTTGGAACCTTAGTTGCATTTTTCATAGGATCCCAGATTGCTTACTAGTAAAGGGTCGTAGTAGTTGCTATGCTTAACTAGGACCCGGTAGAAGTCGAGTGATTTCCTGTCACTCGCTAGTTATAGGAGTTTCCTGCTTTACTTATGATGGAATCATAAGGATGATGGGCGGGGATGGAAAAGTTATTTTTGGAGGTTATTGGTGCCCTGCCTGTCTAGTAAGAATTTTTTTAAGGTCGAAAGGTGTTAGTGTTTGTGGTCAAGCTTTTGAACGTACTAAGCACATGCCGAGAGATTTAATGGTAATCAGTAAGCCTATGTACCTGATTGAACCGGGGCGTGGCTTTACCCCGCTACCCCTGGAATTGGATTCCCTTGGTGCATCATGTGGGTACAATTGCGGCCACGGCACGACATCATTCCGGGACCGTTGGGTCATTGTATCCAAGGGATGTGGGCTCTGTACACAAACCGGGGATTGATGGGAACGGTTGAGGTGTGAAGATCCGTCGAGGTCTTGCACTTCGTGTGTTTAGGTCCACCTTGCGAGGTTAACAAATCGATTCGAATCGTCTGTCTCTCGCAGCTACTGAGACTACTTGATCACTATGCCGCATTGAGTAAAAAGTTGAACATGAGCTAGATATTGGATATATGTTGTTGCTTAAATTTCTTGTACAACATGTTTGCTTAGAATAGGTGCTCATTTAGAATGGGGATACTAATAGAATATGGAAAATAAAACTTGAAAGTAAGGACCCACTTTTGAAGGCATCTAGGCCCCTAATTGAGTTTTGGTAATTAATGACAACACTTGTGGACTAACAATTTTATTTGAGAATATGAGAATAGGTTAGTCCCAAGAGTTGCAACGAGCTTCAAATATTGATGTGTGGATAGCATGTGTGCTATGGACCATGGGAAGCTCAAGGCAAAGGTATATGATAGGGGTTTTAAATTTGACCGGTCATGAGGTGATTAGAGGATGAAATACGACTGGGTTGATAGGATAGATAGCCGTACTATCAAGAGGGATCAACTTCATTGGTTCAACAAAATGTTAGTGCCACAATAGTCTTTGAATTGCATGTAGTGCATTTAGAATTCGTGGTGTCTAACTTGGGTTTGTGCTCATTGGAAAACTACTGATTTCCAGCCCTGTCGTGGCTGGCGGACAGTCCGCCGTGTCTTGGCGGACGGTCCGCGGTGCGTTGGCAGACGGTCCGTGGGGCTGGCGGACTATCTACTGTGGTTGCTGACTTGGGCCCACGCGCGTTGACTTGGGGCGATCTCGCGGACGGTCCGTGATGCGTTGCGGACGGTCCGTAAATTCGCTCAAATTCTCGAGGAGCTAAAGTTGTCAGACGGACGGTCCGGCCCGCTCTGGCGGACTGTCCGTGGCGTTGGTGGACGGTCCGCGGGGGCACTGCGGACAGTCCGCCGTGTCCCAACGGTCGTCTCTGACACACTCTGACAGCGCGTTGTAGCCGTTGAAATTTAAACACGGACGGTCCGTGAGGACCTGAGCAACTCTAGTGAAATCGAGATTTGGAGCGGTTCTTTTGTTCTAACCGGCTTAGAGATCAAGCGGAGTCTTGATAGAGAAGCGGTTGAACATTGAATCCATCTCAACGTGGACTAGGGGTGACCGGCAAGTCATCGATACCACGGGATAAATTTGTGTCTCTTACTTGTGGTTTGATCCTTGTCTTTACTTTGAGCAATTTACTTTGTGCAAGTTATTTACATAGAACTTGAATTGTTGCTTGTCATCCTAGGTTGCAAACCCTCTAACATAGGCTTAGAATAGCTAGAGATTTAATTCACCTTGTGGTTCTAATTAAATTTCTCTAGTTTTGTGATTGAAGTTTGAAACCGCCTATTCACCCCCCCTCTAGTCGGTAATCCTAGATCCTACAACTTTATAATCGCTTTTGGCAAAACAAAACCCTCAGCCAAAAAGCCTTGCATGTACAGAAGTCGTGAATTTAATTTCACTGTCGGGTAAATCTTGCTGTGTATTAGAATACTTAGTCTTGCTTGTGGCTTTGTTTCCAGGTAATGATTTAGAGGATATGGATGCTAGTTTGACTTGGCAATTGAACTCGGTTTGTAATAAAGGCAATTGAACCTCCATGATGTAATAATTTTGGATTGAAGTAACCCCTGGACTCGTCTTCATACAAGTATTTGTATGCTTTGTTTCGATGTCAAAATACGTGGTTGTATCGGGTGAAACCCGACAGATAGATATCTTCTTCCAATTTAAGTATCGGATCGCGTTTAAGGTGATATAAGTGCACTTTTATTGGGTTAGGATGAGCGGTTCTGCCACAGATGCCCCCTTCGTTTTTGATGAAGAATGCTATGTAGCCTTTCACACACTCAAAAAGGCACTCATCATCGCTCCCATTATCTAGCCTCCCGACTGGAGTATCCCGTTTGAGATCATGTGCGATGCAAGTGATTATGCCGTAGGAGCTGTTTTGGGCCAAACTAAGGACAGAAAGCATTATGCTATCTCTTACGCTAGCAAAACGCTTACCAGCCCTCAGCTCAACTACGCAACCACGGAGAAAGAACTCTTAGCAGTCGTGTTTGCTATAGACAAATTTCGGTCCTACCTAGTTGGGGTGAAGGTCATAGTCTATTCAGATCACGCTGCTCTGAAGTATCTTTTGACTAAAAAGGATGCGAAACCGAGACTCATCCGCTGGGTTCTTTTACTCCAAGAGTTCAATATTGAAATAAGGGATAAGAAAGGAGTAGAGAACTCAGTGGCCGACCATCTGTCTCGGATGCAAGTCCCGTCCGACCTTCCAATTTATGATTATCTACGGGATGACACGCTCCTTAAGGTCACCACCTCGGATCCGTGGTACGCCAACATAGTGAACTACATGATGTTAGGGTATGTCCCCCCTGGAGAAAACCGGAAGAGGTTAGCTTATGAGAGCAGACTCCACTTTTGGGACGACCCATACCTCTTTAGGATATGTAGTGATGGACTCCTCAGACGTTGCATACCGGCACATGAGGCATATAAGATCCTAGAGAGATGCCATGCAGCCCAATACGAGGGCCACTATGGTGCATTTCACACAAATGCTAAAGTCTGGCAATGTGGCTTCTATTGGCCCAGCATGTACGAAGATGCTAAGGAGTTCATTAGCAGATGTCCACGCTACCAGAGGCACGAGAATATAAATGCTAGAGACGCTATGCCATTAACCAGCAATCTCCAAGTAGAAATTTTCGATGTTTGGGGAATTGACTTCATGGGTCCTTTTCCCAACTCAGAAGGCTGTGAGCACATACTCGTGGCAGTAGATTACGTCTCTAAGTGGGTTGAGGCTTTGCCCTGCGCATCCGCTGACTCCAGGAGCGCCACGCGAATGTTTCATAAGGTCATTTTCCTCGCTTCGGTGTTCCTAGAATAGTCGTTAGTGATGGCGGCTCCCACTTTATCGACTCATCCTTCCGTAGGTATCTTTCAAGTTTGAGGGTACAACATAACATAGCCACACCCTATCACCCCCAGACTAGCGGTCAAGCAGAAACTTCAAATAAGCAAATTAAAAACATTCTGCAAAAGACTGTGAATGAAATGGGAAGGCAATGGAAGCACAAGTTCCCGTATGCACTCTGGGCATATCGCACGGCCTATAAAACACCCATTGGGATGACCCCGTATCAACTGGCTTATGGTATGACCTGCCACTTACTAGTAGAGATAGAGTTCAAAGCTCATTGGGCCATTAGGAAGTGGGGTATGGACCTCCCAGCAGCCGGCCTGAGACGGCAGATTCAGCTGGCAGAGGTAGAAGAGATGAGAGAGAGAGAGAGAGCGTGTCACACCCCAAAATTTTCGGATTTTGGGATGTGAATTTTCAACGCAATTAATACAATAATTTTCTCAATTTTCTAAAAATTCTCCAAGCTTTATTGAATTTACAGGGAATTTTTAATGAAAACAAGAAAATATTTGTGAAATATAAATAATTAGCTTTGAATGTTGCATTGAGCTTTATTTGTGTGTGGTTCAAACAAGGATTTAAATCCAATTTAAATTCGAGTTTGAATTGTGTTTGTTGGAGCCCTAGAAAAGTTATTCGAGCCTGGGTTCGTTTCTGCCCCCTAAACTTTCTCTGCGGTCTATTCTCCCTCCCCCTACTCTTCCTTCCGTCCTACCAGCCCAGCCCGCGCGCGCTTCCTCGGCCCAGCTCACCCTCCTGGCCCAGTCCACCAACGCCAGCCCAGCAGCCGCTCCTTCTCCCCCTTGGCCCAACACTCGCTCGGTCCAGCAAGCCGCGCCCAACCCATATCTCCGCCCCGGCCTACTTCGCCCACCGCGGCCCACCGCTCACACCCCCTCGCTTCCGCAGCGCCGCGGCCCAGCGGGCCCAACCCGCAGCCGCTCTCCCGACACGTAGCAGCGCCGCCTCCTCCTCCTCGGCGTGCGTACCGCGCCCTCCCTTGGCGTGCGCGCCCAACCGTACCACCTCGGCGCCCGAGTTCCTCCGTGCCCCCCTCGACCCAATATAAGCCGCCGACGCCGTCGCCTCTCATCGCCTCACCACTACCGCTCCCTCCTCTTCGCCGGTGAACAAGCGCCGCCGCCCGCCATTGTTGGCCGTCTCGCCGCCTCCTTGGACGCCGGACGAAGTGGACGCCTCCACGAGCTTCGCGTCGTCGAGCCGCACCTCCGCCGCCCTTCCTCCTTGCCGTTCGGCCGCCGGAGGAGCATCCCCGCGGGAGCACCTCCCGCCGGCCGACTTCACTGCCTCCTGCCTGATTCTGGCCGTTCCGGTCCACCTCCACCCGTGGTAAGCACCTCCATGCGATCCCTACAACCTCCTCCGTCCGTTCCACTAGTCCATCGCTCCCTAGGCCGTTGAATCGCAGGTGAGCCAAGGCGCCAGGAGCGCCGATGAGCACCCCACCCCCCTGCGCTGGTTCGAGGTAGAAGATGGTAGTTTTGCGATTAGGCCCCTACAGAACACTGTAACCTTTGGAGCATACCTTGTGTCTTGCGCATCTTATACAAAACCCCCTAGATCTGTTAGAGCCATGCGATCCAGTCCAAGCCCTGCGATTTTATAGATCTAACCCTGAGTTCCTTCCTTTTCGCGAGCATTGTTCCCTGAGCCTTGCAAAATCTTCCAAGCTAACCCCTGCCGGCTATAGATAATTGCAAATAGGTCCCTACAACCTTGTTTATCCACGTTTTAATTCCGATTCAACCCGTTCTCATTGTGTTAGATTCGTATCAACTTAAACTACACGTTAGTGTCGGAAACTGAAGTTCAAGGAGGAGAGTTGAATGTGATTGAGGCTAACCAGGACCCGAACCAAAGTCCGGAAGGGCCCAAGGCCAGTCTTGAGCAAGAAGGCAAGCCCCGGAGCATA
>OAMR01000668.1:110245-130832 GCA_900205405.1 Echinochloa crus-galli | reverse complement strand
AAATTCGAATTTGAATCACTTTGTTTTGAGCTCTAGAAAAGTTTCTAGGCCCAGAGTTCACTTTTGCTCCCTGAATCTTTCCCTTGACTCATATTTGCTCCCCGCCTCTCATTCCCTCGAACCAGCCCAACTCCAGCTCGGCCCACTCCACCACTCCCCCTCCAACACCTCGGCCCAGCCTGCCAGCGGCTTGTCACTCCAGCCGCGAAACGTCTGGGGAACATCAGTTGTATGCCAAGCTGAGCAAGTGTGAGTTCTGGTTGAAGGAAGTGGCATTCCTGGGTCATGTGTTGTCTAATGGAGGAGTGGCAGTCGATCCGAAGAAGGTCAGTGATGTGTTGAGCTGGAATCCGCCTCGGGATGTTAGCGAAATCAGGAGTTTCCTTGGGATGGCCGGGTATTATCGACGGTTCATTGAAGGATTCTCCAAGATTGCTAAGCCCCTGACGGCGTTGCTGGAGAAGAATGCCAAGTTCGTCTGGACAGAGCAGTGTCAGGCCAGCTTTGAAGAGTTGAAGAAAAGATTGACAACAGCCCCAGTGCTGGTTTTGCCTGATCTTGCCAAGAGTTTCTCTATCTACTGCGATGCATCCCGTCTAGGATTGGGGTGTGTACTCATGCAGGAAGGCAGAGTTGTGGCATATGCGTCAAGGCAGTTGAGGAAGCATGAGCAGAACTACCCGACTCATGATCTGGAGTTGGCAGCTGTTGTACATGCTCTGAAGATTTGGAGGCATTACTTGATTGGGCACAAGTGTGACATTTACACTGACCACAAGAGCCTCAAGTATGTCTTCACTCAGTCAGATCTGAACATGAGGCAACGCCGATGGTTGGAGTTGATCAAGGACTATGATCAGGAGATCCACTACCACCCAGGCAAGGCTAATTTGGTAGCAGATGCTCTGAGTAGGAGAAGTTATGTGAACAAGATCACCGGTCACTGTCTGCCAGCAGAGCTCAGCTTGGAGTTTGAGAGGATGAGTTTGGGATTTGTGACTAGCATCACAGAGATGGCAGTAGAACCGACTCTAGAGCAGGAATTCCGGAAAGGTCAGCTTGGAGATGAGAAGATCAAGGAGATTGTGGAGCATGTTGCTCTAGGAAAGGCCCCTGGTTTCCGAGTTGATGATCAAGGAACCTTGTGGCATGGGAAGAAGATATGTGTACCCGACATGGCACAGATCAAGGATACGATCCTGAGAGAAGCACATGATTCAGCTTACTCAATCCACCCAGGAAGTACCAAGATGTACCAAGACATCAAGGAGAGATTCTGGTGGTATGGATTGAAGCGTGATGTAGCAACCTATGCAGCCCTATGTGACACATGTCAGAGAGTCAAGGCTGAACATCAGAGGCCAGCAGGTTTGCTCCCGCCCTTGAAGATACCCGAATGGAAGTGGGAAGAAGTTGGCAGTTGGTATGGACTTCATCACTGGTCTGCCTCGCACTCAGAGAGGATTTGACTCCATTTGGGTGATTGTGGATCGCTTGACCAAAGTGGCACATTTCCTTCTAGTGAAGACCACTTATATAGGCGCTAGATTAGCAGAGCTGTATATGGAGAGGATTGTGTGCTTGCATGGAGTGCCGAAGCGGATAGTGTCTGATCGAGGTACCCAGTTCACATCGCACTTCTGGCAGAAGCTACATGAGTCCATGGACACCAAGCTGCTTTTCAGTTCAGCTTATCATCCACAGACGGATGGGCAGATAGAGCGGACCAATCAGATCTTGGAGGATATGTTGAGGGCATGTGCACTGCAGTATGGTGTATGTTGGGACAAGAGTCTGCCCTATGCAAAATTCTCGTACAACAACAGCTACCAGAAGAGTTTGCAGATGGCACCATTCGAGGCTTTGTATGGCAGGAAGTGCAGAACAACCAGTTAGTGTCCCCGTGGGAATCGGCTCCGTCTTAGTTCGAGAGTTAATAAAGAGACTTTCGCTGTTTATTTATTTATTTATGTTAAACTCTGATGTAAAACTTATTATTTTATTCGAGCATTGTACTTTGATATCATATTTGTTTGCTATATGTGTACTATGACTTCCTAGGAACACATATGGCCGCATTCGGGTTTCTGTGTAAATCCGGGTGTGACAGAAGTGCAGAACACCACTGTTCTGGAATCATACAGGAGAAAGTTAAGTTTTTGGGCATGAGATACTTAGAGAAGCAGAGCGCCAAGTGCAAGTGATCAGGCAGAACTTGAAGGTGGCACAATCCCGGCAGAAGAGTTATGCTGATGTCAGAAGGAGGGATCTCATCTTCGAGGTCGATGACTTTGTGTACCTCATGGTGTCACCAATGAGGGGTGTGAAGAGGTTCAATGTCAAGGGTAATTGGCACCTCGTTACATTGGACCCTTCAAGATATTTGAACAGATGGGCGAAGTAGCATATCGTCTAGAGCTACCTGAGAAACTGGCCGGAGTGCACAATGTGTTCCATGTGTCTCAGCTGAAGAAATGTTTGCGGCTGCCTAAAGAGCAGATCCCGATAAATGAGCTAAATGTTGTTGACACTTCTTATGATCCAATATCAGAATTGAGAATCCAGGTACTGGGGTAAGGAGTGTTTCAGTGGTTTTCCTTATGTCTTAGTAAAATATATAAATATTCTGCAAGCGCGCAGAATCACCGCTGTAGCACTTCACCTCGGAGTATCCCGAGGTATCGTAATTTATATTTCCGCAGGGAAGCTTTGGCAAGGCTACTAGTGAACAGATATTCGAGACTATCAGAGAATCGACTTGGTGGAAGTAGACCCTCACGATCCGACTACGACGAGCGAACCCGTAGCGCCAATGCAATCGCTGAACCAACTCCCTGTGGTTACCGACCTTGCTGGTGCAAGATCAGCCTGATCACGAAGATCGTTTCCTGTGCGCAATCGGAGAACGAACAAGAAAAAGATGCGAGCAATCTCAATATCACTCGAAGGTGGAGTTCTGAATTACACGAGGACAGCGCTGATTTGCGCGTGTTCTTCGGGGGGGTAGCTAAAGCTAGATGTAAAACAAAACTCAAGTCTGAAATGAAAGGAAGCCTCTATCTAAATAGAGGGAAAGGGGGCGCAGCCCCTAAGGAAGGTGGCGCCCAGGGAAAGGGAGAGGGCAACAGCCCTAGGCGCCCACACAAAGGCCCCTGTTGGGCCAGCTTCTATTCTTCTGGGCCTTCATTCTTCAGTAGCATAACGAAGTTAAGTTCTCTTGCACGGGCCCGCGTGATTGGGCCAGAAGGTGGCGCCTGTGGTGGAGGATCATCTGGTGGCGCTGGAGAAGGTGTAGATGTACTCGTGTCGTAGGTGGTGTCCTCATCATCCTCCCCTTCTTGAACTGAAGTCGTCCTCGACGGCAACTCCTCATCTTCACCCGCATACGGTTTCAAATCTGCAACATTAAAACTAGTGGAAACACCAAACTCCGCAGGCAGGTCAAGAACATAAGCATTATCATTAATCTTGGTTAGTATCTTAAAAGGACCAGCAGCACGAGGCATCAATTTAGAGCGGCGTAAAGTGGGAAATCGATCCTTTCTTAGATGCAACCAAACCATATCACCCGGTTCAAAAGTAACATGTTTTCTTCCTTTACTACCTGCAACCTGGTATTTAGCATTAGCAGCAGCAATGTTTTGTTGAGTTTGTTCATGCAAGCTAATCATTTGGTCAACATGTGCAGCAGCATCTATGTGAGGGACGTCCTCAGCATCAATCGCAAACAAATCAATGGGCGCTCGAGGAATATATCCATAAACAACTTGAAAGGGGCACATCTTTGTAGAAGAATGCGTAGCGTGATTATAAGCAAACTCCACATGAGGCAAGTAATCTTCCCAACGTTTCAAGTTTTTATCCAAAACAGCCCTAAGCATGGTTGACAAAATTCGATTAACCACCTCAGTTTGTCCATCAGTTTGAGGATGACAAGTGTTGCTCCTCTCTTGCAATTGCCTGATTTTGGTAAAATCTTTGAGCTTGAATGTGATGCCAGCGGTATTGGGCTAGGTGCTGTTTTGTTACAAGAAGGAAAACCGGTTGCTTATTTCAGTGAAAAATTAAGCGGTGCTAGCTTGCGATACTCTACCTATGATAAGGAACTTTATGCTTTAGTACGCACTTTGCAAACATGGCAGCACTATCTTTGGCATCGTGAGTTTATTATTCACTCTGATCATGAGGCTTTAAAACACATTCGTACCCAAACCAATCTGAACCGTCGTCATGCTAATTGGGTAGAATTCATTGAGTCTTTTCTTTACATCATTAAACACAAGCATGGGAAGGGAAATGTCATTGCTGATGCTCTGTCTCGTCGATATATCATGTTGTCCCAGTTAGATTTTAAAATCTTTGGTTTGCAAACTGTGAAAGATCAATATGTCGATGATGCTGATTTTAAAGATATCTTGGTTCATTGTATGAATGGCAAACCGTGGGGCAAATTTCACATACAGGACGGGTTCCTGTTTCGGGCTAACAAGCTGTGTGTTCCAGCAAGTTCGGTTCGTCTTTTGTTGTTACAGGAAGCGCATGGAGGCGGTCTCATGGGACACTTTGGTGTTTACAAGACGCATGAGGTGCTGGCTGCCCACTTCTTTTGGCCCCGGATGCGCCGTGATGTTGAGCGCCTTGTTAGCCCGAAACAGGAACCCGTCCTGTATGTGAAATTTGCCCCACGGTTTGCCATTCATACAATGAACCAAGATATCTTTAAAATCAGCATCATCGACATATTTATCTTTCACAGTTTGCAAACCAAAGATTTTAAAATCTAACTGGGACAACATGATATATCGACGAGATAGAGCATCAGCAATGACATTTCCCTTCCCATGCTTGTGTTTAATGATGTAAAGAAAAGACTCAATGAATTCTACCCAATTAGCATGACGACGGTTCAGATTGGTTTGGGTACGAATGTGTTTTAAAGCCTCATGATCAGAGTGAATAATAAACTCACGATGCCAAAGATAGTGCTGCCATGTTTGCAAAGTGCGTACTAAAGCATAAAGTTCCTTATCATAGGTAGAGTATCGCAAGCTAGCACCGCTTAATTTTTCACTGAAATAAGCAACCGGTTTTCCTTCTTGTAACAAAACAGCACCTAGCCCAATACCGCTGGCATCACATTCAAGCTCAAAGATTTTACCAAAATCAGGCAATTGCAAGAGAGGAGCATGTGTTAACCTGTCTTTCAAGGTGTTGAACGCTACCGCCTGAGATTCACTCCAAGCAAACGACACACCTTTCTTTGTAAGCTCATGTAGAGGTGCTGCAATGGAGCTGAAATCACGGACGAACCTGCGATAGAAACCTGCAAGTCCAAGAAAGCTCCGAATCTGCGTGACCGTCGTCGGTGTAGGCCATTCCCGGATGGCATCGATCTTGCTGCTATCCACCTCAATGCCCTGTGGAGTAACAACATAGCCAAGAAACGAGACACGTTGTGTGCAAAAGAGGCACTTTTCCATGTTACCAAACAGATGAGCAGCACGCAACGTATCAAAAACAGCACGCAAATGTTCTAAATGCTCTTTCATAGTCTTGCTGTAAATGAGAATATCATCAAAATAGACAACAACAAACAAGCCTATGAAGGGCCTAAGAACTTCATTCATTAAACGCATAAAGGTGCTGGGAGCATTAGTCAATCCAAACGGCATAACCAACCATTCATATAACCCAAATTTCGTTTTAAAAGCCGTTTTCCATTCATCACCGAGTTTCATTCTAATCTGGTGGTAACCACTACGCAAATCAATCTTTGTGAAAATAATGGCACCACTAAGCTCATCTAGCATATCATCAAGGCGTGGTATAGGGTATCGGTAACGAATGGTGATGTTATTAATAGCACGACAATCTACACACATACGCCATGATCCATCTTTCTTTGGAACAAGTAATACGGGAACTGAGCAAGGGCTAAGAGACTCACGAATGTAACCCTTGTCAAGAAACGCCTGCACCTGGCGTTGGATCTCCTTTGTCTCATCCGGATTTGTACGGTATGGTGCGCGGTTCGGAAGCTGCGCGCCGGGAATGAGGTCGATCTGGTGCTCAATGCCATGGAGTGGTGGAAGACTCGGTGGCAAGTCTTTGGGAAAGACATCAGCATACTCCTGCAAAAGGTTAGCAACCGCAGGGCAATATCCAAAGACGGTGTATCATCAAGTGAAACGAGGATACTAGAGCATACAAGTGCATAGTAGGGTAAACGAGCAGCGTGAATATCAACAAAATCAGCACGTGTAGCAAGTAAAACAGGAGTATTCAACTTGATTTCAGATTTAACAGATGTCGATGGTGGTGGTTCAAGTTGTTTAGCATTCTTAGCAGCTCGAGCAAGATCATCTTTAAGAATTTGTTCAGGTGTCATAGGATGTATGAGTACTTTCTGACCCTTAAACATGAAAGAATAATGATTCGAGCGACCATGATGCAAGCTATCAGTATCATATTGCCAAGGACGACCAAGTAACAAGGAACATGCCTCCATGGGAACAACATCACAATCAACAAAATCAGAATAAGCACCCATGGAAAAGTGAACACGAACCGACTGTGTTACTTTAATTTTCCCACCATCATTAAGCCATTGAATGTGATATGGATTTGGATGCTTACGTGTGGGTAAAGACAATTTTCAACCAGCACAGTACTCGCCAAATTGTTGCAGCTGCCGCTGTCGATGATGATGCGAATCGACCGCTCCTGAACAACGCCTTTAGTATGGAACAGAGTGTGGCGCTGGTTCTTCTCTGGTGGAGCTACCTGTGTACTCAAAACACGTTGCGCAACAAGACTTTCGTACCTGTCGGCGTCATCCGGGTTGACATGTACCTCCGTATTGGCTGACGACGGTTCAGATTGGTTTGGGTACGAATGTGTTTTAAAGCCTCATGATCAGAGTGAATAATAAACTCACGATGCCAAAGATAGTGCTGCCATGTTTGCAAAGTGCGTACTAAAGCATAAAGTTGAGCACCGAGCGAAAAGTTATGCCCGTTTTATCGAAGGTACCTCAAGTTATGGTTTAATATCAACAAAATCAGCACGTGTAGCAAGTAAAACAGGAGTATTCAACTTGATTTCAGATTTAACAGATGTCGAAGGTGGTGGTTCAAGTTGTTTAGCATTCTTAGCAGCTCGAGCAAGATCATCTTTAAGAATTTGTTCAGGTGTCATAGGATGTATGAGTACTTTCTGACCCTTAAACATGAAAGAATAATGATTCGAGCGACCATGATGCAAGCTATCAGTATCATATTGCCAAGGACGACCAAGTAACAAGGAACATGCCTCCATGGGAACAACATCACAATCAACAAAATTAGAATAAGCACCCATGGAAAAGTGAACACGAACCGACTGTGTTACTTTAATTTTCCCACCATCATTAAGCCATTGAATGTGATATGGATTTGGATGCTTACGTGTGGGTAAAGACAATTTTTCAACCAGCACAGTACTCGCCAAATTGTTGCAGCTGCCGCTGTCGATGATGATGCGAATCGACCGCTCCTGAACAACGCCTTCAGTATGGAACAGAGTGTGGCGCTGGTTCTTCTCTGGCGGAGCTACCTGTGTACTCAAAACACGTTGCGCAACAAGACATTCGTACCTGTCGGCGTCATCCGGGTTGACATGTACCTCCGCATTGGCTGCATGGTCAGTGGCAAACATAGCACGTCGAGTGTCCTCAGAATCACTTTCGGATGAGTACTCACCATTGTCACGGATGAGCAACGTACGCTTGCTTGGGCAGTCCCGAATTATGTGCCCAAATACTTTGCAACGATGACACTGTATATCCCGTGTACGAACTGTGGGAGGGGCAGCTCCTGTGGGTGGCGGTGCGGCAGATGTGGAAGTCTTCTCACGTGTTGTAGTGATGGACGTGGAAGGTGCGGGCTTGGCCGGCGCTGCTGAACTTCTCCCTGCAAAAGAGTTAGTATACGGCTTCGAACGACGTCCCTGCACTTCACGTTCAGCTTTGCAAGCATATTCAAATAATGTGGTTATATCAGCATATTCCTTATAATCAATGATATCCTGAATTTCATGGTTCAAACCTACACGAAAATGTGCCATAGCAACGTCATCTTCCTCAAGTAAACCACAACGGATCATACCCTTTTGTAGTTCTTGGTAATATTCCTCAACAGATTGTTGACCTTGCTGAAAACGCTACATTTTATTAAGCAAATCGCGGGCATAATATGAAGGCACAAATCTATGTCGCATAGCAGCTTTTAATTGAGCCCAAGTGGTGGGAGTGGTTGTGGGATGTCCTTGTTTATATTCATACCACCAAATTAAAGCAAAATCAGTAAATTCACTAATAGCAGCCTTCACTTGAGAATTAGCAGGAATATCATGGCATGCCAATTTTTGTTCGACCTCTAATTCCCAATCAAGATATGCACCCGGATCATATTTGCCATTAAAAGATGGCATTTTAAATTTAATCTTAGAAATGAATCATTACCGGGGGGTTGTACCACACGGCGGGCGCGGCCTCGGCCTCGGCGGTTCCCATCATCCTGCTCCGTGTCACCACCGTAATCCTTCTGTAACTCTGTGATCAGTGTATTCATACCATCGAGGCGGGCCACAATAGCGTCGAGCGTGGTCTTAGTGGCCGTCTGCGCGAGATCGAGCTGATTGAACCGCTCGTTTGCCGACTCGACCGTAGAATCAAGTCGTTCATGCATCGTGTCGTCGTCATCTGCCATGGTTAGCGCAAGACAAAAGCAGCAGCAACAAAGGTATAACAGCTCACAAGACGCTCACTACAGTGCTGTTATCAAATTCTTATCCGTTCTTACCAAGCACACAGGGGGTGAGCTGCAACCAACAAGTAGTACCGGCGAGAGATTGGAGGAGCGATTGCCTGAAGAAACAAAGTCTGCACGTCGTAGAACTATGTGGAGCTTTGGGAAGGCACAATATATAGCAAGGAGTAGCAAATAATGAATGCAGAGGAGCAAAGTTTAATAAGTATCCAAAGTACAAGTCACAATTGCTGGCTAAGACGTATCCTAGGCGTAGCAGAACAAGTTGGACAAGAAACAAAGGATAAAAGCGCACAGAACCAGCAAACAACACTTTCTATGCAATCGTTTTTAATCTTTTCAGGATTTCCCTCAATTTCCCTCAACGTTCAATAAGTATCCAAAGTACAAGTCACAATTGCTGGCTAAGACGTATCCTAGGCGTAGCAGAACAAGTTGGACAAGAAACAAAGGATAAAAGCGCACAGAACCAGCAAACAACACTTTCTATGCAATCGTTTTTAATCGTTTTATTTTTTAAACTATTTTTTTATATTTTTTTCTGAACAGGGACAACAAAAGGTGCAACCACACAAATTTGCACCTTTTATGGACATAAGATGCGGCCTAGGGAAATTCCAGAACGATTGCTGAAAACCCGAGAATGACTTGATCAATTTTTTTAATTATCTTCCAGATTTTTTTTGAATTTTTTGAGCGGCTAGGATTACTTCCTCCTAGCGTCCGGCAAAAGCAAGCAATAGGTATTTGCCAGATGAACAAGGATCAAGTATGCAATATCACTCGAAGGTGGAGTTCTGAATCACACGAGACAGCGCTGATTTGCGCGTGTTCGAGAGTAGCTAAAGCTAGATGTAAAACAAAACTCATCTTTCTAGGATGGCGGCTACTGAGTACATAAAGAGGGGCGTCCTAGGGTTGGGGCGACCAGAGGTGGGGCGCCCCCAACTTGGGCTTAAGGCCCAACAAAATTGTCGACGCAACACTTTGGCAGATTCTGGACGTCAACTTGTTTCGACAATTCCCGTTGACTCCGGACGAATTTGGGCATGAGACCGGTGCCATTGGAAACTCCTTGAAATTAGCTTTGCATCCATATAAAGAACATCCAAAACGGACTCGGTATGTGGCCGGGGCGTCGTTTTTAATGCGTGCTGCTCCTGGACTCCGAACTGGATTTGAACTTGAGATCTTTTAGGCCTTCATTCTTCAGTAGTATGACGAAGTTAAATTCTCTTGCACGGGTCCTCGTGATTGGCCCAGGGTGTGGCGTCTGGAGTGTAGGAGAAGGTGCTGCTGGTGTAGATGTACTCGTGTTGTAGGTGATGTCCTCATCAAAGGGTACACGACTAGACAAGACAGGGGATAACAGTATTAGATAGGAGTGGATATACCGGACACACAGCTCAAGGGATACTCAGGTAAGGTAGAGAAGAGATAGATAGCTGGGAGGACAACGAGAAGAGATAGAGGACTCCTGGATACTTTATCTACCTATGTCACTCTAGCTTAGAGATACAGCGGCTACAGAGCCAGCACTAGGAGATCTGGGATAACTCTATTGTCTTAGCTTCGGGACAAGGGAACCGGTGGACACAGAAAGGGATGAGAAGGGTTGCCACTATTTCCTAACTGGGGGATCCTACGAACCGGAACTAACGTGATGGGTTACGAAGACCGAAAGGGCTGTCACCACCTCACGGCTACCACCTCCGTTGCGACGGGAATACTCTAAGGCCACTATCTAGGCTAGGAACCACTCCTACACTAGTCAATAACTACTTACTCCGCTAGCAAGAGCAAGCAACCTTGTCAATACTCTTGGTGACAATTCACCTCCAGTAACAAGCAAGATCGAATAACCAGCCAAGATAAAGACTTAAACAAGTTTTGAAAACTACAAATTATTCCTCATTGGCACACTCAATCACTCAAGTGTATTTGAATCCTCACCAAAGGCTTGTACCTTCATTTGAATCCTCACCAAAGGCTTGTGCCTTCTTTTTTATCCTAACATCTAATATGGCTTTTTGTGTGGCTCAGGGACAAAGGATGAAGGCATGCATGCATCTTATATTTTGCTAAGTCAAAGACCGGATCTCTAAGGAAACAAATCACATCTTAAGATCGAGAGGTGCAAGTGTGTGGGATATATGGAGTGGAATGTGGTGGAATGGGGTATGGTGGAATTCCTTGGATGAACTTCCCTCTCCCGAATATGGTGGAATATGGTGGAACTCCTTGATGAATTTCCCTCTCCTTGATTTATTTTCGAGAACATGGGCTATCTTTTATTCTCATATTTTTGCCATGCCACTCGGCATGCTTTTCTTTTTCTCTTTCTTTTTGCCATGCTCTTTGACATGCTTTTCTTTTTCTCTTATTTTTGCCATGCTTCTTTGGCATGCTTTTCTTTTTGCATAGCCCATGTCTCTATCAAGAATATTTGGAGAGGAAAATCATAGAACATGGAGCATTTATTTTTGTGGATGGATGATGGAAAATGTTTGCTAACTCCCCGTACTAAGAGCAGAATAGAACTTAACCAAATTCTCACTATATCAACCCCACAACAACTTAGACTTGAAATAAAGTATGTGCTCCCACAAGGTTTTCAGGTTCATTATTGCTCATGCCAAATAACTCAAGCATTATCAAGCAACTAGTTGCAACAATGTACTTGCAAAATTAATGACAGAGCAACTATTCATCATTTCCAAAGTGAGAGGCATATGACTCATTCCATGCATAGTTGGGAGTTACTTTTATTCAAGGGAAATATTTTTGGTATTTTTTTCCATTTTTTTAAATGCAAACTAAAGCATGAAGGAAAAAGGGAAATGCAATTGGGTGATTAAAATGTTGGGTAAATCAGAACATACCTGAATGGGGGTCCTCCTCCAAGCTTGGACTTCTCACTGGTAGGGATGAAATCTTGACAGGTACTGGCTCAACTGGTCCGCTTGCTCGTGGACGTCGTGCTGGATAGAGGCTACCATCCCGCTATTTTCTTGGTGGTACCGAGAATGGCGGGCTAGCGTGTCTTGAATTTCTCGGGTACGGTCGTCGATGACGTCGACTCGGTCGGAGATGTAGGACAACTCCCGATCAAAGTCGAAGTGCGCGGACTGCGAGTATCCGGGGTAGTATGGCTGGGATGTATGATCATACCCCCCTGCATACCGACTCCCGGACCACTCAGAGTCTGTGTCCTGGCCGTAGTCCCAACGTCCTGAGGCAAAGTAGTTCAGTTCCTAGTGTTGCCCAGAGCCTCCTGCTCCGGACGTCCCAGCACCGATGTACATGTCGTAGGTGGCCTCGAAAGCGGAAGTATGTCTAAGTCCGCAAGCTGTACCTGGGCAGTAGTAGGTGACAAAGTCTGTGGTGCATCTTCCGGCTCCTGTGAGGTGGCGAGCCCAGCATCACGCCTGGCTCGTCCCCTCGTGACTGGTCTGTCACCTGCAATGCTATGACGAGCGGGCTCTCTCCAAGGTGGAGAATCGTCCGACTCGGTCCTCAACTGAAGAGTTAGTTTCGGCGTGGTATACAACCTTAGTGCCGCACAAGGCAAGGGCACTTCAGTTGTATAACCACGATAAATCATAGCTAGCATTGCGTCAGGCGTCCGCCGTATCATGTGGGCTTGCACGAATTGCTCGGCATCCACGACGGAACGCGCTGTCTCGATGTACGTGAGCCGGGCGCCCTGAAGAACGCCCAGATGGTTAGCGAGGCGAGTGACTAGAGAAGTCATCGCCATGCTACCCACTCGAGAAATATGAGATAGCCAGTGACCAACCATGCATTTCACAGGCGAATAGGGAATTTGCTTGACCATGGCAAAAAGAACCCGCAAATCGTTGGTGTTAACAGGGCGCAAATCTGCCCGGGGGAATACCGTCATTGTTGGCATCGGAAATGGCCGGCACTCCCTACACCGCACAGAAATGTGCTGTGTCTCGTCCCTTGATGGTTGATGCGGAAGCTAACACAAGGACACGGGTTTATCCTGGTTCCGGCCGCGGGGTCGTACGTCCAGCACGGGTGTTGGGCCGTAGGTCCAGCAGGGGCGTGCTCGCGCACTTGTATTAGCTTTGCACCGGGGTGCTTGTAGAGGGGAGCTACAAGTGGATGCGGGAGAGGAGAGACGTTCTCCAAGTCCCTGGTTGGTGGTGAGAGTGATTGAGCTTGATGCCAATATCGGGTGTGCGTTGATGTGTGTTCGCGTCTCAGCGTGTGCCAAGGCGTGCGAACTGTGTCCTCGTCCCTTCTACAGGGCTCCTGTCTCTCCCTTTTATAGTTCAAGGGAGAGAAGGATTACAGTCGTGGGTACAGTGTGCGCTACAGTGCGGTCTGTACGGCGTATCCCGCAGAGGGGGCATGCTTGCTTCGGGTGTATCCCTCCCCTGCAGTTTAGTTGAGAATTTCTTTTAGGTCCTGTCCGTCGGTACGGTGCTTCTTTGCTTCCGTCCTGTTGAGGCCTCGAGGGGTCATTCGGGACCACTTCGAGGTGGTTGAATTATCGTTTGGTTCCCCGCTCGAGGGGAGTTCCGTGCCCCTTCGAGGAGTCGCTTGCTGAGGGCGGAGAGGCTAGTACGGCGTAGGCCGCAGCCTAGTGTCAGACGCCTTTACTGGTTATGATAACCAGGGGAATATGGCCTGCTCCGCTGGGTCAGTACGACCGGCTTTCGCCCTGGCGACGGGGGCAGACCGTATTCGTATGGGGCGGCCACCGCCTGGGTGGCCCGATATCCTCTGTATTTGCCATGGGGGGGCCCCTCCGTTGAGGACGGGAGCAGGTGATGTAGGTGTGCAGCCTACCGTTGCCACAGTGTACGTTCCGTCGCCCGGAGACGTGGTTGGCAAGGGTTAGGAGACCCTTTGCTTGTCTTGCCGGACCAACCACGCCGTTTGACCAGGGCTTGCCCCCCGGTCATTGGTGGTTTCTTGTTGGTGGGGTCCCCTAGACCTGCTCGAGGGCGTTTCGGTGTGGGAGGCGACAGGGGGCCCCCGGTGAAGCTGTGCGGAAGTACTGTTGGAGTCGGCGACACCAGGGGTACAGTGCCGCGCATGCCCCGCACATCTCTCGCCTGTCCGCGTTGCAGGGGACACAGTGCCTTCAGATCTTGTCAGAGGCGACGTGCAAGGGGGATTTCTCTTTTGACTTCGGCGTCTGGTGCGGGAGTTGGAATCGCCGGTCCTGCGCTGCTGATGAGGCGCTTACTCGAGGGGTCGAGATGCGCTCAAGCGAGGCGGAGTGGGGGTCTGTGGCTCGAGGGGAGGCGTGGTACCCTCGAGCGAGGCGAAGTTTTGGGCGCGAATGCGCCGTACCCTCGTGGGCCATTGTCGGGCCTGGATGGCCGGTAGTGGGCCGCATGATTTTCCTGGAGCGGGTCCATGTGTTTGTGGAGGGTAGTGTGTTTTTAAGGGTGGTTTCCCTGATGATTAAGGGACCCCCTAATTTGGTCCCCGACAGTCATGGACACCGAACGATGCATGAAACACAAAGTGGGGTTATGTATACTGTTCGTGCGAGGCGCATGACAGTGGGTATTCGCCGAAATCTTTTTCCAGAATGCAACCCGATCAAACCTTTTTAGCGCTTTGTTCCAGTCTAAGGAACAACGGCTTGAAAATCCGAGACCCGAACTGAAATCCCTCCAAGAGCAAAAGAACTCTTCGTTGAAAAACCGAAAGCGAATCCCCCCGGTTTCCGAAACCAAAGTTGAGAGGAATTCGAGGGTGAGCAGGTACGAACCTTCTTTGTTGATGTCCCAGAAATTCTCCCAGCCAATGGCCTGGAAAACTTCTGTGAACTCTTCATCCATACCCATGTCCCTGAGCAAGTCTTGCTCAAAAACATGGGTGTGCTCGAACTCCTTCAGCCGAAGCTCGTTGAAGGTGTTCCTCTCCCGCTCTATTCTGAGGTTGATGTCGTTTATGCTCAGGAACTTCCTGGGCGGGGGTGTGGCATGGCCCCATCCCGAACCGGCTGCTTCGTGCCCGTCCGTGTCCATCCGGCTCGAGCCTCGGGACGGAGCTGGAGAACTCCCAGCATCGTCCGTGCGGCGGCTAAGCCGGCTGGAACGACGGAGTGCAGCGATGAACTTCGATATGATTCATGCAAAAGGTTAGTGCAACAACAACTACCCGAAGGACTGAATATATATGGTTAGCACAAGAAAAACAAGTCAGTCGTTCGAGATAGTTAGTCGTTCTTGCGGGGAGGAAAACCACCACAAAAGGTCAGTCATTCTTGTGGGTGTCGGAGACCACCACAAAATCGTCCAAAATTTCAGCACAAAAATCACAACAAAAGCAAAATATTTTTGGGATTTTCTAGTGATGCAAGTGAACCAAAACTTGAACAAGAACTTGGGAAGAACTTGAGCAAGCACTAGAGCAAAGAACTTGAAAGAGAGAGGGAGAGCTCATAGCAGAATTTTTCTGAGTGAATGAGTGTGTGAGGCAAGCAAGGAGGCAAGGGGCTGCATTTATAGGCAGAGGAGGCAGCACAGTGTAACACCCTAAAATAGCCTATTTAAAATTTTTTAATTATTTAATGTCTTGTTCATAATTAATATAGGGTAAATAAATAATTTCTGAGAATTAAAAACAAATATAAGGCTTAGAAACATTTTTGTTGCATTCATGCCGCTGCATTGAGTTTTGTACTGCTTGTTATTCAAATAACAGTTTAAATTTACTTAAATTCGAATTTGAATCACCTTGTTTGGAGCCTTAGAAAAGTTGTTTAGTAGAGAGTTCGCTTTTGGTCCCTGAACTCTCAGCCTCGGCCTGTTTTCTCCCCCTCTTCTCTTCTTCCCGAACCGGCCCGCTTCAGTCTCCCGGCCCAGCACCAGCACTCCCCTTCCCGTCGGCCACAGTTCACTCCTGCCCCTTGGACTCTCGCTTTGGTCCACATTTGCCCCCTGTACTCTTGATCCTGCTCGGCCCAGCCCCTCCCCCTCTTTTCTCCTCTCGGCCTAGCCCCCCCCCTTCAGCCCAGCGCAGCAGCCGCAAGGCCCAGCGCTCCCGTGGCCGAGACTGCTAGCTCGGCCCATCGCCCACTCCCTCCTTCCCCAGCCCAGCAGCGCCTAGCTCTCTTTCACCGCTCCTGGGCCGCGCCCCAGAACCGGCCCAGCCGCGCTTTCCCCAGCTTGGCTCACTGCCTTGTGGGGCCCGGCTGTCAGCCCCGTCTTCTACCTCGGGCCAGAGCCCAAGCTCGACACCGCGGCACGCCCTCGCCTCGGCCCAAGGCTGGAGCCGCCTCCCGCGTTGCCTGTGGCCCCGCAGAAGCTTCCGCGAAGCTTCGCGCCCGCTCCCTTCCATCCGCGCGGCCTTCCCCGCTTGGAAAGCGTTTCCTCGGTATGGGAAGCGAGCGCCACCGCCGGCCGCCGCCCCTGCGTGGCTCGCACGCCAAGGAAGCCCTACCCCGTGGCTATAAAAGCCACCACCGAGACCCCAAGGCCTTCATCCCATCCTCGCTCAAGCTCCAGAGCCGCAGCACCCTCCCCCTGCCTCGCACCGCCGCCGTTGGCCGCCGCGACCAATACTCGCCGGGCGCCGCCCTCTGGTCGACGAGAAGCCATCTCGGAGCTCCCCCAAGAGGTATTGTAGCTATCCGCGCGATCCAGTCCCTCTTGTTCCTTTGGTTCAAGGCTAATCGCCGTCGCCCCCTTTTTCCAGACTCGCCGGAGCCGCCCCAACGCGTCGACCACCCTCCTCGCCCCGACATCGTTTCTCGTGATCAACCGAGGTGAGCCAGCCATCTCCTCCTGGTGCTCTAGGGCCAAGTAGCGTAGCGATTCGTGCTCTGTAGCCGCGTATCCGCTCCGCCGGAGTTCCACAGCCGCTGGCCATCGCCGAACGCCGCCGTCGCCGCTCCGCCGCGAACTTGTTCACCCCAGGAAGACTCGCCGTACCAGCAGCTCCCTCCCCGACCAAATTCCGGTGAAAACCGAGCACCGTAGCCCTGGATCGACCCTGCTCCGGTGATGCACCGCCGCGCTCGCAGTCAGCGCCGCCGCCAGCAGCCCCTTCCCCAGGTCAACCCGATCTGGATCGTTGGATTCAGAACCAACGGCCTATAATAGCCCTAGACCGAAGTCCAACCAGAGAGTACCGGTCAACTTTAACCAATTTGCAAAAGAGCCCCTCTTCTTTTCTAGATTCAACCCGCAGTCCACTCCCACTCAGAAATAATTACATCCAGGCCCGGTTTTATTCAAAAATGCCCCTGCCCTTTTAAAGAATATAACCCGCGGTCCAGCCCTCATCATTTTGCGCTTAGGCCCTCCGGTTTTATAGCATAATTACGTATATGTCCTCGGTTTTTCTCAAATAAGCCCCTAAAACATAGAAACGCCGTATCTTTCTCGTTTTAGCTCCGATTAGTGTGATTCTTGCGCTCACGTGTTCGTAGCGAAGCGTAGATTATTTCTAAAACCTTATTTTGTACTGTTTCTACTGTTTGGTGTACTGTTTCTAATAGAATACTATTGTTTGCATGTATTGGCTTGTGTGGATGCATGTGTGGTGATTCGTATCCAGTCGGTGAGCCGTTGGCGTTGGACTTTGAGTTCAAGGACTTTCAGGAGCCGGACTCGCAGCAGCAGCAGTAGCAGCACTTTGTGGAAGGCAAGTTATAGCACGAACAATCCTTGCTACCTACCCACTTGTATTTAATCATTTCATACATGCATGTGTCTAATTTGATGTACCTTTAAAGTTGTACCTAGTCATTGTTTATCCTGTCCTTGATTACCTTGAGTTTATTGCATATGGGTATAATTTTTGCTATGCGCAGCTACTGTCACCTCTATTTAACTGTTAACTTTGACTTAATGGTTCACTTCAACATGATGATTAAAACTTGATTTTTAGCTACATGGATCGGGGAGCAAGAGGACCTCACCTATGATGAGTATCCGGTCAAGATCTTGGAGGAGTCTGAGAGGGTGACAAGAAACAAGGTTATTCGGATGTGCAAGGTGCAGTGGAACCGACACTCAGAAGATGAGGCGACTTGGGAAAGGGAAGAAGACCTCAAGGCCGCTTATCCACAGCTCTTCGCATCCACGTCCGAATCTCGAGGACGAGATTCATCTTAAGGGGGGTAGGTTTGTAACACCCTAAAATAGCCATATTTAAAATTTTCAGTAATTAATTGATTAATTAATGTCATGCTCATAATTATTATAGGCTAAATAAATAATTTCTGAAAATTAAAATCAAATATAAGGTATAGAAACATTTTCGTTGCATTCATGCTGGCTGCATTGGGTTTTGCTTGTGTGTAGTTCAAATTGGAATTTAAATCTAATTTAAATTCGAGTTTGAATCGTCTTTGTTTGAGCCCTAGAAAAGTTGTTTAAGCCTGAGTTCGATTTCGGCCCCAGGACTTTTCCTTGGTACGTTTCTGCACCCTGAACTTTTTTTCCCGGTCAGCCCAGCCCCCGCCTTCCTTTCTTTTTCCGCGCGGGGCGCGCCAGCCCAGCTCGCCGCATCCCAGCGCACCTCGCCAACCCAGCACAGCCCAAATCGGCCCAGCTTCTGTTTCGGCCCACCAACGCGTCCCAGCCCAACTGCAGCTCGCCCCTCCGCTCCCTGCCGCCGACGCGCGGGCCCCGCGCGACAGGGTCGTCCCCTTCCTCCCGCCGAGCTCGAGCCGAACCCAATGCCGCGCTGTGCGCGCGCCAGCTGACCCAGCCTAGCCCCCTGGCCCAGCTCTAGCTCGGCACCGCGCTCTCGTGAACCTTCCCGAAGCTTCCTCACGGCCCTCCTTCCTTCTGCGCGTCCCTCCCTGCATGGAAATGGCCGGCACTCCCTACACCCTGCAGAAATGCGCTGTGTCTCGTCCCTTGATGGTCGATGCAGAAGCTAACACAAGGACACGGGTTTATCCTGGTTCCGGCCGCGGGGCCGTACGTCCGGCAGGGGTGTGCTCGCGCACTCGTATTAGCTTTGCACCGGGGTGCTTGTAGAAGGGGGCTACAAGTGGATGCGGGAGAGGAGAGACGGTCTCCAAGTCCCTGATCGTTGATGGAGATGATTGAGGCAGATGCCAATATCATGTGTGTGTGTTCGTGTCTGAGCGGGAGCCAAGGCGTGTGAACCTTGTGTTGTTGTCCTCTACAGGACTCCTGACTCTTCCTTTTATAGTTCAAGGGGGTGAAAGGTTACAGTCGTGGGTACAGTGCGCGCTACAGTGCGAGTTGTACTGCGTATCTTGCAAAGGGTGTGCTTGTTCCAGGCGTATCCCTGGCTTGCAGGTTAGTTGAGATTGCCTTTCGGTCTTGACCGTCGATTTGGCGCCTCCCTACATCTGCTTCGACGGGGCTTCGAGGGGTCACCCAGTCGTCAAGGTGGCCAGGTCGTCACTTGGGGCTTCACTCGAGGGGGCCTTCGTGCCGCTTTGAGGGGTAGCTTGCTGGGGACACAAGCGCTAGCGTGGCGTAGGCTGTCGCCTCTGCGCCAGACACCTTTATCAGCTATGACGGCAGGGAGGATATGGCCTACTTTACCGGGCCCGTACGGCCAGCTTTTGCCCTGGCGACGGGGTCAGTTCATATTCGTACGGGGTGGCCGCTGCCGGGGTGATCCGAGATCTCCCGTATTCGCCATGGGGGCCCTCCTCCGTTGAGGATGGGAGTAGGTGATGTAGGTGAGGCACCTACTGTTGCCACAGTGTGTGCACTGTCGCCTTGAGACGTGGTAGGCAGGGGTCAAGGGGTCCGTTCCTTGCCTTGCCGGACCAGCAACGTCGTTTGACCAGGGTTCACCCCTGGTCATTGGTCGTTTTCCGTTGGTGGGGTCTCCAGCACTCGTTCGAGGGTGTTCCGGTGCGGGAGGCCCCCGGTGGAACTGCGCAGAGGTATGGTTGGGGTCAGCGATGTCGGGGGTACAGTGCCGCGCAGGCCCTGCACAGCTTCCGCCTGTCCGCGCTGCAGGGGGCACAGTGCTCCCGGATCCTGTCAGGAGCGATGTGCAAGGATGATTCTCCTTTTGACTCCGGTGCCCGGTGCGGGAGTTGGGATTGCCAGTTCCCATACTGCTGACGTGGCGCTTATTCGAGGGGTCGGAGTGAGTTCCGGCAAGGCGGAGCGGCGGTCCGTAGCTCGAGGGGGCGGGGGGGAGGGGGGCGAGGTACCCTCGTGCGAGACCGAACTTGGGTGTGAGGGCAACGTGCCTTCGTGGGCCGTTGTTGGGTCCTACTGGCCAGCAGTGGGCTTCGTGGTTTCGCTGATGCGGGTCCACATGTTTATGGGTGACAGCTTTATTTTGCGTTTTTTTAGGGTGATTACCCTGATGGTTAAGGGACACCCTAGTTTGGTCCCCGACAGTAGCCCCGGAGCCTTTATGGGAGTGATTGCTCGCATAAAGGATCAAGATCGAGGCGGCATCTCGTGGGTGCCTTGTGTCGGGGTTCGATTTGGAATGCGCATGACTTTCGTGGGGGCACGCTAACGCACCCGCGGGTGTAGCCCCCGAGCCTTCGCAGGAGTGATTTTACTCGTGCAAAGGCTATAACCCTCGCGTGTTGGGTTTTAAATTTCGAGGTAGCACCGCGCACGGGTCCGAGCTTCGCCCTCGAGGGGTGTCATGTCGCTGTGCGGTGTCACACCCGGATTTACACAGAAACCCGAAAGCTACTATATGTGTGCCCAGGAAGTCCATAGAACACATATAGTCAACAAATATGATAACAGAGACACAAATGCTGAAAATAAATGCTTTATTAATTGAAATTGGATTTTAAAATCCGATTTGAACTTCAA
>OAMR01000668.1:93924-107016 GCA_900205405.1 Echinochloa crus-galli | reverse complement strand
GTACGGGGTGGCCGCTGCCGGGGTGATCCGAGATCTCCCGTATTCGCCATGGGGGCCCTCCTCCGTTGAGGATGGGAGTAGGTGATGTAGGTGAGGCACCTACTGTTGCCACAGTGTGTGCACTGTCGCCTTGAGACGTGGTAGGCAGGGGTCAAGGGGTCCGTTCCTTGCCTTGCCGGACCAGCAACGTCGTTTGACCAGGGTTCACCCCTGGTCATTGGTCGTTTTCCGTTGGTGGGGTCTCCAGCACTCGTTCGAGGGTGTTCCGGTGCGGGAGGCCCCCGGTGGAACTGCGCAGAGGTATGGTTGGGGTCAGCGATGTCGGGGGTACAGTGCCGCGCAGGCCCTGCACAGCTTCCGCCTGTCCGCGCTGCAGGGGGCACAGTGCTCCCGGATCCTGTCAGGAGCGATGTGCAAGGATGATTCTCCTTTTGACTCCGGTGCCCGGTGCGGGAGTTGGGATTGCCAGTTCCCATACTGCTGACGTGGCGCTTATTCGAGGGGTCGGAGTGAGTTCCGGCAAGGCGGAGCGGCGGTCCGTAGCTCGAGGGGGCGGGGGGGAGGGGGGCGAGGTACCCTCGTGCGAGACCGAACTTGGGTGTGAGGGCAACGTGCCTTCGTGGGCCGTTGTTGGGTCCTACTGGCCAGCAGTGGGCTTCGTGGTTTCGCTGATGCGGGTCCACATGTTTATGGGTGACAGCTTTATTTTGCGTTTTTTTAGGGTGATTACCCTGATGGTTAAGGGACACCCTAGTTTGGTCCCCGACAGTAGCCCCGGAGCCTTTATGGGAGTGATTGCTCGCATAAAGGATCAAGATCGAGGCGGCATCTCGTGGGTGCCTTGTGTCGGGGTTCGATTTGGAATGCGCATGACTTTCGTGGGGGCACGCTAACGCACCCGCGGGTGTAGCCCCCGAGCCTTCGCAGGAGTGATTTTACTCGTGCAAAGGCTATAACCCTCGCGTGTTGGGTTTTAAATTTCGAGGTAGCACCGCGCACGGGTCCGAGCTTCGCCCTCGAGGGGTGTCATGTCGCTGTGCGGTGTCACACCCGGATTTACACAGAAACCCGAATGCTACTATATGTGTGCCCAGGAAGTCCATAGAACACATATAGTCAACAAATATGATAACAAAGACACAAATGCTGAAAATAAATGCTTTATTAATGAGAGAGTTTACATCAGAGTTGCTTCATAAATGAACTAACCAATACAGCGGAAGTCTAATAACAACTCTCTCTAATCGAGGCCGTGCTCCACAGGGACTCTGACTGGGAGAACACACTCAGAAGAACGGCAGATCCTCCGGAAACTCAGCAGCAGACTCACGCTCAGCCCCACCTGTTACCCGTCCGGGATTTTGTTGAATTTAAGCAAGTGTAAGTAACAGAATTACTTAGCAAGTATAGCACGGGGTATGAAGGCCAAAAAGGTTTGACTCGGTTTGACTTCATTTAGATAGTAGCCGCTATGGTAACATAGGCAGCATGGCCAAGGCACCTAGATTGACGTACGCCTATGGAGTCTCACCATAGGGGGGGTCAATAGCGTCCATCGCGCGGCAACATGCCAACAAGAAAAATAAATGCGCAACGTGCGGAGTTCTCAATCTCTGAGACTCCCACACGGGACTATGTCTCACAGGGACATAGCCGACGGATCTCCCGCCCTCGGTGGATCAAACCATACTCTCATCTATGCTTCCCACAACGCCGCTGGCCCCGTCGGTAACTACTGCCAAGCTAGAGCCGTACAAGCTACTTGTCCAAGACCAGAGCCATTATAGTCCTGGTGGTGACGACTGGCTCCTGGGTTGCCGCTTTAAGAAACGGTCCTTATGGGGAGACACTAGGGCCTGGCACGCAGCTGACGCCCTAGTTCCCTTAACCATGTTGCTAAAAAGCATATTTTAACATTAAAGGTTGAAGTGAACCATTATATCAAGATTAACATTAATAATAAAGGTGACAGTAGCTGCGCCTAGCAAATGTCTACCCATAATGCAAATACCCCAGGTAATCAAGGGAACAGGAATATCAAAGCTAGGAATATCCTTAGTGGTACATCAATTTAAATGCATGAATGTAAATAAATGTAGTACAAAGGTGGGTAGGTAGCAAGGATTGTCCGTTGCTATAACTTGCCTTCCTCAAAGTGCTGCTGCTGCTGTGGGTCCGGCTCCTGAAAATCCTCGTACTCAAAGTCCAACGCGAACAGCTCACCGACTGGACACGAATCACCACACACAAGCATCCACAAGCCAATACATGCAAACAAAGGTATTCTATTAGAAACAGTACACCAAACAGTAAAAACAGTACATAAAAGTGTTTTAGATCTATTCTACGCTTCGCTACGAACACATGAGCGCGAAAATCACACTAATCGGAGCTAAAACGAGAAAGTTATGCTAATTTGAAGATCCAGGGACCTATCTGCGAGAAACCGAGGACCTATACGTAATTAAGCGTATAAACCGAAGGGCTAACGCGTAAAACTAACTGCGCAGGACGGCGGGTTTTATTTTCCAAAAGCTCAGGGGGTTTTTCAAAGAAAACAGACCTATTTGTAATTACTTTTGAACTGCTCCGGACTGCGGGTTGATTTGCGAAAAGCTCGGGGGCTCTTTAGCAAAGTTGCCCGCGCTGACCGGTACCCGTCGGGTTTGACTCGGGCTGGGCGCGCTGTCGACTGTCAGATCGGGATCGGACGGTCCTGGTTCGATCTGGCAGTAAGGTCGTCGGCGGGGAGGGAGGTGCGGCGGCGCCGCCACGGGCCGCGGCGGATGCTCGCCGGAGCAAAGCCAATCCGGCGCTACGGGGCTCCGTTTGCGACGCGACTAGGACAGGGATGGAGCTAGGAACACGGCTAACACACCCAGGGGGTTCACGCCGGCGATTGCGCCATGGCGGCGGTCAGCGACGGCGAGCTGCGGGGAGTGAACTCCGGCGAGAGGGGTAAAGGCGCTATGGGGCACGAAACTGAGCGGGAAGTAGTTTGGGAGGGTCTATACCAGTGGTAGAAGCCTCCTGTGTGGCTGGTTGGGGCAGCGCAACGTCGGAGCGGGGGTTCGACGGCGGCCGGCGGACGGCGGCGCTCGGAGTGCGTCGGCGAGGGTGCTCCGGGGCGCGGGAGCGGGCGTAGAGGGGCTCGGCGTGTTCCTCGTGGGCCGGCGAAGCAGCTACGAGGCTCGGCCGGGGCGGAGCGGCACCGAATCGGCGGCGAGGGTGGCCGGCGGCGCTCGGCTCCGAGGAGCAATGGCGGCGGCGCTCCGAGGGTAGAGGGGAGGGAGGTGGTGGTGAGGCTCGGGAATGCTCAGGAGGGTCTCGGGGGAGGGTTTTATAAGGCCCTGGGGGGTCTAGGGCGCCGGGAAGGAGGCGTGGTGCTCACGCCGAGGGGAGGCGGCGGCGGCGCTCGCCTTCCATGCCGGGGAGGCGCTTTCCAAATGGGGAGTGAGGCGAGGATGGAAAAGGGGGGGCGGAGAAGCTTCGCGGAAGGTTCGCGGGGCCACAGGCAACGCGGGAGGCGGGACGGGCGCAGCTGGCGGCGGTCGGGTCGGGCTCGGGCTCGAGCCAGAGCCTGGCTCGGCGGGGAAGACGACCCCGACAGGTGGGGTCCACCTATCGGCGGCGGGAGGCGAGGCGAGCACTGAGTTGGGCCGGGGTTTGGGTCGATTTGGCGCTGGGCCGAGTTGTGCAGGCTGGGCCGCGAGCAGTAAAGCTGGGCCGGCGCGACGGATCGTAGGGAAGAATTCGAGGGGAGAAAGCGGACATTACGCGACTGGTGAGGGAATCTGCTGTTGGGCTGGCTCGGCTGACGCGGGCTGCTGGGCCGGGGTGAGGAGAAAGAGAGGAGGCGGGCTGGGCTGAAGGGAAAAAGAGAGGGGAGCAGAATCGGACCGGGAAAAAGCTTAGGGAGTGAAAACAAACTATGGGCCAAACAACTTTTCTAGAGCTCCAAACAAAGGGGTCCAGATTTGAATTTAAATAAATTTAAATTCTTGTTTGAACCACAAGCAATACAAAAACCAATGCAGTAGCATGAATGCAACAAAAATGTTTCTATGCCTTATATTTGATTTTAATTTTCATAAATTATTTATTTAACCTATATTAAACATGAACATGATCATAAATAATCAATTAATTACTAAAAATTTTAAATATGCTATTTTTGGGTGTTACATGCGGGGAGCCCCCGAGCCCTCTGGCCTAGAAGGGATGATCGGGTCAAGTTCCTCGTCTTTTCGTAAAGCGACCCACGCTTCCCCTTCGAGGGGCTGAGGGGTGAGACGCTCTGCGCTAACCTCAAGTGGGTTCGCGAACGCGGCTGTCTCATTTGAGCTTTTAGCGGGTAGTTCAAGTGGGCGTCCGTGCCCCGTTCGTTGGGGGTCGGCTCGTGGTCCGGAGACACGTGCAACAGTGAGCGCTCGCAAAGGTTTGCTAGGCAAGGGCTTGGTCCCGTCCGACCGGGGCCAAGGGCGCGGAAGCACTCCCTCGATGGGATCCCTCAACTAGCTGCCTTTGTCCGGCCTTGAACACAACGGGGGCGTCCCCGAACTCCGCATTCGGGGTAAAGTCATGATGAGCACGACCGAACGTCCCTGACTCTGTTGATCTGGAGCGCCTGTCGAACCCGTTCGAGGGCCAGGCTTCGAACTCCTAATTAGTAAGGCCACGGAGGAGGCGTGTGACCGCTCGAGGGTAGGGCCGGCCGCCCTTCCCTCGTTCGTTTCCGACTCGGCCGGGGCGTCCGTTTGGACCCATTCGAGGGTCGGACTTCGAACCCCGGCCTCCGCGGAAAGCCTCGAGGCGATTTGGCTTACCTTGGAAGCTATCGTCGTTCACTGGCCCTTTTGACCGGGGGCGGTCGTCCGCATCTTGTGCGAGTCGTGGTTAACGTGGCGGTACATCGGCCTATCGACCGGAATTAGCCATTCGTATCCACACGATCTCGGCTGACGTGGCGCGGTGCTCTGCGTGGGAGTAATGGGCGTGCCTTTTTAGGCGGAGTGGCGTGCGTGGGTGGTGGTTGAGGTGACGGGGTGCCCAGAGTTACTGCGGCGTCGGTTCGTTTTACCGTGCCGCAGTTAATGCGGCCACCCACGCTGGGGCGGTTTTTCGCTGATGGAGCCCGTGTCTCAGCGGCTCAGCCCACCGCTGCGTTTGATGCGTGTGCTCCCCGGTCCAGGCGGTCAGGCCACTTTGATGGCGCGGTTTGAATGAGCACGCCTTTCCAGCCGCAGTGGGGTGTGCGGGTGGGAGCTGAGGCGATGTGACGACCAGAGCATCAGGCGTGCGGATTCGTTTTATCACACCCGGTCGGACACGGTCGCTCATTTCGAGGTGGTTTTCCACGCGGTTGGGCCCTATCGTCAGTGGCCAGAGCTAGCCCTCCTGCCTAGGTGACTCTGGGTTATTTCCTTCGCCCCAGCCCATCCACCTAGGCCACGGTTGTTTCGCCTGTTAATCGGTCCGGGTGGTTGGGCGCGGGAATCGTGGGGCAGGCGGGCTGAGTCAACGAGGTGATTAAGGCTTCCTGCCTGGTACAGATGGCGATTCGCATCCGCATGTGAACCCCGTGGCTATCTCGCCACGGGAGTAACAGTCGCCGCCCCCGGGTGTCTATAGAAACAGGCGTCCAGGTGGGGAAGATGACCAGCGCCGGGCTTTTGTGTAGCTTGGCAAGCATGCGGAGCCGTAAACTTTGTCCTCCCGATGGGTTCGAGAGTGAGGGTAGAGTAGTCCGGGGTTCCGACCTCGGCGCGCGACATTGATGCCAGAAGAAAGTCGGCGAGAGGCGGCGGGCATGCTGCGGGAAAGGAGCCCGACATTGCGCTCCTCATCGGGGAGGCGGTGGCCTTGCCAGTGGTGAGGCCCTGCAAGGATGTTGCGGCAGGCGCTTCATTTGCTGGGAAGCTAGCAAATGATGTTCGCTGGCCGTCGTCCTTGCAAGGACGCTCATCGACGGCAGGGCGTGAAGCCAGGCCCTGTTCGACGGTTAAGGGGTTCAACGTCTCTCCGTTCCGCAGCCGCTCGACCGCCAGGTCCTTCGGTTAGCTGGGTGCCAGAAGAAAATCGGCGAGAAAGCTGTGGAAACTGCTTCTCGTGATAGTGTGCTGGCCGGCCAACTGAAGTGGTCCAAGAGCCATGTTAGAGTGGCTCTTGTCTTTGTATCTCTGAACGACCTATGGCCGAGTGTAATTTATCCTTGTAAATTTGCCGTTCGTGGCGTGTAAGGAATAAATCTGCTTATGTGTCTAACCTTTTCGTGGGTTAGCACGATCTTGTACTCGTATCGGATATTTTTGTGTGATACCGTGCCTTTTCCCATGATTCTGGAGTGACTTTCGCGAAGGAGTTCGTTTTTTTCGCGAGCAACTTAAGTGTTGGGTGGCGGGGGGATGCCGTAGCCTTTCGAGGGCGTAGGCGGTCCCGCGACCCGGCCAACTTTCCACCGTAGTAGACTCGCGCCTTGCTTTCATCCTCCTCGATCTTCGAGGGAAAGGGACTGATAACGCATTCTAGGTTTCGGCCGAGGGGGAGTCGGATCCTCCTTGCGATCTTCGGGGCATATTAGCGAGCCCTGTATCGCGGCTTGGTGGACATCGAAACCGTTTCCGTGAGTTCCTGCAGAGATTTCGGGCGCTTGGCCCCGTATTTTCTTGATTAGTTGTGCGACATATAAGGATGTAAAGATTTAATTCGGGCGTTGTTTTTTGGTTTTGCAATCGGGTTTGCATTTGTTTGTAGTTTGTATACGTTGTGCTTCTCTTCTTGGCTCGAGATCGACTTCGGCGGAGGAAGTTCGTTCACAAGTAACTTTGGCGTCGAGTGGTGAGGGGGATGCCGTAGCCTTTCGAGGGCGTAGGCGGTCCCACGACTCGGCCGACTCTTAGCCGCAGTAGGCTTGCGCCTCGCTTTTGTCTTTCAGAGCGGTCGAAAAGAAGCTTGGCCCGACTACAACTCAATTGGAGGAGACGACGGTCACGGCCCGACTACAACCTTTCAATTTCGATGAGAGGCGTGGGGATAACTCGATTGGAGGAGACGACGGTCACGGCCCGACTACAACCTTTCAAAGACTGCGCCTTAGCGACCGATACACCACCTCCTATGGATGCCGCGTTCTTGTGGGAGCGCGTCACCCGACCTGTTCTGCAAGCAATCGAAGAACTAGCAAGAACAAGTATGATACAGGTACTGAATTTACTAGATGGGAATTGAAGTGTCTCAATCTCAAACTCAATCACCAACGAAGTGGGGTTCCGTCGACTCGAAGACGGGCGGCTGGACCAGCACGCGCGCTTACAAGCAAGTAGCAATGGCTAAACTTGATCTAAACAAAACCCGATCTGTTTGTGGCGGCTATGGGGGTATATAGGAGGGTGGAGGACGACCAAGACCAGGTGGGGGTCGTCCCACACCCCTAGGACGCGTCCCTAATGGACCCAACTTGATACATGGCCCATTGGCCCGAAATAAGGTGACACAGCACCGTGGGCAAAAAAGGTGTCTGTAGTAAATCGACGATTGCGGCCGCATCCGAATAGATATGAAGGTGAGTCTGGATCCATATGAACGTAGACTTGATAAGATTTCCATCAAGTACTTAAACGCCCAAAACGGAGTCCAGATGGAATCGTGGCGGCCGTCGCAAGTCAGCACTTTCCTGCAGTCCGAATCAAGACTTTCCAAAACGTGTTGGATTTGGTCTCTTTCCTTCCTTGGTACAATGTGACGTGGTAGCCTGGTGGGGAACGTAGGAATACTTGGAATTGGCCCCCAATCAACTTCTTTGGTCCTCCATGCCTTCCATATGTCTCTAGCACTCTTTTTAATCCATGTATGTATTTCTGAAAATGACAATGAACACACATCATGGCGCAGCATCAATTCATCGAAGACTAAACTAAGACCAGCAACTTGACTCAACCGAAACCTTTGGTTTGCAAGCCATTAATATGGTCGTATCTAAGCCGGTGATGTCCTCATCATTCTCCCCTTCTTGGCTGCAAGTCGTCCTCGACTTGCTCTTGTGGCATTCGAAAGTGATTCCTTTGTTGTTTGAACTCAAAAGTTCATCCATGTTGCATGACCACAACCAGCAATGCTCGCCTTCTTTGGGCTGACCCTGTTGCTTAAGACGAAAACTAGCAAATCTTTGCAAGACATCGTTAATGTTAGTCCAGCCCTCTATTTGATTGTGATAGTGCAGCCCAAATGGATATTTCAGATTAGCGCAAATATAAACTTTATGCACCAAATACTCTCCTTTGCAATTGTACTTGCCAACAAAGTGATATGTATGATTAGACAAGCATGAAAATTTAGAATATGAAAAAAGTTTCTCCTCTAAACATTTTAGATCACAAAGAATATCAAATTTGATATAACCCAAAGTATTTAAAGAAGACATCAATTTCAATTCATCTTGTGCGCAAGTAATAGGATGGAAAAGCTTTGCTTCAGCACATGTGTGTGGTTCCAAATAAAAAATATCACTCTTATTCACTACATGTGGCATAGAAGTACAAGAAGCATCATCGCACAAGTTCTCTTTATCACAAGGAACAACTAATTCATCTTGTGACAAAAGTAAATCAGCAGTAGGTTCCACAATTTTTTGCTCTTGAATAGCATGCATAGTGGCCAAATTTTCAGCATTAAGTATCACATCATTCTTGTGGGTATTCGTAGATAATAAAATTTCCTTTTCAGCACTCACAGCAAGCGAAAACAATGAAGCAATATTGTTGTATGATTTGCTAACCAACAAGGTTCGAATTTTAGAATTGAGCCCTTCCATGAACCTTCTCATATTATCTTCCCTACGTTGTTGTACTCCACCAAATATGATACAAATTTTAAAATCATGAAAGTATTCTTTGACAGACCTACTACCCTGCTTCAATTTGTCTAATTTTGCAAGCAAATAATCAACATAATATTTAGGAACATATTCATCTCGAAACAACATTTTGAAATCTTTCCAAGCTTGCGGAACTTTGTTGTGCCTACACATATGTTTCCATGTAATCAAAGCATACAGCGAAAATCATTTCATGTTCAGACAAGTCATAACTATCAAATTCTGCATCTACCTTACGCTCCCAATCAATATAAGCTTCAGGATCAAACATACCAGCATATAATGGCAAATGTTGAATGACATCCTGAAGATGAGGGTCCAGTTTCAACCGCTCAAAAATCTCCGTATCACCTATAAACAAACAGAGGCAACAAGAGAAACAGGTGAAGAAATAAAAGCCCTACAGCTAATAGGATGTAGCTATTTGTAAGGCGCTCACTCTCAACCTGTGATACAAGCTCTTACCAATTCTTACCTTGCTCGACAGGAGGGCACGGCTACCAACAAGTCTGCAAACCTGGAATGAAGTGTATCGGTGCCGCAGGAACAAGACCTGTAAAGCTGTAGTCGGATATGTGGAGCTATAGGTGGGCTGAAAACAAGGAATAGCTAGCACCACGTTAGTTAAAACAAAGCAAGCTGAATAATCGTTCAACGGTGGTACTGTGCTGGTCCTAGCCTAGACCGTGCTAGAGACGCGAGCCTGGACACAAAGGAAGTCACAAAGCACCACCAAAAACAAAGGTAACCACTACAATCAAATCAGCCCCTTTCTTTGTTTTTTCTTCGTTTTTTTTCTTCTTTTTTTCTCTTCTTTTTTTCCCTTTTCTTTTGGGGGACTAAAATCTTCTGATTGATGTTGTGATAACCAAAACAAATGGCAGCATACAACCCCTACCAAAACAGATTTACAATTCTTGTTTCAGCTAGCCAGATGCGCAAATCTCCAAGGCAATTGCGGAGTGCTCAGAAGGAATTTTTGATCGTGATTAGATCCGTTGGAAAGAGCACAAGTTAAGCTTTCCATGTTGTACTCAAACACCCAATTTGGAGTTTTGATGTGGGAACTGCAGCGCTTTTCTTCTCGTGCTGTACAGGAACTCCGAATCAAAAAGTGACAAGAACTCGAAACTCTAAAGGACTAAACTAAGACCAGCAACTCGATGCAACCGATGCAACCGAAAACTCAACAAGCCCTAACTAAGCAATACTAGCAAAGGCTCAAAGGGTTTATAGGATTACAGTAAAACTAATCTACTATTTTTTTTGGCTTTTCTGGACTATAGGAAAATAAAAAACAGCAAAGGATTGATATACTCTCACCGATAAACCTCGCTCTGATTACCAACTGATGTGAACCTGCTGGTGTTTGTGCCCGATCTTTCGATGAGAGGCGTGGGGGATAACTCGATTGGAGGAGACGACGGTCACGGCCCGACTACAACCTTTCAAAGACTGCGCCTTAGCGACCGATACACCACCTCCTTTAGCTGCCACGATCTTGTGGAGCGCGACACCCATTCCTGCAAGCAATCGAAGAACTAGCAAGAACAAGTATGATACAAGTACTGAATTTACTATATGGGAATGAAGTATCTCAATCTCAAACTCAATCACCAACAAAGTGGGGTTCCGAAGACTCGAAGACGGGCGGCTGGACCAGCACGCGCGCTTACAAGCAAGTAGCAATGGCTAAACTTGATCTAAACAAAACCCGATCTGTTTGTGGCGGCAATTGGGGTATATGAGAGGGTGGAGGACGACCAGGACCTGGTGGGGGCCGTCCCACAACCCTAGGACGCGTCCCTAATGGACCCAACTTGATACATGGCCCATTGGCCCAAAATAAGGTGACACAGCACCGTGGGCAAAAAAGGTGTCTGTAGTAAATCGACGATTGCGGCCGCATCCGAATAGATATGAAGGTGAGTCTAGATCCATATGAACGTAGACTTGATAAGATTTCCATCAAGTACTTAAACACCCAAAACGGAGTCCAGATGGAATCGTGGCGGCCGTCGCAAGTCAGCACTTTCCTGGAGTCCGAATCAAGACTTTCCAAAACGTGTTGGATTTGGTCTCTTTCCTTCCTTGGGCCAATGTGACGTGGTAGCCTGGTGGGGAACGTGGGAATACTTGGAATTGGCCCCCAATCAACTTCTTTGGTCCTCCATGCCTTCCATGTGTGTCTAGCACTCTTTTTAATCCACGTATGTATTTCTGAAAATGACAATGAACACACATCATGGTGCAGCATCAATTCATCGAATGTAGGAATAATAATCATGATATAGGATTGATTCACCTTTCGATTACAAGCCATTAATATGGTCATATCTAAGCCGGTGATGTCCTCATCAAGAAGTACTTTATTATTATCATCATGCGATAAGATGAAATCACAAAGTTGTACAGGGAGTTCAATGGGTAGAAGCGACTGTTGGCGGTCGTTACAGCCTAATTTTGACTGATTTTTACCGCCAAAGTCTCGGTAAATAAAAGGCATATAGACATAGTTCTATGCATTATTAGGCTTATACTAACCATTTCCATGAGTCTTGGTGTTTCTAAGTGCTTTGTAGGAATTTACCCAGAAACGGCATCAAACGGGCAATCCGCCGGTTGGGCTAGAAGTAGACTATAAATTAGCACGAGCATAAACAGTCTCAGATGTCAAGTTGGAGTGCACCAATGCGAAGTGCTCGTCCAGACGATTCCGTCGGATATATTATTTGCATCATCATTTGGAGTCCGGAATAAAAGGATATTAAACTCCAAAGGTCAGTGCTGACGTGATCAGGTAGCAGTGGGACCCACGTGCAGGTGCTGTCCCCTCACGTAGCTTGTGCCACATGCGACACCACCACAGCAGACAGCAACGTGCAGCACATACAGCAAACAGCAGCACAGCATGCAGCTAGCACAGCACAACAGCAAACAGCAACGAAATGCAACACAGCAATGCATGCGAAGGATGTGCATGCGTGCATACAGCCGGGCCCACGAGCAGGCAGACAGCACACAGCATGTGCGTGCGAGTGCAGAGCAGAGGCGGCAGCGGCAGGCCAGGCCAGAGCCAGGGGCAGGACTGCAGGAGGCCCAGCCGAGCAGCAAAGCGCAGGGAGCAAGGGCGGGCCCCGCCACATAGAAGCCAGGAGCTCGCGCACAGGAGGACGGCGCGCAGCGCCCTCTGCGCGTACGTGACCAGGCCAGGGCGGCCCCACCAGCCAGCGACTCAGCGCCAAGGCGATGCGCAGGAAGGCGGTGCCGGTGCATGCACTGATGCACAGAGGCGGCAACACGGACACGCGGCCGACGCCTGTTGGCCGCCAGGTCTTCACGCGCATCAGCCACGGAGTCAAGGCGGCGCTAGCTGGGACACATGGCGCCAAGAGAGAAACTTGGCCAGAATATTCCTGCAGCATCTCACATCCCCAAGGCACCTCTCCACTATAAATAGGACCCCTCTCCTCACTTGTAAAACACACCACTTAGGAGTAAGTTTCCAATCACTCTCTTTGAAGATGTAGAGTTAGGCTAGTCCAGTTGTGAGTTAGAGTCAGGGTCGAGCTTCGCTCGGGATTCCGGAGTCGTCTTCTGGAGTTCTGGTAAAGCTCTTGTATCTTATCCTTTTCTTTATGCAAGACTCTGAGTTCTCAATATATTTATCTTCTGCATTTACTTGAGTTATTTATTCTGCATTTATTTCGCGAGTAAATGTAGGATGTCTAGTCTTGGTTACAAGCTGTTGTAGTCTGGTTCTGGAAGTTCTAGCCTAGTTCTTTATCTCAGCTGGTTCATCGTCCTTCGTGGAGTGGATGAGTATAATTGTATACTTGTTGCTCTGCTGGGTTGCTTGCTCTTTCTAGGAGAGTAAGTAGTTATTGTCTAGCGTAGGCGTGGTGCCTAGTCCAGACAGTAACCTTGGTTTGCATTCGAGTCCACGGTTGTGTGGTAGCCGTTAGGTGGTGACAGTCCTATACGGTCTACGTAGTCCACCACGTCCGGCTCGACCCGTAGGAGCCTCCTGCGGTTGTTCACTGACACCCCTTCTCATCCCTTTCTGACTGTCGGGTGCTCCGCTTCCCGACGCCGAGATAATAGAACTAGGAAAAGAACCACAGATGTCATTCTCCATGCTAGCCGTAACCTTTGCTAGAGATATCTCAAGGCCAGTGGAAGTATTTAGGAATCCTTTCCTATCTCGTTGTACTCCCACT
>OAMR01000668.1:65279-87631 GCA_900205405.1 Echinochloa crus-galli | reverse complement strand
GCACCACGCCTACGCTAGACAATAACTACTTACTCTCCTAGAAAGAGCAAGCAACCCAGCAGAGTAACAAGTATACAATTATACTCATCCACTCCACGAAGGACGAGGAACCAGCTGAGATAAAGAACTAGGCTAGAACTTCCAGAACCAGACTACAACAGCTTGTAACCAAGACTAGACATCCTACATTATACTCGCGAAATAAATGCAGAATAAATAACTCAAGTAAATGCAGAAGATAAATATATTGAGAACTCAGAGTCTTGCATAAAGAAAAGGAAAAGATACAAGAGCTTTACCAGAACTCCAGAAGACGACTCCGGAATCCCGAGCGAAGCTCGACCCTGACTCTAACTCACAACTGGACTAGCCTAACTCTACATCTTCAAAGAGAGTGATTGGAAACTTACTCCTAAGTGGTGTGTTTTACAAGTGAGGAGAGGGGTCCTATTTATAGTGAAGAGGTGCCTTGGGGATGTGAGATGCTGCAGGAATATTCTGGCCAAGTTTCTCTCTTGGCGCCATGTGTCCCAGCTAGCGCCGCCTTGACTCCGTGGCTGATGCGCGTGAAGACCTGGCGGCCAACAGGCGTCGGCCGCGTCTAGTCCAGACAGTAACCTTGGTTTGCATTCGAGTCCACGGTTGTGTGGTAGCCGTTAGGTGGTGACAGTCCTATACGGTCTACGTAGTCCACCACGTCCGGCTCGACCCGTAGGAGCCTTCTGCGGTTGTTCACTGACACCCCTTCTCATCGATTTCTGAGTGTCGGGTGCTCCGCTTCCCGACGCCGAGATAATAGAACTAGGAAAAGAACCACAGATGCCATTCTCCATGCTAGCCGTAACCTTTGCTAGAGATATCTCAAGGCCAGTGGAAGTATATAGGAATCCTTTCCTGTCTCGTTGTCCTCCCACTAGCTAGACCGCTCTTCTATCACTATCCTGAACTTCTCCTTGTGTGTGTCAACTACATATCACTCCTATCCTATCCTTTACCCCCGCCTTGTTAGCCGAAGATCGGAAGTAGTACTTATTAAGGACAGGGCAATAGTCAATATTCTTTATCCAATGCTTCCCTGTGGACATAAATATGATACCTAGGAATACTCCCGGGTGAAATGCTACATCGGTATCCGTGCGCTTGCGGATTTATATCTGTATCGTAACAATACCAATGAACACTCCTTGCACCATTACTGGGATTCACAATCCTGATAGTGGAATGTAAGAAGTGTCAACAAGCATTTCTGGCGCCGTTGCCGGGGTAGCAGTTGGTGAAAGATATTGATGACTGACACTGGTGTCTATTAACTTAATTTACCGCTAGCATTAGCGGGAATCACCCCTGTTTGCTTGAGTATGTTTCAAACAGGAGGAAGTAGAGAGCGCAGGGTGCCCGATCATGCAGGATTTATGAATCTTTGCCCCTGTCTACTGCAATATGCGCGCAAGTTTCGAAACGAAAAGAAATTCCCACAGGTATGTGTTTATATTAGAAAAATATACATGTATACTATCATAATCATGTGCAGCCTGGAGGGAAGATCGTCGTCCTGGAGAAAAATCAAAATCAAATGTGACGGACGAACGACGCTGCATCACCGCAATTCCATCTCAAATTGTCGGTAATGGCAAAGAAAATTCAAGGTATGTGAGATAGTCCTACCCATAGACTTTAAATTTTGAGTACCTGCTAGGAGGTAACCTATGCATTATCCTTTCAATTTTTGCATTATCCACTGCATGTTTGCTATCAATCATTCAATTTCTATGCCTTCTTTTTGAATGGGTGGCTCCTCGACTTTGAGGCCTAGTCTAGATAGGTAGTGAAGCCTTTTTGCTGCCTATTTATTCGATGTTCTTAGTCCAACTCATGGCAGCCCCTATTTTGTGTCGGTGATTCCCAAGTGTGGTTGGTTCACCGTCTATAGGGTTAAATGGGACTGTCTCCGACCACACCTTAGAAATGGATGATCAGTTTGCGCAATGAGAAACGCCAGTCTTAGAAATTCATGCATTCTATCACCCCAGGCTTAGAAATTCATGCATTTTATCATCCCATTTTTTCCAATCCACTGCATGTTTCCCATTCTTGCATTTGCATTCATTCGCCCCACCATCGTTTTGCATTGAAAAAAAGCTAAAAAAATCAAAAAAATATCCAGCGATCACCGGTTTAGACCAAGGTGTGCATTTGTCTGCAAGCCTTGTTTCAAGGCTAGTGGCCAAATTTCACTTGGCCTGGCTAGTTTTCGCTTGTTCTTTGCGCTTCGCGCAAGAGATGAGACGTACCCAATCCACGCCTCCGCTCCTTTGCCGCTCGACTAGCTTGTTTTAGGACCCATTGTTTCAACATTTGCACACAAGCTGGTTATGCGGCATTCCATTAGTTGGCATATTTGAGTGCCGATCCCCTTCGCCACACCCATGACCGTGTATCCGTCCATGACAACAAGAACACGGAGGAGGATTCAGCCAACTACGTGGAGTCATGTCGGCGTAGCGCCATCACCATTGCATCGATTCAGAAAGTCTTCATCATCAAATGCCAACGGTGAGCACACTCAGGTACGTGAAAAAGGTTTTTGCTTTTTACCTGAATTAAAGCAAAGTTCATATGCTCATGTGAATACTTCTTGATGTTATCATGCCACCTTTATCTGGCCATATGCTTATCTCCATGTGAATATCTCTCAATGTCTTCATGCTCCCTTTATCTATTTTGGTTTGCTCTAGTTTGAATGTAATCTCGAGAACACATTCATAAGCTCTTTAAATTAAGCATGGTGCTTAGGTTAATTAACTTGCTTTAATCGAATTAGACATGGTGTCAAGTTTGATTAATGAACCTTTAAAGCAATACTTCTATGGATATTGGTTGTATGTGTAGACTAACCCCTGCAGAAAAAAAAATCAAAAACAAAAAAAAAGAGAAGGGGGAGTCCCAAAATATACTTCACACCGGAGATGAAGGCTATGGATACAGTTGAAGCCCAAGGTGGACAATCATTCCAGGTATGCACATTTTGCAGTAAATTATAAGTAACCTGGAACAGGAAGTTGCATCGTCCGAGGCATTCTCTCCAGATCGGACGGTGACAAGAACAATTGAAGGAAGGAGAAGTCCCGCTCATGGACTTAAACAAGAGCTCTCACCGCGAGGTAAACCGGTATGTATCCCATGTTTCCCTTTCCAAAATTTTGATTTCATCAATGCATTTGCATGTTTCCCTTTCCAAATGTGAATCACCCTTGCATTAGAATTAAGAGAAAACAAAGAGGAAATTTTTCGGGAAGTGGGTAGTTCGGCCGATCTATCCAGTTTGGCCAAACCTACCCCTGTGCCCGCATGTGCACTAACCTGTAGGGTTATGTCAAGAAAAGACCAGAGAGTATAGTCGTCCAGGTACACCATTCACTTCCAAATCCTTTCACCCTGAGCCACAAACTCCATTTGCAACATCCTTTCACCTAACACTCAACATATTCATCCATCCATCCAGAGCCAAATTTCGTGCAAACCCCATACTTGGTCAGTTCGGCCGAGGGTCTCATCCTCGACCGATCCTAACCTCCACCTTCTACCACAAAATTTGCCCCACCAGCACAAAACCATGGTGTGATCCTTTTGATCCTTTGGTCATGTTATCCTGTCCATAATAATCCACCAAAGTTCCCATGCCTATGTGCTGGACGAGGCTCGTAAGAGGAGGTCAAAAGGGTGAATATCACAGTGGCTCAGTCGAGCCATGGTGATTTAATCGAGTTCCTCCTCCTCTCACTCGTCTGTGGGTGACACTCTGGATGCATGAAGGAAGCTGGCTCCATTCAGGTTTGCACTTGGATATTCCTTGAGTACATTTCTCTCTCAATTCTATGCAATGTTTGATTCACTTGCATGAGAAAAAAATACAGAAAAACAACAAAAATATTTCCCTTCTCCTGATCATTATGCTGCCTCTTGAAAACAGTTTGTGGAGGTTAAATCCCTGTAAGAATGACAAACACCGTGTAACTAAATGCTAGACCTTGATCATATAGTCCCTCGGGTATTGTCGTTCTAACATTTTGCAGGCATCATTTCGTGGTCTCCATTCCTAAAGACGATCAAGCACATTCGGTACACGAGCATTGGTGAGGCTAGGGACACTCCCCTACTTCATCACATGTCTCGGCACCGATGAAGGCCAACTCAGAGATCACTGACACCGATGTTCCAAGCCAAGCTTGGGGGAGGACCCTCACGAGGTAAGTCCCAACCGTATCATTCAAGTTGCATCTTTGATCTGGTTTTCCTTTCATTTTAGTTTGAATAATAAAAATACTAAAAATATTTGCTTTGGAATAAATAACTCCCAACTATGCATGGAATAAATCTTATGCCTCTCACCATGGAAATGATGAATAGTTGCTCTGTCTTATATCTTGCAAGTACCTTGTTCACAACCTGTTACTCTATTGGTGCTTGAGTTATTTGGCATGAGTGAAAAAAATGAACCTAAAAACCTTGTGGGAGCATATGCTTTATTCCAAGTCTAAGGGTCTCTTTGGTTGGGCTTTTGGGGCTGCTTTTGCTTCTAAAAAAGTTAAAAGCCAACCAAAGGGGTACAAACCTATAGGAGCTTTGGACAAAAGCAGGCTTTTGTGTAGTGCAAAACTCACAGCAGCTCGCACCCTGCTTTCTCCGGCTGTGGAAACGGTAATTACCCGCCTGCCACTCGTTATGAGGTACCGATTCGTTTTCTGTCTTATTTTCCCCGTTCGGCAGGACCGAGCAACAGCGGCAGCGGCGAGCTTGGCCAGCGGTGCGGCGGCGGACCGGCGAGCGCGGCCCCATGGGCGGCGGCCGCCCGTCCAGCTCGGCCCCATGGGTCGCGGCGGCGGAGCGACACCACGAGCTCGACCCCATGGCAGCAGCGGTGCGACACAACGAGCTCGGCCCCATGGCGGCGACGGTCCGGCAAGCGCGGCCCCCTGGCATTTTGTCATTCCGGGTGCTTGTTTGAAGGTAGGGGCAGTGGGGATGGATGCTTACCAAGGAGGCCATCGCCGAGTCACTGAACTTCATGAAGATGCTCGTAAGTGGTGATTTTTGGCGAGGGAACCTTCAAATTGGTGTAGGGGATTGGTGGAGAGGATGATGATGATTCTATAGGTGGAGAGAATCGTAACGAGATGGACTAAACTCATGGATTTGTGGGGCGAGTGGAGCTTTGCTCTGTACTTCTATCTAGCAGGAAGGTAGAAGAAGAACTGTTCTTTTCTCCGAACATACCTGGCCGACTCCTGCTCCTATTTGATGTACAAGCTAATGCATGGCATTTGCGTGGCGATGCACAAATGAACGATGGCACTTGAGCGGTGAGTGCGCAGGCAAGCAAGCAGCTTACCGAGCGATGGTGCAGTGTAGACATACAAACACGTACATGAAAATCATCAACTTCGAACGTGAAAAACTATGAAATATCTTGTATAATTTTCTTTTTTAAAATAATTATTTACATCTCTAGAAATTTTCTTTTTAAAAATAATTATTTACATGTGCATCTTTGAACAGTACTACATTACAGTGTTTTACTATTATTTTGCATATATAAACCATCCTCAGGGGCATTATAGCCATTTCATACTAGACCTACACAGCCACAGCCAATTCAACCAAAGGGCTTCCAGCTTTTCCACAGCTCACAGCCCACAACAGCTTTTTCCACAGCTCACAGTCCACAACAGCTTTTTTCACAGCCACAGCCCAACCAAACACACCCTAAGTTGTTGGGAGGAATGATATAGTGAGAATTTGGTTAAGTTCTGTTCTGCTCGTAGTACGGGGAAAATCTCGGAGATTTATGCTTTCAAAAAGAAACAAGTTCCTCATTGGTCAAAATACCTACTAGAGCCATATGATAAGCTTAGTTGAAAATTTCTACTCATATGCTGCTTGTTATCTTAGTGAGCTTTGTCAAATTGTTGTGACCTTTGAGTGAAACTTTTTATATTCTTAGAGATCGAGATCCACGCACACACACCACCCCTCACTTGCAATTCCTACACTGGGAGTTAGCAAACATTTTCCATCATCCATCCACAAAAATAAATGCTCCATGTTCTATGATTTCCCTCTCCAAATATTCTTGATAGAGACATGGGCTATGCAAAAAGAAAAGCATGCCAAAGAAGCATGGCAAAAATAAAAAGAAAAAGAAAAGCATGCCAAAGAGCATGGCAAAAAGAAAGGGAAAAAGAAAAGCATGCCAAGTGGCATGGCAAAAAAATATGAGAATAAAAGATAGCCCATGTTCTCGAAAATAAATCAAGGAGAGGGAGATTCATCCAAGGAGTTCCACCATATTCCATTCCACTGTATTCCACTCCATCCATCCCACACACTTGCACTTCTCGATCTTAAGATGTGATTTGTTTCCTCATAGATCCGGTCTTTGACTTAGCAAAATATAAGATGTGTGCATGCCATCATCTTTTGTTCCTGAGCCACACAAAAAGCCTTATTAGATGTTAGGATGAAAAGAAGGCACAAGCCTTTGGTGAGGATTCAAATACACTTGAGTGATTGAGTGTGCCAATGAGGAACAATTTGTAGTTTTCAAAAAACTTGTGAAAAACTCCGAGATGGGATATTGAAAAGAGTAGAGTGGAATAAAACTGATTTTTTTTTCTATTCATCCTTTCAACTGCCCAAGATAAGGAGATTGCTATAAGCCCCATAGGTAAAAAGGTGAGTTAAAAACTTAGCCATTGATTTGAGTATCCTAAAGTACTAGTTGTTTACAAATGTTACTTGCAAGATACAATAATATTGTAGCAACTCCTGATCCACCGAGCCTAAGTTTTTATCTTTGCTCGAGGACGAGCAAAGGTCTAAGCTTGGGGGAGCTTGTTGGCGGTCGTTACAGCCTAATTTTGACTGATTTTTACCGCCAAAGTCTCGGTAAATAAAAGGTATATAGACATAGTTCTATGCATTATTAGGCTTATACTAACCATTTCCACGAGTCTTGGTGTTTCTAAGTGCTTTGCAGGATTTTACCCAGAAACGGCATCAAACGGGCAATCCGCCGTTTGGGCTAGAAATAGACTATAAATTAGCACGAGCATAAACAGTCTCAGATGTCAAGTTGGAGTGCACCAATGCGAGGTGCTCGTCGAGACGATTCCGTCGGTTATATTATTTGCATCATTTGGAGTCCGGAATAAAAGGATATTAAACTCCAAAGGTCAGTGCTGACGTCATCAAGTAGCAGTGGGACCCACGTGCAGGTGCTGTCCCCTCACGTAGCTTGTGCCACATGCGACACCACCACAGCAGACAGCAACGTGCAGCACATACAGCAAACAGCAGCACAGCATGCAGCTAGCACAGCACAACAGCAAACAGCAACGAAAGGCAACACAGCAATGCATGCGAAGGATGTGCATGCGTGCATGCAGCCGGGCCCACGAGCAGGCAGACAGCACACAGCACGTGCGTGCGAGTGCAGAGCAGAGGCGGCAGCGGCAGGCCAGGCCAGAGCCAGGGGCAGGACTGCAGGAGGCCCGGCCGAGCAGCACAGCGCAGGGAGCAAGGGCGGGCCCCGCCACACAGAAGCCAGGAGCTCGCGCACAGGAGGACGGCGCGCAGCGCCCTCTGCGCGTACGTGACCAGGCCAGGGCGGCCCCACCAGCCAGCGACTCAGCGCCAAGGCGGTGCGCAGGAAGGCGGTGCCTGTGCATGCACAGAGGCGGCAACACGGACACGCGGCCGACGCCTGTTGGCCGCCAGGTCTTCACGCGGATCAGCCACGGAGTCAAGGCGGCGCTAGCTGGGACACATGGCGCTAAGAGAGAAACTTGGGGAGAATATTCCTGCAGCATCTCACATCCCCAAGGCACCTCTCCACTATAAATAGGACCCCTCTACTCACTTGTAAAACACACCACTTAGGAGCAAGTCTCCAATCACTCTCTTTCAAGATATAGAGTTAGGCTAGTCCAGTTGGGAGTTAGAGTCAGGGTCGAGCTTCGCTCGGGATTCCGGAGTCGTCTTCTGGAGTTCTGGTAAAGCTCTTGTATCTTTTCCTTTTCTTTATGTTCGACTCTGAGTAATCAATATATTTCCTCTGCATTTACTTGAGCTATTTGTTCTACATTTATTTCGCGAGTAATTGTGGAAACTCTAGCCTTGGTTATAAGCTGTTGTAGTCTGGTTCTATAAGTTCGCTCTTAGTCCTTTGTCTTAGCTGGTTCTCGTCCTTCGTGGAGTGGATGAGTATAATTGTATACTTGTTGACTCTGCTGGGTTGCTTGCTCTTTCTAGGAGAGTAAGTAGTTATTGTCTAGCGTAGGCGTGGTGCCTAGTCCAGACAGTAACCTTGGTTTGCATTCGAGTCCACGGTTGTGGGTGGTAGCCGTTAGGTGGTGACAGTCCTATACGGTCTACGTAGTCCACCACGTCCGGCTCGACCCGTAGGACCTTCTGCGGTTGTTCACTGACACCCCTTCTCATCGCTTTCTGAGTGTCGGGTGCTCCGCTTCCCGACGCCGAGGATAATAGAACTAGGAAAAGAACCACAGATGTCATTCTTCTTGCTAGCCGTAACCTTTGCTAGAGATATCTCAAGTCCAGTGGAAGTATATAGGAATCTTTTCCTGTCTCGTTGTCCCACTAGCTAGACGCTCTTCTATCACTATCCTGAACTTCTCCTTGTGTGTGTCAATTGCATATCACTCCTATTCTATCCTTTACCCCCGCCTTGTTAGCCGGTACTTTAATTAGTAGTACATCCTTGTTAATAGTCAATATTCTTTATCCAATGCTTCCCTGTGGACATAAATATGATACCTAGGAATACTCCCGGGTGAAATGCTACATCGGTATCCGTGCGCTTGCGGATTTATATCTGTATCGTAACAATACCAATGAACACTCCTTGCACCATTACTGGGATTCACAATCCTGATAGTGGAATGTAAGAAGTGTCAACAGCGACGTAGCTGACGTAGTACACCGGCCTTTGCACCGGCAGGGCGTGGCCCTCCTCCACCCTCTCGATGACGATGACCGCGCTAACTACTTGAGTAGTCGCAGCCACGTAGAGCTAGAGGGGCTCGTTGTCCTGCGGCGGCGTCAGGATGGGTGCATGTGCTAGCAACGCTTTCAGCCAGTCGAGGGCCCTTTGTGCCTCGAGGGTCCAGGTGAAACGTTCGTGTTTCCTCAGGAGTCGGTACAAGGGCAAGCCTTTCTCGCCGAGTCGCAAAATGAAGCGGCTCAGCGCCGCGAGGCAGCCTAGCACATTCTGTACCCTTGAGATCTCGGATCGGTCCCATTCGTTCCAGGGCCGATACTTTTTCGGGATTGGGCTCGATGCCTCGCTGGGAGACGATGAAACCCAACAGCATGCCACGCGGCACGCCGAACACGCATTTCTCCGGGTTCAGTTTTACCCCGTTTGCCCAGAGGGAATCGAATGTGATTCGAAGATCGTTGACTAGGTCATCCTCCTTTCTACATTTCACAACGATATTTTCCATTCTTTTTCTTAACTAAAACAGGATTAGCTAGCCACGTGGGGTGAAATACCTCCTTGGTGAACCCGGCCTCCAAAAGCTTGCGCAGCTCTTCCCCAATCGCGCGGCGCTTCTCCTCGTCGAAGCGACGCATGCGCTGCATCACCGGTCTGGCTTGAGGCTGGATATCAAGGGAGTGTTCGGCGACCTCCCTCGGAATGCCAGGCATGTCCGAGGGGCTCCACGCGAAGATGTCGGCATTGGCGTGGAGGAAGTCGACGAGCACTGCTTCCTATTTGGGGTCGAGGGAGGAGGTGACCTTGACTGTCCTACCCTCGAGATCGTTCGGATCGAGGGGTACAGCCTTGGTCTGCTCCGCGGGCTCGAAACTGCCCGCATGTTTGTTGTGGGAGTCGGCGGCCTCGTTGAGCATCTTCTCGAGGTCAGCTACCTGGGCCTCGAGGCAGGCGTGGGCCTCGGCGTGCTCGAGGCACTCTTCGTCGCATTCGTAGGCGTGCTCGAACGTCGGCCCTACCATGATGATGCCCTTCGGCCCCGGCATCTTCAGCTTGAGGTAGGTGTAGTTGGGGACCGCCATGAACTTGGCGTAGGCTGGCCGTCCAAGTATGGCGTGGTAGGCCCCTCGAAATCCCACCACCTCGAAGGTGACGACTTCTTGCGGAAGTTGCCGGGAGTGCCAAAGTAGACGGGCAGGTCGTCCGCCCGAGGGGCTGGACCTTCTTACCCGGCGCGATGCCGTGAAACGATGATAAGCTGGGCTTCAGCTTGTCCGCGCCGATCCCCATTAACTCCAGGGTGCTGGAGAACATGATGTTGAGGCTGCTGCCTCCATCCATCAACACCTTGGATAATCGGGTGTTGCCGATCACCGGGTCGAAGACGAGGGGATAGTATCCCGGGTTGGGGATGTGATCCGGGTGGTCTTCGCGACCAAAGGAGATAGTCTCCGTCGACCAGTCGAGGTACGAGGGCGTGGTGGGGTGGGCGTTGTAGATCTCTTGGCGTTCGCGTCGCCGCCGTCGCGAGGACATGTTCGTCGTGGGTCCCCCCGGCGATGAAGCAGACGTTCTCCACGAACGGGAACTCGCCGCCTACGGCGTCGCCGCCACCGCTGGAATCTTTCTTCGTGTCCCCCTCCTTCACAACGAGGCGCCGGTAGTGCTTCTTGATCATCTCGCACTGCTCGAGGGCGTGCGAGACGGCGTTGTTGTGGTATGGGCACGACTTCTTGAGCATGTCGTCGAACCGGCCTCCTGGGGGCGGCGGGGGTCGAGGTCCCCGCCGGGCTTGTTCCACGGCGAGGGCTTCGTCAGAGTCGTCCTCACGTTGTTGGCCATGCACAGGTCTCGGGCCTCGTTTGCCCAGATTGCTCTGCTTGTGTTGCTTGTGCTTCTTCGCTTGCTCCTTGGGTCGGCCACCTTCCGTAGGCACCTCCTCCGCGCGCTTCCCCTTCTTGCCGTCGCAGGTGGCCCGAACCGCCTCCTCCCCCGACACGAAGTTGGACGCGATGTCGAACAGCTCGCTGACGCTGGTGGGATGGTTGTGGCCGAGCTCGTGCACCAGCTCACGGCATGTCGTACCCTCGAGGAAGGCTTTGATGACCTCGGCGTCACCAACGTTGGGGAGCTCATTGCAGATCTTGGAGAAGCGACGTATGTAGTCCCTCATGGGCTCGCTCGACCTTTGGCGGCACCCCCGCAGGTCCCAGGAGTTGCCTGGGCGCACGTAGGTGCCCTGGAAGTTTCCCACGAACAACTTGACCAGGTCGCCCCAGTCGTGGATCTGATTCGCGGGCAGGTGCTCGAGCCACTGCCAGGCTGAATCCGCGAGGTGGAGTGGCAGGTTGCGGATGATCGTGTAGTCGTCCGTGGCGCCACCCAACTGACAAGCCAAACGGTAATCATTGAGCCAAACCTCGGGATTAGTCTCACCTGAGTACTTGGTGATGGTCGCCGGCTGTCGGAAACGAGGGGGGATGGCCAATGGTCGCCGTGCGGATGGCGGGGCTGAACACCCGAGTCCCCGCGGGCTCAGGCGTCGGGCTCTTGTCCTCCTCCTCGTCGAAGCGCCCCCCGCAACATGGATGGTACCCTCGGCTCGTCGCTGTGTCGTACCTCTTCTTGTTTAGGATGTTGCGGGCATCGCCATCGTCGGCGGCGCCGCGCATGTCCTGAAGCCGGTCCCTCATGGTCCTTCGCTCGCCGGGGTGATGGGTTATGAGCGCTTTACCGTCGTCCGTTGGACGGTTCAGCGTCCACTTCACCCGGTGAGGGGTGTGAACGGACTCCTCCTTGTCCTGCCCGTTGACCTCGGCCCTCGAGTTGGCCTGGTGTCGAATGCGGGAGGCGGAACTCAAAGCCTGTAGGACGACCGCCTTCTCGACGAGGCTCCGTGCCTCGCGGTGCAGGAGCCGAGCTGATGGTGTAGACGGCTCGGGGATGGCCCGTAGTAGCGTTACTACGGTAACGAGCTTTTGGCTCGCGCGCGGCAAGTCGGCGTTGCCATCATTCTCGATGCGGATGCGGGCAAGACGCCTCTAGTGCCGCTCGAAGCTGCTGCACCTGACAGCGTTCCTCCTGGAGCCTGTCCTCCAACTCCTTCACCTGTGCAAGCTGGGCCTACGCTAACGCCTCATCGCCCTGAGGCGTCGCGGTGCTGGCATTGGCGGGCGTTGCGGCGCCCGTGTCCGGAGGTTGCTCGCGAATGGCCCCAGCCGCCGTCGGGGTCTTGTCTCGGTTGTCGTCATCGCCGCTTTCATCTTCGCTTCCGGTCCCGACCTCGCCGTCGATGACGAAGCATCCTAGCGTGGGGTCGCTTTCTCCCTCGCTGGAGAAGTCGAAGCAGTGATCGACGGAGTTCAGGAACTGTCGGAGTGCCTCGGCGTCTCGCAGCCCGGCGTAGTCCCACTCTTCGCTGCTGGAGCCGGGTGGATACCACTCGTCGGGTGAGGCGGCGTGGCAGCGCGTCGTGCCATCTAGTGAGGATGAGTGGCCGGCGCGGTTTCGAGCCCTGCGCGGGCGCGCGGGCCGCGCTGTCCTTCTCCCTCGTGGCACGCTCGTGTGGCGCCGGTACGTCGGTTGGTATCCGCCCCCTGGTGGGGCGGGCTGGTGGGTTCCCCCACTGCTACGCTGAGCAGCAGTGCGGGGTGCCCTGGGCCGCTCCGATTGCGTGCATCGTGGTCGGCGGCTTGCCTGTCCCTGGTGGGTCGGGGGCAGCCCGGCTCGTGACGGCGCAGTGGCGTCGTGGCTGGCACGCATGTTGGCGCGTACCGTCGTGGAGATCATCGCGGCCGCGTTGCGCAGCCCCATCGAGAACTGGGCCGGCGCGACAGCCGTTCCCTGGCGGTTCCCTTCCGCAGGGTTCGCCGAGGATGTCGCGGTCCCTCCTGACTCCGCGTCAGGCGGTGGCACCCGCGGGTCGTCCCTATCTGAGAGTGTTACCCACACGGGCTGGCGCTGCTCCACCTGCACCTGCAGGCCTCGCAGCTGGCGGCGGCTCAGGAGCCCGCCTGCCGAAGACGATGATGACGATGTCTCTACCTCGTCGGTGCGATGAAGTTGCATGAGGTAGTTGGACTCGTCTGACTCAAACGTCATGCTCCCAAACTGGATCATGAATCCAGGTGGGAATCCGCCGGCAGTCCCGTCGGGGGACCCCGTCATCGGTGGCTCGTCGCAAGATGCCATCAAGGGAACTGGCGAGAAAGGTGAATCGCACAGCGAACCCCCTACCTGGCGCGCCACTATCGGCGTCGGAAATGGCCGGCACTTACCTTGTTGAGGCCTCTCAAATGGGAGGTTTGGGTGCGGGGCGCGGATTCCAGCCTTGGTTGCCGTAGTTGTTCGGTCGGTACCCGTTGTTGTTGGAGTTGTTGATGTAGTGGGCATCTTCTCGCGTCTCGGGGCAGTCGTTCCCCGAGTGGCCTGTGTTGCCACAGACTTCGCAGGTCATGCGAGCGTCCATGGCTTGCACCGTTTCTTGAGCAGGGGCCTCCAGTTTCTTCATCAGGAGGTCCATCTTGGCAGCGAGCATGTCCAGAGCTTCAACTTGGTGAACTCCTCGGGTCTTTGGTTGAGTCCGGTCGTCGGACCAACCTTGGTTCTCGACCATCTTCTCTATGAGGGCCTTCGCACGACTCTCCTCAAGAGAGAAGAACGAGCCTCCAGCAGCAGCATCCAGGTATTCATGGGCAGATTTTCTCAGCCCGTGATAGAAGGTTTGGATTATAAACCAACTCTGCATACCATGGTGAGGACAAGCAGAAATGTAGTCCTGGAGGCGATCCCATGCCTCCGGGACTGTTTCATCTTTTAGCTGCTGGAAACTAGCTATTTTGTTCCGGAGGGCGTTGGTTTTCCCAACCGGAAAGAATTTTAGCAAGAAAGCGCTAGTGCATTTATCCCAAGTATCTATAGCATCGCGGTTAGCATAAAACCATTGTTTTGCCTTGCCTAATAATGAGAATGGAAATAAACGAAGGCGAATAGCATCGATACTTACTCCGCGGATGGTGAAAGTGTTGCAGATCTCCAGGAAATGCTGGAGATGAGCATTGGCATCTTCATGTGGCTTGCCGTAGAATGGGCTAGCCTGGACCATGTTGATGAGGGCTGGCTTGAGCTCGAAACTACCATCTCCGACAGGCGGAGCTGGTCCGGTACGCACGTTCGCGCTCGATGGAGCGGAGAACTCGCGGATCGTCTTGGCAGCCATCCTCGATGAAGTTGGAGTCACGACGGGAAGGACTGGGTTCGTCGAAAGGAGTTGCTTCTGAGGAGGCACAACACGGGGTCGTACTTTCCTCACAAATGACTCCGGATTTTCTTGGAAGTTTGACGGTAGCTGGAAACCAGTCATGCACTGCTCTGCTCCACAAGGACCAACGAACAGAGCAAGGATAAACCCGCTTGAGTAGCGGTACTCAACTAAGATAGCTCAAGATAAAAGTTCAAAAATAATCTAGCCAAAGACTTCCCCGGCAACGGCGCCAGAAATGCTTGTTGGCACTTCTTACGATCCAATATCAGAATTGAGAATCCTGGTACTGGGGTAAGGAGTGTTTCAGTGGTTTTCCTTATGGCTAGAAAAATATGTGAATATTCTGCAAGCGCACAGAATCACCGCTGTAGCACTTCACCTGGGAGTATCCCGAGGTATCGTAATTTATATTTCCGCAGGGAAGCTTTGGTAAGATTACTAGTGAACAGATATTCGAGACTATCAGAGAAGGGTACACGACTAGACAAGATAGGGGATAACGGTATTGGATAGGAGTGGATATACCGGACACACAGCTCAAGGGATACTCAGGTAAGGGAGAGAAGAGATAGATAGTTGGGAGGACAACGAGAAGAGATAGAGGACTCCTGGATACTTTATCTACCTATGTCACTCTAGCAGATCTAGGTTAACTCTAATGTCTTAGCTTCGGGACAATGGAACCTATGACACGCAGAAAGGGATGAGAAGGGGTGCCACCAACTCCACACTGGGGGATCCTACGGACCGGAACTAAGGTGATGGGCTACGAAGACCGAAAGGGCTGTCACCACCTCCCGGCTACCACCTCTGTTGCGACGGGAATACTCTAAGGCCACCGACTAGTCTAGGAACCACTCCTACACTAGGCAACGACTACTTACTCTGCTAGCAAGAGCAAGCAACCTTGTCAATACTCTTGGTGACAATTCACCTCCAGTATCAAGCAAGATCGAAGAACCAACCAAGACAAAGACTTACACAAGACTACAAGCACTAGAGATATAACTGACTATAGTCTATACAAGATATATTTGCAACTAGAATAAAGTAGAAGCAAGATATAGATGACAAAGGCAAAGTGATAAAGATAACTATATTGATAACTCAAAGTCTTACAAAAGGAAAAGTAAAAGATACAAGAGCTTATACCAGAGCTTCTGAAGACGACTCCGGAACCTCCGAGGCAAAGCTCGACTCAACTCTAACTCCCAACTAAACTATCCTAACTCTACTAGAACAAGTGGAATGAGAGCTCCTTGGCTTGGTGTGTGTTTACAAGAGTGATACACTGTCCTATTTATAGTGGTTGATGACGGTTTCACCAGGGTAACCGCCAAGGCAACCAGGGAGAGCAGGGAGGTGGTTCGGCCGAATTCCTCGGTTCGGCCGAACTCCCCGGTTCGGCCGAACCCAGGATCCACCGCCTTGGCCACCAACGGCCCTGATTTGGCCCCAGGGTCGGTTCTGGTGCTGGGGGCGGTTCGGCCGAAGGCTCCAGTTCGGCCGAACTGGGCCTGGCCCGTGGCCGGCCTCCCCAGCACCGCCTCTTGCTTGTGGACCTCCTGGGCTGTCTTGTATGTGTTGGACTTCGTGTGTTTCTGGCCCAGGAGTGATGTGGTCTTGGCCAATAAGAGATGGCTGACGTCCTCATGTCCTTTGTCGTGTTCGCTTGATACTCGTTGACTTGGACGACCCCCGGTAACGTGCACGGCTAAGGGGGGTAACCGGCCGAACGGAGTTGTTCGGCCGATTCGGTCATTTTCGGCCCCCAATAGCATGTATTTGTCGTAGTTGTACCTGCACAAGTGACATTCACCAAAACTCGTGGAACTTTATTAGAAATAAAACCTAAGTACATGGAATGTTGCATATAACCTCATTTACTCCCGAGTATTGGTGGTCGGATTTGGGCTGTAACGACCGCCAACAGTAGGCAAGGGTCAAGGGTCCCGTTCCTTGCCTTGCCGGACCAGCAACGTCATTTGACCAGGGTTCGCCCCTGGTCATTGGTCGTTTTTCGTTGGTGAGGTCCCCAACACTCGTTCGAGGGTGTTCCGGTGCGGGAGGCGATAGGGGGCCCCTAGTGGAACTGTGCAGAGGTACGGTTGGGGTCGGAGTGAGTTCTGGCGAGGCGGAGTGACGGTCCGTAGCTCGAGAGGGGGGGGGGCGAGGTACCCTTGAGCGAGGTGGAACTTGGGTGTGAGGGCAACGCGCCTTCGTGGGCCGTTGTTGGGTCCTGCTGCCGGTAGTGGGCTTCGTGGTTTCGCTGATGCGGGTCCACGTGTTTATGGGTGACAGCTTTATTTTGCGTTTTTTTAGGGTGATTACCCTGATGGTTAAGGGACCCCTAGTTTGGTCCCCGCTGTGGTCGTCGTATTTTTAGATAGAGCACCATTAGCTTAGTTTGCTTCATTTATTTCCTTCAGAATTTTGTTTAGGGTGCTCTGAATTTATTTTATTCCTCTTCCAATCATTTTGTTTCCAATAGTTCGCTGAATAAATAAAGTTAGAGTTGAATGAAGAATAAAAAAATTGTCGCTCCGGTTGGTGCATTTGAGCCAACCGGAGAATGCCCTGTTTAACAGAGAAATACTTGAGCATAGGGACGACATAGGAACAAAGAGGGATCAGCACACGCGTAGAGGCCCGTTCGGCCGAACCAGGTGGTTCGGGCGAACTGGGCAGTTCGCCCGAACCGGCCTGCCACGCCCCCTCCGCGCACCTGCACGCCGGTTTGTACTGTTTGCCCTGACCACTTTATCTGTGTTGCCACATTTCAAAAATTTTATCAATGCATGTCTCACATAAACGAAACGTTCTTGGTTTTCCTTTAATGCCATGAACTTGTGTATTGCTTGTTTCAACTTAGTATCTATTGCCTGTGAAAATATCTCATGATAGGACCCCCTGATCTAAGTTGTTGATGATTGCGATATGCCTCGATAAAACAAACCACTTGTTCACACTACAGCGTTTTGGGCATATCGCGACAGGATTTTATGGCAACAGGGTGTTTTGGTCGCGATAAACCTGGCTTAACGCGACAATTAACGATATTGGTCACGATAGGGGTGTCTGTTGCGGCCAATTGTGTACCGTTGCAATTTCAATGGCAATTCCAACAACGCATGGCGTCTGTTGCAATTAGGGCGTTGGTATTGCGATGCTTATTGGTAACGGTTGCAGTAGTTGCCCATGTCACAACGACTATGACACGTCGCTATTAGAGTATTACTTGTAGCGACGAAAATGCACTCGTTGCGACTGAAAAATTTTATATTGCAACGTGAATCGAAAGTGTTGCAAACTATAGAGGGGTATAGCGACGCCAATGAACTCGTTGCGACTGAAATATTTGATATTGCAACCTGAATCGAAAGTGTTGCAAACTATAGAGGGGTATAGCGACGCCAATGTGCTCGTTGCGAATGAAATGTTTGATATTGCAACCTGAATCGAAAGTGTTGCAAACTATAGAGGGGTATAGCGACGGCAATGTACTCGTTGCGAATGAAATGTTTGATATTGCAACCTGAATCGAAGTGTTGCAAACTATAGAGGGGTATAGCGACGGCAATGGTACTCGTTGCGAATGAAATGTTTGATATTGCAACCTGAAAACGAAATTGTTGCAACTAGAGAGGGGTATGGCGACGCTAACACGTAATCGTCTCACTAGAGAAGATGCTATTGCGACAAAAATCCCCGTTGCAATTGAAAGCAATATTTAGTCGCAATTGATGCGTTCTCGGTGTGTCCACTTTTAGCCAAAGATCGTCCTTGTTTCTAAACCCTGCCAATTAGGCCCATCAATGAAATTGACATTTGCCCAACTTGGAACCCACCAAAAACTGGAGGCCTAACGGACCCACACCGAGTCCTAACCCAACTCGATCATTGTCGTTTCACCGATCCTCACCCTAATAAATATACGACCAAGGAACGAACGAAACCAAATCAACACACATCTTGACGTCTCGCAATCCGCCGGGGCGCACGTGCGATCACCTGCATCACGACGCGAAAAAGTCTGTTCTTCGGATCCAATCTAGCTGCCAAGGTATATGATCGATGTTTATTAGTTTGTTAAATATTTGTATATACATCTATTATAATCAAACTTGGTAAAAGAATCATGAGACCTTTAAACAGGAAGAGTACAATTTCAGCTGTTAGCGTTAGCAATGCATACGATTGGTCCACTAAACAAACGAAAAACCAAAGCCGCCTGGTAAAAGGTGAGAGAAACGGGGAAAGGAGTCCGAGAGCAACTGCCTGGTAAAAGGTGAGAGAAACGGGCCGGAGAGTAGCAACTAGCAACTGCCTGGCGCGTGCCGCGTGCGACAGAGATTCTATCCTCGCGAGGCACAGCACCACTCCGCCAGGCATAGGGACCAAGTGGGTCACGCGCACAGATCTCGAGAAACCATATCTTACGCTGAAAAAGTTGCCGGCCCGGGCCGGTACCGTTGTTTTACATATCCCCAGTTGCCTGTCTCACGAAGGGCGAGCGGCGACATTCACTCGATCTAACTCTCTCTCTCCCCGTGCTTGAGAGTTTACGGTAATTACTTCAAATTTCATCCCAGGGGAAACAAAAATCCGCAGTAGTTTGCAGCTACTCATTAATAACAGCTTTTGAATGATTGAATCTCAAGCTCTCTCTCTCTCTAATCAATACAAGTACAGATGTTAATGCTGCGCAGCCATCTTTCTTAGGCATATCTTCCTTTGTTTTTCTGTTTGTTCTAAAAGGAATCATACCATGAACACAAGAAAGAGCAGCATGCATACGGTACTAGTGTTTTTGACTGACAAGCGTGGACTTGTCTGGTGTTAGGAGACTGGAGACAAAAAAAAAAATATATGAGCCAGCTAGCTGTACCGTATAAATCAAGACAACAAGACTTGGGCTGTGTTTCTTTAAGGATGAAAAATTTTACCCACTCGTTTGACCACTTAATTTAAAGATATTAAATAATGGTTGCACTAGCGCCCGGATATCCGATGCGGGCGCAAAAATCGGACGGGCAACGTGGCAAAACGTGGGCCAAGCGTTTCTCTCAAACGGTACTGTAGCAGTTAAAACTTCCACCGCAACATAGGTTCTATGTTGCATGCAACATATAAATTTTTTTGCAACATTCAAGAATAGCGTATGCAATATTATGAACAATATCTGCAATATGAAAAACCATCGATTACAACATCGGGAACACATATAGAAACACACGCCATCACATATCATCCAGTTGCTACGGGAGTCGAGTAAAAAATCCCGCTGCAACATCAGAAGCATGTTTTCATGAAACATCCAATTCAGATGAAACATCCAATCGAATTTCATATGAAACATCCAATCAAACTTCATGCAACATCAAGGCAAGGCTATTGCAACATCAAAATTATGCAGCTGCAACATGGAAAAAAATCAGCTCGATTTTATGCAACCTCCATCCAGCCAAATCATAGAGCTACAACATTCTAAAAAAAATATTGCAACACCATAAAGTACCTACTGCAACATTAATCCGAAGAGAATATAAGATCTTCTACTAGCTCGAGCTCACGCACCGCTGGCCTCATACACCACCGCCTTGGAGGAGCTCTAGATGCTGCCATGGAGCTCCTTTTGCACGTCACGCCCCTCCCATAACCACCACGAAACTCTCGCTGCCGGTCCGAGCGCGTTGCTCCTACTGCCGGCTGTGCACGTCGTACCCCCATACGCTCCTCCACTAACCTCATCGCCGCCACAAGCGGGCTGCTCGCCTTGCGCGGCACCCGGAGGAGCGTGCGTGGTGGTGGCCGTGGCCGCGGATGAGCGGCGCCCGGCGCAGCGGTGCAGCGACGTCGTGCGGAGTAGCGGGGCGGCGGCGGCGCGCGGAGGAGGGGGTCGGCTGCTGCACTCCGTGAAGGAACAACGTCGCGCGGAGAAGGGGGTCGGCTGCTGCAGCCTGTGAAGGAACGGCGTCGCACGGAGGAGGAGGCCGGCTGCCGCAGCCTGGGAAGAAGCGACGCGGCGCGAAGACGAGGAAAGCCGCTTCGACGCGGAGGACGGCCGGCGGCGATGGCGATGCAGAGGAGTGGGGAGGAGCCGCGCCCGCGCCCTTGGAGCAGCGGCGTGACAGAGCATTGCGGCAGCGGCGCGTGCAGAGAGAAATAGAATGGATGCGTGTGTGCTGGAGAACAAAACGTGAAGATAAGGATGCTAGCGGTGAATGGAAATATGTGGATGGAAGATAAGCTGGTGGCCTCCTCGAAGCGTCCGGACGGACGCGCGTCCGTCGGACGTCTGGCTAGTAGCATTTCCGTAGAAATAATCCCGAGGCGATCAACGAGTATATACGAGAGCAGTAGATTTTCGGCGTCGATGTGATGAAACCTTATTGCCATATATATATATATATATATATAGTTTGTCCACGTATATATATAGTACGTACGTGATTTTCCCAATATAATCGTATTCCGAATCAGACATACTTGTTTGGTCCGGACCCGTGTTTCATTCAGCCCGACGGTCATATAGATAGATACCTCCTCGATCTACTATATATCTGGCAACGTATGCAACTCCGAGTCAATACGGAGCGATGGTCGACAACTGTGGGGGCCTCTCTGCGTGTTCGTCTTGCACAAGGGAGGACCGGACCTTCACGTTCTGATGAGCTCGAGGACTCTCGGCCGCTTCAGCCAGAATATAATAAATTAACCCGTTCAAGCTACATATAAATTACCCATATATATAAATTAACCCATTGATGCACGGGATGTTTGCAAGTTTGTTATTTTTTCTTTGTTTCGTCAAGCGACAATTGCTGCACCAAATTTGAGAACTACAAGGCCTTGATTTCCGCCTGACAATTGTTCCCAATCAAAGGAGGGAAAGGGCATTCCAATAGTACACTTTAGCCCTAGCTACTTGATCAATATTCTTGTATAATTTTACGTGAACCGTATAAACTTTTGATACTCACGGCAAATGATCATATGTATTCTACTCCCTCCGTTCCTAAATGTAGGTCGTTTGACTTTTTTAACCTCAAGTTTGACCGCTTCGTCTTATTCAAAATTTTGTGCAAATTATCATATTTTTTATAGTGACTTGCTTTATTAATATATAATCTACAAAAATGTCTAAATTTGAATTTTCACAATTTTTTTAATAAGACAAAGCGGTCAAACTTGGGGTCAAAAAAAAAAGTTAAACGACCTATATTTAGGAACGGAGGGAGTATCTATCTTCATTTCTTCCTATCTTCCTATGGATGCAATATCTGCTACTGTTGCCGGCTATGGTGTCTGATTATTGGTCAATGTCGGTTCCCAGGTGTGAATTGGGTTTGTTTGTTACTCTCAAAAAGACTGCCCGATGCCTAGCAGCTGCCACGCTGTAAAGGTGTTACTTAATCGTCGCCCTGTCGGAAGGTGGCCTACCTTGTATCCGCATCGCGGTGCTCGCGCGAAGATATCTGGATCTAGGGGTGGTAAAGGATTCTATAATTTAACATAGCAATTTTAAAGACCAGACTTAATAAGAACCGGATCAAAATACTACAATCCTAATAATTTTTTTAACTAAAATAAGTTAGGACCGAATAGATTGTGAAATGAGCATGAGGGCTACAATACTAAGATATAGGGCAATGTTAGTATTGAGGTGCTTGTATTGACCTGTTGCACCAAACATCTAAGTTGATTTAGTTCAAAACTAATATGTTTATTGATGTGAATTAAATTTAAAACACTTAATTTTATTTCTTATTTTATTAAGTAAAATACTTTTATATGCTTTTATTTATTTATACTATTGAAATATGTCTCCTATAAAATTACTCTCAACAAATGGCCCTTTGTCTACATGTATATTATATTTGACTATACCTGTATTTTTTATATTTGTTCTTGTCAATTGCTACTTCTCAAATTAAGTAGATATCCAAATACAAATAATTTTGAATTCGAGCTACTTGTTTTGTATTTGCATTCCGGAATATTTGATCCGTATTCTCATATAATACTTGTAATATCACTGTCTCTTATACACATCTAGATGTGTATAAGAGA
>OAMR01000668.1:46505-63153 GCA_900205405.1 Echinochloa crus-galli | reverse complement strand
CCTCCTGGGAATGCCTCTGATTGAGATCAAGAATCAGGACTGGGTATTTATGTCTATACATTGTTTGAGTGTGACTGGTATGATGTTCCTAATAAACCAGGAACAAACAGATCAAAAGGGTACAGTAAAGATAAGTTTGGGATTATCGATATTGATACCTCTCAGCGTCGCTATTCAGCTAAGCCTTACGTCCTGGCGACTCAAGCGGAGCAAGTGTGCTTTGTGAAAAGCGGGAATCCGAAGAAAGAAAACTGGTGTAGCGTCCTCAGAATGAAACCTAGGAAACTGTTTGCCATGCCTGAAGGAGAGGAAGACACTGACATTAATGTTGGTGATACTGATATGGACGAGGTGGTTATAGGTGTAGAAAGAATTTCTGTTGCGGACCAAGACGATGTGTCAACTTGGAGGAGGCCTGATGTGGAAGGGACAAGTGTTGATGCTTCTGTTGTTGAGCTTGCTAAACCAATGCCTGAACCGGATCACGCAGACATATCTGAAGATGACGACGATGCTGATGACACCTACACCGGAGACGGAGTGGTTGCTCCAGCCAATTCAGATGGACAAGACGACGTTGGTCTTTGACCTGCCATATTGGGATTCATTGGTCGTATGTCATAATCTAGATGTGATGCATATTGAGAAGAATATTTGTGAGAGCTTGCTTGGGACTTTGCTCGAAATAACTGGTAAAAGTAAGGACAGTGAGAAGGCTCGACTTGATCTGAAAGAATTGGGAATAAGGAAGGATCGACATCCAGTTCGCAATGAGAAAGGTAAATACGACATGCCACCAGCATTGTACTCGTTAGGTCCTCATCAAAAGAAAATCCTGTGCAACTTTCTACAAGGTGTTAAGATGCCCGATGGTTATGCCGCTAATATCAGGAGATGTGTTGATGTCCATGGGTGCAAGGTTTCTGGCCTGAAAAGTCATGACTACCATATTATCTTACAAAAACTCCTACCTTTTGTGGTACGTGAAATATTGCCTGAAGAAGTAGCGATCCCGTTGATCCAGCTCAGCAGGTTTTTTAACTCGTTATGTTCAAAGGAGGTTGCCGTGACCGAGATGCAGGAACTTAGCAAATCGATTGCAGAGACCCTTTGTCGTCTTGAGATGATTTTCCCTCCAGCATTTTTTGATATTATGATGCACTTACCGGTGCATCTTGCTTGGGAGGCTGAATGCGGAGGCCCTGCTAGCTATAGGTGGATGTATCCAGTTGAGAGGTACCTACGCACAGTCAAAGGATATGTGAGGAACAAAGCGCACCCAGAGGGTTCAATAGCAGAGGGATATATTTCGGAGGAGTGCCTTACATTCTGTACTCAGTTCTTTCATGTTGCAAACTATAGAGGGGTATAGCGACGGCAATGTACTCGTTGCGAATGAAATGTTTGATATTGCAACCTGAAAACGAAATTGTTGCAAACTAGAGAGGGGTATGGCGACGCTAACACGTAATCGTCGCACTAGAGAAGATGCTATTGCGACAAAAATATCCCCGTTGCAATTGAAAGCAATATTAGTCGCAATTGATGCGTTCTCGTGTGTCACTTTTAGCCAAAGATCGTCCTTGTTTCTAAACCCTGCCAATTAGGCCCATCAATGAAATTGACATTTGCCCAACTTGGAACCCACCGAAAATTGGAGGCCTAACGGACCCACCGAGTCCTAACCCAACTCGATCTTTGTCGTTTCACCGATCCTCACCCTAATAAATATACGACGAAGGAACGAACAAAACCAAATCAACACATCTTGTTGACGTCTCGCAATCCGCCGGGGAGCACGTGCGATCACCTGCATCGCGACGGGAAAAGTCTGTTCTTCAGATCCAATCTGCCAAGGTATATGATCGATGTTTATTAGTTTGTTAAATATTTGTATATACATCTATTTTAATACTGTAGTATGTAACACTGATCAAGCACGCCCTTTGTACATATGGTTTAGGAGATTAAAATCTGCGCGATATAGTTTTTTTTGCAATGGCAAGTGAAGAGGATTGCAGTTGGATGGAATTGCCGACTGAAGATGATGCGTGGCATCGCGGCTTCGACAAGTTTATGAATGATCTGTTTGAAGGAAAAGAGGAAGGAGAGTCTGAGCATTGTCCTTGTACTATGTGTCGTTGCATGGCATATCATAATAGAGAGAATATCGAAGGTCACCTGGTTAACTCAGGGTTTGATGCGGATTTCATAAAAAAACAAAAAAAAACGTCATTAGCATCTTGCTGCTGATCCTATCGTCCATGTGTTTGATTACGACAATCTTGACGATCATGATGATCATGACGATCGGGAGGCCACCAATAATCTATTTTCCTCGCTGATCAGTGGTGCCATACATGGTGGAATTCAAGGTGGTAATGAAGAGTAGCCAAATGAGTCAGCACGCAAATTTTTTGAATTATTGGAGCAAGCTAAGATAGAGTTGTACCCTGGATGCAAGGAAGCTTCAAAGGTTTCTTTCATTGTCAGGCTATATCAGATCAAGTGCATGTGTGGTCTTAGCAACGCTGCAATGGAGCAAATACTGTTAGTATTCCGTCTTGTGCTGCCTTGCATTGTCTCCCGGATTCACTGGACAAAGTTCGAAAGGTGGTTCGAGGCCTTGGCTTGGACTACCAAAAGATCCATGCTTGTGTCAATGACTGTGTGTTATTCCGTGGAGCCACTACTAGATTTTGACCCTATTGCCACGAAGAGCATTGCAACAACACAATTTATGTTGCAATAGATGGGTGTTATTGCCACCATTTCAAAAAATGGTTGCAATATAGGGACAATATTGCCACAGATATCCTGCGTTGCGATGATAATGAATTTTGTTGCAATAGATAGGTGTTATTGCAACCATATTGCAAAATGGTTGCAATATGTGCAAACTATTACCACGAATATCTTGTGTTGCTATAATCTAGATATTCGTTGCTATAGGTTGATATTATTGCCACCCAGTACAAATTGGTTGCAATTACTTGATAATATTGCCACAAAATTCTGGTGTTGTCATAATCTTAATTTTTCGTTGCAAGAAAGCTGGTCTCTATTGCAACCATAAACAAAATGGTTGCAAATAGGTGAGGATATTGCCATGAATTCCATATGTTGCAACCATTTTGTTTATGATTGCAATAGAGACCAGCTTTCTTGCAACGAAAAATTAAGATTATGACAACACCAGAATTTTGTGGCAATATTATCAAGTAATTGCAACCAATTTGTACTGGGTGGCAATAATATCAACCTATAGCAACGAAAATTTAGATTATAGCAACACAAGATATTCGTGGTATATATATAATTATTTTTGGGTGAAATTGGCTGAAAGAAAATACAACGGTGTCCTTTCTCTGCTTTGGAATTTTTTTTTTCGACTCCAAAAGCCCAAGCGTCCTCATGCAGCCCGGCCTAGCCCATAGGAAAAAAAGTAACCTATCGAGATTACATGGATGTGTTTCCAAACTTGTCTTGCTAACCTGGCAGCAATCGATTCAATCTCGGTCTCTCTCGTGGAGTCGATCGAGGCTTTGATTCTTGCGGCTGGCATCCTGCGCCGTCGTGGAGGCAACGTGCCCAGCTTGCCCAACAGCTCGTGCAGGCGTGCAGCACCGCGTCTAGCGTCGCCGCCGAGACCAAGACTCCGCTGAAAAAAAGCATCGCGGCTTTGCTCTGCTCTGTCGTTGAATTGAAGGCGGCGAGGGAGTGATATGCACAGGCGTCGAAACCACTAAAGCTGCGAGCCAGCGAGGCCTCCTCGGGCAGGTTCATAACCCTTGTTTGCTTCGCTGCATGAGGTCCGTACATGTATATTTTGTTAATTATATTTCTCTCTTATGTTATATGTATCTTTAAATCCTTAATTCTTTAATAGTATAAATATTTAATTGTTAATTCTGTTCTTTTTATTGTGCTGTATGTTTGTTTATTAATTTCTCTAACATCTCGTATTCCAAGATGGGGTCATGTCTAGTGAAATACAAATCGATTTAGAAAATTAATTCTGACCATTAAGTGTATATAAAAACAAAAAACATGATTACGGTAGCTATGTATCGTGCTCTATCATATACCATTACTTTATTAATCTATTTTCGCTAGTCTAATTAATCCCATTATAAGTTTAATCTATTTTTGCTATTCTAATTAATCCTATTATAAGTTTCGTACATACCTGTGTTGACGTAAAAATCTGCGGTCCACGCCAAGCACACAGCAAGCCGAATTAGCTGGCTTCACACGTGGCCCGAGCGTTCGAATTCCGGAGGCGTGCCAGTCAGTTTTCCCTGAAACTAACAAAGGAAGAAAATGTTTAGATAAAACCTGGAACGTGCCGTCTTGATACCAGACAGTTCCATCTCTACGGCTCGCAAAGCCAGTTTCGATCGACATATAGCTATAGATAAGCTATCTGTCGGCAATCCATAGCATAATCGGCAAAGCATGTAAGAAGCACACTGCCAACCGCATGACGTCATCATGATGAAAGATCGGTATTTGGTTAAATAATCGTTGCAGCACATATCCATAACCGATTGACGAGAGTAGAGCATGATAAAATAAATATAAGGCGAAAGCACGATCATAGATTTCTAATAAACACGAGTGCATACTCTTCAGGTGCAACGGCATTTACCATGGGTTTAAAGCACTAGTCTACCGCATGTCTAGGTACTTTTGGACCCGTCAGGCGTAAAAACAAACAAGTTAATCCACCGCATGATACGACTTGTTCGAAATCACACCACCAACCAAGAATAGATCAATCTACCGCATGATATACTCTAAACGTGGAAGGCTAAAAGCATTCGTTATTTAAAACAAAGCTACGAACATGTTTCGCTCGTGAAGGGACTACCGAATACAGCTAAATAGCCGAATCGGGTTCCATGAAGAAGGAACAAACTTTGTCAACGATGATAGATCTATCAGATCGAATTCGAGCTCTAATCCACCGGATGATTAGTTCGAAAACGACCCAAAAACCTGCATCTACCGCATGTCCCTTCACGAGCGAAACATGTTCGTAGCTTTGTTTTAAATAACGAATGCTTTTAGCCTTCCACGTTTAGAGTATATCATGCGGTAGATTGATCTATTCTTGGTTGGTGGTGTGATTTCGAACAAGTCGTATCATGCGGTGGATTAACTTGTTTGTTTTTACGCCTGACGGGTCCAAAAGTACCTAGACATGCGGTAGACTAGTGCTTTAAACCTATGCATTCTTGTTTATTAGAAATCTATGATCGTGCTTTCGCCTTATATTTATTTTATCATGCTCTACTCTCGTCAATCGGTTATGAATATGTGCTGCAACGATTATTTAATCAAATACCGATCTTTCATCATGGTGACGTCATGCGGTCGGCAGTGTGCTTCTTACATGCTTTGCCGATTATGCGATGGATGCTTTGAGTAACGAAGTAATAATTTGACCCCTGTCAGCCGACTCCGCATCTCCGCAAGTTTCCATCAGACCTGACGCCCGATGGATCTTTAAGATTCCTGTTGTATATATTTACTGTAATTTTGTGAAACCAGTGCCATAATCATTACTGTCAATTAACAGTAACGCAGAATAGAAGATGCAAATCACTAGCCTTAACAGCAGCACAAAGTAGAAGGTGCAAAGCAGTAGCTTCAATATTAACGCATTGCTTCCATACACATACATTGCTTCCACTAGATACACATTGGTCATAGTCAACAACTGATCACGGTGGTTCAATACTTATGTACATATTATTCACAAAAGCGCGGTTCCATACTTGTCTAGGTTCGTACTACTAACATACCATCATCCATTGCCTACTAACACCCCATCATCCATGGACGACACATTTATGTGACCATAAACTTCATTTCTTCATCTTCTTTTCGAGCTGCTCAAGTGCCTCCTTGAGTTGATCACGAAGCCCATCTGCAACACAAGCTCATCACACACCTCATCGGCGTCTTCCATCATCTCCTCTATCATTTGAATATCCAGCTTCAGCTCTTCAATTAATTCACAGAAGACAGCAACATTAAACTTCAGTTCTTGGACCTTGGAAGGCAGATTCTTCTATGATGGGGTGGAGACATACGACAGAACAAAAAGTATGTCACTCAATAATATTATGGATGATAGCAGTACTCAAGAAGGAATAAATAAATCTTTTTTAAGATGCTTTAAGGTTAGTGACCATATTAGGAAAATCAATGTTTACAAAATGATATACACAATGGAAACAAGAGCCTCAGTTAATCACCTTGGTTAAGGGACCACGTCGTGTGGGTGTGGCACGTTGCCCACTGCGCCGCCGCCACCACGTCTAGGTAAATTCGCTTCAATTCGGATGTGCAGTAGCTTTCTAGCTTCGCAAAGAATGGAGAGCCCTTATTCATAAAGTCCTCTATATGTTATAACAACTGTTTTATTGGACGAACAGTTATATTGCCAATTTAACAGCACATCAACTTTCGAAACCAGAAGACATGTCAGATAGCTGCTAATAATTTGTTGGAGATGCCTTCTTTGTTCAAAGTTGTTGATTCACTGGTACTTTGGTTTGGTACTTCAGGCTAACAATTTTTTTCCAAATGCCCAAAGCACGAGGATATCATCAATAATACTCACTAGAGCATGAAATTTTTAAGCAGGCACTCACTTGATATGATTTGTAGTACTACAGCTTACAACTAGCACACGGTAACATTCCATATTTTGCTCGGTCTATGTAAGCCAATATTACTACTTTGCATTATAAGAGTTTTAAATGATTAGTGTTATACAATCTCATCAAGCGACATTACTGTTTCATGTATGGAACCTCTGGAAGGAAGAGAAGGCAAGATATTTGGTAGACAAATATATATTGTCAAATCACCCTGCATATTTTGTACAGAGAAATAGTGGTATGAAGCAAATGAGAGAAGATATTGTGAACTCTAAGAACCTAGGCTTTGCTATATCAACAATGCAGAATGTACAGGGAACTATTATGGTTATTGGTTAATCTCAGATACATATTCTAAATCTGGTATTGAGCTCCTGATGCATATATCATATAATTGTAACCTGGACTCCAGAAGAAAACTACACTTGAGCAAGGACAACAAGCAATAGCGTCTCGCATGGCCCAAAAATGATATAATCTTTTGCAAAACCTACAGAGAACTACCGGCTAACTCAAGGATGGTCCCGTGTTTTCTAGTAAAAATTACTGAGAGAAGACTGAGGTCTAAAAGGCCAGCACATTGCAGAAAATAGAACTACACCATAGAGCTTTTGTCAGTCTGATAAAACCAAAGTTACTTGATATGTTGAGCAAAAGCATAAGAAAATAAGAAGGTATATTTTGGCAAATCCTAGTATAATTATATAGAAGTTATGCTAATGTTTTCTTACATAAATAATCTGAAAGATTCATCACAAGTGAATGTAAATCTGCAATATGATAATAATGTGCTTGCACCAATGGCAGTACTGAAATCATACTATGGTTTACATTTAGCACAACTTCTATCATCAATCTGTGTGTTCTTGGTTCTCTAATTCATGACGTACTACTTCTTCTCTATAAACTGATTGCATCAGAAAAATAATCTTATATTGAAAAGGATGCATTGTTAACTGAGATGTGCTATCGTCATGCAATAAATTGAGTAAATGAATATTGCATCACCAGGCCCATGGCTGTGAGCCGCCGCCAGCAGCAAGAGCACCACGCCACCGTGTGAGCCCCAGAAGGGCAGCCGCGCACCTCCCATGGCTCCCGGCGCAGGGCGCATGTGCAGCCGCCGGGACTGCTGTCAGTAGACGACCAACGCGCGCAAGCACCACCAGGGCACCAACACCGGCAGCCGCCCAGCCCGTCGCTGGCCGCAAGAGCCAGAGGGATAAAAAACGAACTACAAGATCTAATCTGGGAAGGAAGAGAGGGGAGGGAAGCCGAGGAGGAAGGGGGATGGTTCGGCGGCGGATTTGTATCGTTGGGCCTGGTTGGGCTCCCCCGTTGAGCCTCATTACCCCCTTAAATCATTGTAGTTTTAGTTCTGAACTAAACTATATATATATATATTTTGTACATTTCAATATTTGCATGAATTACGTCTATTTTTTGTATTTTTATATATTTAATTTGTATGTTTGATTCAATCACCTTCAAATTTTCAAACCTAATATACTTTGTAATAGTATGGCTTATTTCAAAAAATTTTGTGAACTACTTTAAATTTCCTAATATGACACTTTAGAGCTAATTATGATTCATTTGCATGTTTGAATGAATTACATCTAGCTATATGTTTCACATTAAATATTTGATAGAATTACATTTAGCTATATGTTGCACTTTGAATATTTGATCAGTTGACACTAAGATTAATCGTCCGGAGTATATTGAAAGCTTGCTTTTGTATTCATAGATTTTAAATTTGTATATTTGAATGAATTCCCTATAAATTTCCAAATTTTACACTTTTAGCTCTACATTTGTATATTTGAGTGAATTACCTCTAACTATATGTCTCACTTCACATTTCTTTTTTGTATTTCTACCTTTTTCATAAAGTCCTCTATATGTTATAACAACTGTTTTATTGGACGAACAGTTATATTGCCAATTTAACAGCACATCAACTTTCGAAACCAGAAGACATGTCAGATAGCTGCTAATAATTTGTTGGAGATGCCTTCTTTGTTCAAAGTTGTTGATTCACTGGTACTTTGGTTTGGTACTTCAGGCTAACAATTTTTTTCCAAATGCCCAAAGCACGAGGATATCATCAATAATACTCACTAGAGCATGAAATTTTTAAGCAGGCACTCACTTGATATGATTTGTAGTACTACAGCTTACAACTAGCACACGGTAACATTCCATATTTTGCTCGGTCTATGTAAGCCAATATTACTACTTTGCATTATAAGAGTTTTAAATGATTAGTGTTATACAATCTCATCAAGCGACATTACTGTTTCATGTATGGAACCTCTGGAAGGAAGAGAAGGCAAGATATTTGGTAGACAAATATATATTGTCAAATCACCCTGCATATTTTGTACAGAGAAATAGTGGTATGAAGCAAATGAGAGAAGATATTGTGAACTCTAAGAACCTAGGCTTTGCTATATCAACAATGCAGAATGTACAGGGAACTATTATGGTTATTGGTTAATCTCAGATACATATTCTAAATCTGGTATTGAGCTCCTGATGCATATATCATATAATTGTAACCTGGACTCCAGAAGAAAACTACACTTGAGCAAGGACAACAAGCAATAGCGTCTCGCATGGCCCAAAAATGATATAATCTTTTGCAAAACCTACAGAGAACTACCGGCTAACTCAAGGATGGTCCCGTGTTTTCTAGTAAAAATTACTGAGAGAAGACTGAGGTCTAAAAGGCCAGCACATTGCAGAAAATAGAACTACACCATAGAGCTTTTGTCAGTCTGATAAAACCAAAGTTACTTGATATGTTGAGCAAAAGCATAAGAAAATAAGAAGGCATATTTCGGCAAATCCTAGTATAATTAGATAGAACTTATGCTAATGTTTCTTACATAAATAACTTTAAATTTCCTAATATGACACTTTAGAGCTAATTATGATTCATTTGCATGTTTGAATGAATTACATCTAGCTATATGTTTCACATTAAATATTTGATAGAATTACATTTAGCTATATGTTGCACTTTGAATATTTGATCAGTTGACACTAAGATTAATCGTCCGGAGTATTATGAAAGCTTGCTTTTGTATTCATAGATTTTAAATTTGTATATTTGAATGAATTCCCTATAAATTTCCAAATTTTACACTTTTAGCTCTACATTTGTATATTTGAGTGAATTACCTCTAACTATATGTCTCACTTCACATTTCTTTTTTGTATTTCTACATCTTCAGTTTTAATATTTGAGCCAACTACCCTTGCACTATTTCAAATAATGCCAAGTTGGGGTTGAAATACATGAAATATAATTTAGTATATTTCGTATCCCCTTAAAGGCTCGCATCCATCAGTCAGTTATGGTTCCAAGGTAATGAAGTAGTTCAAGGCAAATAATCATTAAAAATTCCCTGCTTGCTATAGGTGGATGTATCCAGTTGAGAGGTACCTACGCACAGTCAAAGGATATGTGAGGAACAAAGCGCACCTTGAGGGTTCAATAGCAGAGGGATATATTTCGGAGGAGTGCCTTACATTCTGTACTCGGTTCTTTCAAGGTGTGAGTACGAAGACTGATCGGCCAGAGCGTCAAGAAAAGAGCGCTGTTAATGAACCATCTGCTGGTCTGAGTGTATTTGCGAGCAGGGACATGAACAGAAAGAGAACTACTTCTAAGCATAATATGGAGGCACTAGGTCCCGAAGTCTTGCAGACGATGAGGCACTACATATTATCAAACTGTGATGAGGCACTTCCATGGATAAAGTAAGTACCACATGTAAATTATTTGAATCTTGTTACATGGTCCACACTACATATCTGATTGTAATAGATTTGAGAGCAATAATGATACAATTATGACACTCGAGATCACAAGCACTCACCATCGACCAATAGTTAAAAGATAAATATTGTAACAAAATCCCCTTTCATCAAGGGTCATTACAGAAGCATTCACCAGGGTCCAAATATATTTCCAGTAATGCCACTTCACAAGCTTGTTCATCAATACACAAAAGGCCCATTCATCAAACCTACTTGTTCATCTCGACCTCCTTTGGTAATTCATGGAGGGAGTAGGTCAGTACACAAAAGACATGATTCCTAGGTGATAAAACAAAAGCATCAACTAGCTACTGCTTCCCGGTGGCTGCAATCCTAGGGGAAGTAATAAACCCAGCTCTTGATCGCCACGCGTAGCTCCTCCACCAAACGCTCGATCTGACATTTTTTTTAAATGCATTACAAAGACATGTACATCAAAATTTGCATATGGAACAAATAGAACATAGGGAATTCAGGTAATACCTCGGCGTTCGGAGGGGCCCTACGGTTGATGGGCCTGCAGTGCTCATCATCGCTGTCAGCAGTGCAGTCCGCGAAGATCCTGACTCGCGGGAAGTTCAGCTCGTACATCACCGCCTTGTCCCCTTTCTTCTGAATGAAGAAATGGAGACATTAATTAATACCACAATTTGCAATAATTGTATATGGAATTCATATTGACATTAGTTGTCAGTTGACATTGAAAGGATTTCAAGTGCACTTGATGAATTGATTTGAATCTAAGATTTATTATTTTAAACAAACCTAATATTAAGAAGGAACTACATATTTGTTCACTGTATTAATGTAGAAAATTGTTAATGTTACATATAAACAGAGTGCAATTTCAGTGAATGCAAGCACATCCAAAAATATAGGAGAACATGACAACAGGCTGGGTGTATTTGCTGGTAACTTTTTTAAGTTAAGATAAGATTAATCTTTTGTACTAAAACATTTCATGATGACAAGGTTCCACTGAATGCCTAAGATGGTTCATATCAGTTTTTGTCATTTCTCTTCTTAACTATATTCTGCATAATTGTGTCCACATTAGCATACTAGGTACCTTGAATGCCTAAAATGCTATACTATCCAAGAAACCCTAAATTTCTCACACAAAGAATTAATATTAGGATTACTCATATAATTAAATACAACTCAGGAACAACCTCTCCCACAAATAAAAGAATCACTTAAATTGTTTGAATAATCAGTAGTATTAATATTACGTACTGCAATTGCAAAGGGAGCAAATTAATTTGGTAGGAGGAACAAAACATACTGCACGTTCCCAGTCAAAATTCGGAAATCTGTGCGGGTACTCCTCCCCCTCATCCGCCTCGCTGGCCGAGTCATCCACCGTATTGGCCTTCTTGACGATGGGGTGCAGAAAACCCTCACCGGCCTTCCACTTCAGCACCCGTCGGCCGGAGTCTGCATCCTTGACTCCAGCCGGACCATCGGCGACGGGCTCCGGCCCCTCCGCCGAGGCCGGTGCCGACGCCGCGAGGCCCCTCGCTAACGCCGACGCCGCAGGTCCCCTCGGTACCGCCGCCGCAGCAGTCTCCGGGTGGCGCCTCGATGACCCCGCCAATGCGGGATTCGCTGCACGACGGCGGCGCGAAACCCTGGACTCTGCTGTCGATGACGAGTTCATCTACGCTCTGGTGGCCTGCGCTAGCTAGATTGGAACGCGGTGGGGTAGTGTGCAAATGCAAACTGATCGGAATGGGTAGACTACGAGAGTGAAGGGGTGACGGCTGTTCCACAGAAGTCAATGTCGCGTGGACCCAGCCACTTTTTGGCCCACAAATCAGTACAGAAACATCGGGTGATGGTTTAGTTACCGAAAAGGGAACGCGAAGTTTATTGTTCCACGCATGAGGAGAGAGAGTTGATGTCATAGGTGAATAGTGAAGTTTGGAGAGAGAATATTTGGGTGACTCTGGGTGACCGAACATGTCATTCTTATATGCAGAAAGGTTCACATTCAAAAAATGACAAATACAACCAAGATTTTGTTACACTAAATGAGGTCAAATGGAAAAGTAATGAATACGAAAGTGTCATAACTCATCAAGATCTACGATCATTATTTACGTCGTTTTGTCAAATTCCAAAGTGGTATTAACACGTAGTAACAATTGACCATAAATGGGTGCAATAATAAGACTTAATAATTTATAACATAATTTAAAATTTGAACTGACCAAACAAAGTCATATTGCTTCAACTAGTTTTTTTAATACAAAATTTGAATAATTTCAACAATGTTTTTCAGATGAAATAGTTTCATTTTCATATGTTACATCACAGTGGTGCAACAAAATAAAAGAATAAAGGAAATATCCAAAAATGGGGGACCTAGGATTCGAACCCAGATCCTTTGGTTCAGCAGTTAAGCACTTCACCAACACACTGCGCATCAGGTTGTGATTGCATAGAATTTTTTTTGTACATTATGTATAAACAGTGGATTAATTAGTCCAATCCCAATGTGCCACGTGAGTGTATATGTAAGATCAAATAACATTTGTACTACCACATTGTCAAATATTGTGGATATTGATGTCACTTAGTGCTTTATAGATAAACATTAGACAAAATATCACATATTACAACAAAGTTCTCTAGCCATTCATCCTTCCTCTTCTTCTTCCTCTATCCATCACAAAGCTTGAATGCTCCTTCTTCATATGTCCCTATTTGGCATCATATTATCCATGCACTAGACAAAAAATCGAGATAAAACATAAATCAATGCCTTCCATGAGATAGCTTGACATTTCCTCAAATGTTTGAAAAAGGAAGAACGAGATTTGTGATTTGTGGTTTTTTATATGAAATCATTTTGGATATCAAAATCTTGTTTCAACTAGTGTTTTCTAATACGAAGAATTGAATAATTTCAGCTTTGTTCACATAGAAATACGATTTTAGAAACAATTTAAAGTTAGTAAGATAATTTCATTTTCATATGTTACATCACAGTGGTGCAATAAAATACAATAAAACAAGAAATACCCAAAAAAATATTTTTACCTTTTTGCCGCATGCAGAAAAAAACCATCAAATTTGGACACCCAATGAGAATTCTATACATGTTTGAAAATTTCAGTTCGGATCCAGAAGCTATATTAAGCAGATTGAGCAAAACATCATGAACACCTGATATATCTTTGGGGCCGACAGGTGGGACCTGCGTCTCAGCCGCATATCGCCTCCTCGCGATGAAATCGCTTCCTCCGGAGCACGTCGCTCACGTGTCGTGTCGGCCCAATTCGACGGCGTGTCGGGTAGATATGAAAACGCAAACAAGAAAGACGCCTCCTGATGCACTTATCTCGTCCCTTTCGTGTGGGACCTTGGTACTGGGCCCCATGTCAATGCCTGGCGATGGTAACAACTGTCACACCCCCAAACTGGATAGGTATGTACGGAAGACATGGTCAATGAAGTGGCACACCCGGATTTACACAGAAATCCGAATGTGGCCATATGTGTGCCCAGGAAGTCACAGTACACATATAGCAAACAAATATGGTAAACAGAGAACATATGCTGAATATATTACTAGAATAAAAAGAGTTTTACATCAGAGTGCATCATAAATAAACTAACCAATACAGCGGAAGACTAATAAACTCTCTCTAAATGAAGGCGCACTCCACAGGGACTCTGACTGGCGAAATGCAACTCAGTAGTAGGGTAGATCTTCGGGAAACTCAGCAGCAGACTCATGCACATCCCAATATGTTACCCGTCCGGGATTTTGTTGAATAAATAGCAAGTGTAAGTAAAACAATTACTGAGCAAGTATAGCACGGGTTATGAAGGCTCAAAAAGACTAGTCACGGCTTAACTGCATCAGCATTTTTAGTTGGTTCGTTTTATCATTATCCAAGTTACTACAAGTGAATAACAATAAGTACAAGCATTTAAAGACATAAACTCACACAAGACTCGACTGTTAGATTTCTAAATTGTAAAACATGGGGGTCTCCTAGTCAACACTTCCGAGGTGTGACTGCATAGGGACGCTACGAGGCTTTTCACAAGACACCCTAACAAGACAGTAGCCGCTGGGGTACTACAAGGTGGTGAGTCCTTAGGCACCGAGATCGACTTACGCCCACGGAGTCACACCATGAGGGGGTCGATGGCGTCCAGAGCGCGGGTATCCCACCCAATAATGTGCAACGTGCGGAGTTCTCAATCGCTGAGACTCCCAACACGGGACTGGGTCTAACAGGACCTAGCCGACGGGGCTACCGTCCTCGGTGGAATCGGGAGAACACCCCGTGCCTTGCCTCCCACAACGCCGTTGGCCCCTCGGTAACCACTGTCAAGCTAGAGCCGTACAAGCTACTTGTCCAAGACCAGAGCCATTATAGTTCTAGCGGTGGCGACAGGCTCCTGGGTTGCCACTTTAAGAACCGGTCCTTAGTGAGAGACACTAGAGCAAAGCACACAGCACATGCTCTAGCTCCACGATCCATGTTGCTAAAAATCAAGTTTTAATCATTATGTTGAAGTGAACCATTAAGTCAAATTTAACATTTAAATAAAGGTGACAGTAGCTGCGCATAGCAAATATCTACCCATATGCAATAAACCCAAGGTAATCAAGGACAGGATAAACAATGACTAGGTACAACCTTAAAGGTACATCAAATTAGACATATGCATGTATGAAATAATGTATTACAAGTGAGTAGGTAGCAAGGATTGTCCGTGCTATAACATGCCTTCCTCAAAGTGCTGCTGCTGCTGCGAGTCCGGCTCCTGAAAGTCCTCAACATACTCGAACTCCAACGGCAACGGCTCACCGACTGGACACGAATCACCACACAAGCATCCATACAAGACTATACATGCAAGCAAAGGTATTCTATTAGAAACAGTATACCAAACAGTGAAAACAGTACAAAAGAAGGTTTTAGATCTATTCTATGCTTCACTACGAACACATGAGCGCGAAAATCACACTAATCGGAGCTAAAGCGAAGAAGTTATGGTGTTTTGAAGTTTCAGGGACCTATCTGCGAAAAACCGAGGACCTATACGCAATAAAGCGTTAAAACTCAGGGGCTACCTCGTAAAACCTACGGCGCAGGACGGCGGCTTCTATTTTTCAAAAGCTCAGGTGGTTTTTTGTAAAAGGAAGGACCTATTGGTAATAAGTTTTGAACACGAGTGGACGGCGGGTTGATTATGGGAAAACGCGAGGGCTCTTTAGCAAAAATGTCCATGTTGACCGGTACTGGCGGAATTGACTTGGGTCTGGGGCAAATCTGAGCGGCTCGGGTGAGTTGGGGGAAATATGGTCGTCGGCGGCGGACGGGGTGCGGCGGCGGGCTCGCCGGAGTTGAGCACAACTCGCGCTACAGACCTCCAAACGCTACGGGGTTTGGCCCTACGGCATCAGGGGAGGATGGAGAGTTCACTAGGGTGTTCGCGACGACGATGGGACGACGGAGGACGCGGACGTCGAGGAGGGGCGGCTTGGCGGCCCTGTGCAACGACGGCGAGCGCGTTAGGATTGAAAATCAAGGCGAAACGGAGTTGGGAACGGCTTGGTTAGCTCTGTTACCTCCTTGCGACGCGGCTGGGTGGGTTCTCGTCGAGCGGGAGGCGACGCCGACGCGGATCGACGGCGGCGGCTAAAACTCGAAGAGCGGCGGCGGAGCTGCGAGGCGCGGGAAAGCGGTGGCACTGGCGCAGGAGAGCTCGGCTCGGGAGCTCGAGGTGAAGAAGGGATGAGGTTTGGGGCTGCGGGAGGCTCGGCTTTTATAGGGCGGGGTCATCAAGCACCTCGCTGGGCTTTGGAAAGTGCGGCGGCGGGGGAGGATTCCACCTTCCTTGCGGGGAGTGGTTTCCTTGCGGGGAGGTGCGGCGCGGAAAGGAAAGAGCGGCCGTGGAAGCTTCCGCGAGGCTCTGGAGGGCCCATGGGGCGTGCGGGGTGGGCGTGGCTCGCACGCCAAGGAGGGGCGGCGGCGGTGATCCCCTTCCTTGCGGGGAGCAGCGAGAAGAAAGGAAGGAGGCAGCGCGGAAGGTTCGCCGAAGGTGCTGCCGGGTCCACAACAGCGCGGAGGGGGCTCGAGCCTTGGGCCCAGGCTGGGGCGCGAGGCGACGGGGCG